>CM046947.1:56514111-56991307 GCA_025698515.1 Gossypium sturtianum | reverse complement strand
CAATTGTACTTCGTTCAGTTGCATTATTGCTAATAAGTGACAAAAGATGAGTGCATGGCAATTGGTATTGGTAGCGTGTGAGTTTGAACTTGAGGTTAGAGATTCGAGGTAGCATATTTATGAATTTGAAAGTTTATTTTTATATCCTTGCTTTAATGGGCGAGTCAAACTTATTTATGATAGGTTGGACTATTTCTTTTAGTGAGATTGAATATATGTAGTTGAAGAAGCTTGATAGTAGGGATAAGAATCTTGAAGTTATGGTATGATGGGGACAAAAAGGCATGAAGGATGGAGGATGTTTTGGAAAGTTTCCCTGAAGCCTTTAGGTGGATGAATATTAGATGGCATGCCCATGGCTAGGGGGTGTGGGAATTTTTGATAGGTAGCTTGGGGAAGAAATAGTTGGCCAATTTCTCCTTTGATCATCTTTTTGGCATTTGTTTTCCCTCTCTCCAAAAACTCTCTTTAGTAGAGATGTGTATTGTGCATTTTCACAGGTGCACTTTGCTTTTGATTTTAGCATCTTTTGTTAGACCAAACCATGCCATTTCCTTTTCTTTCATTTGCTCTTTTGGAAACCAAAACAACATTTGATTTTGGGCATTGTGTGCTACATTTCTTTTAGGCAAGATATTCGTGTTGGCCAAATCTCTCACTCTCACATATCTCTTTTCTTAGTTTTGACTTTTGTTCCAACCACATTTTCTCCATCCTCTCTCTTGGCCGAGATCTTTAACCATCTCAAAACTCCATTTCTTTTCATTCACTAAATGCGTTTAAACATCCATTACCATTCGGTTCCCTATTTTTCTTATTTTACTCACCATGTTGACTCTCATTATCAACTTAGCACTTTGAAATTATTATATTTGGCGAAGATATTCAAGAGGAAGCTCTCATAGTTTTTCTTCAATTGAAGTTTTGGAAGAGGGTAGAAGTGTTCTTGTATTGCTCTCCTTCAATTCTTTTCTTGTCTCTCACGTTATTTTCTTGTGGACTAAGGCCCAGAAATCTATGGGCATTGGTTTGCAAGAGTTCTAATCATTTAGAATCGATTTATTTTTAGGCTCTCTACGGACGTGAAACAATCTTTCTAAGCCTCGTATATTCATCGATCGTTTTGGAGGTAAGCTTTTAGGTAAGATTGGTATTTTGAGCTGATAACTCTTTGGATTTAGTGTTATGGGCGGAATGGCCTTTGTTTATATATTTTAAGTGTTGGTAGATTGTAGGACAAGGATCTAGTAATCAAATCGGATTAAGAGTTATTTCTTGCGTTGGTGAAAGGTGTGTATACATACACATCTTATAACTTTTTAATATGCTAGAGTGTTATTTTTATGCCTAAGCGTTTTGTGTAGACATGGATGAAATACCTTCATGGTATTAACAAGGATTTAGGTAAGTTCTTACTTACTATGTGATTATTATTTGATGCTTTTGGGAAGCATGACACATTTAAGTATGTGTATTATTGATATATGGCTTATGATAAATCGATTGGATGTTATTAAATAAATCTATCAACATGATTGTAGTACATGCATAAAAATGAGATTGTTATGGGTTGATGAGAGGAGGAAGCGGTGATATTAGTGTCGAGCGGACACGAGTGTTTAAGTAACACATCGTGACTCGGTCGGTCAGGAGGTTTTGGTACCTCGGAGGTTTGGCACCTCATAGCGACTTGTCCTGTAGTTAATTCCACCGTGGGTTAGGCCCCACTTTGAGATATGGGATTATGCGCGGTGATTTTGGTATCCCACGATGGAGTTGGCCCCATCATCTATTGTGACCGGTCACCAGGTGTTTTAATAACACACATTGTGTCTTCGGACACGGAGAGATTTGTATCTCCGGTGATTTGGTATCACATTTGTGACTATCGTCACCAGGTGGTTTAGCACCACCGGTGGTTTGAGTACCTGAGGGTAGAAAAAGGCGTATGGATGGTTAGGTTGGAGTACATTTAAACTTATGCATGTTGATTGGTTATAATTTGTGTATGTGATTGCATTAAATTTGGGAAGGAGTTACATTGAGTCTTGGTGACTCACCTTCTCCTTTAATTTTCAGGAGGTGACTTCGTAGATCGCGGATGAGGCGGATGGACTCGAGGTGGCCATGCAGTAGAGTTTTTAATAAATGAATTTTTGGATTTTATCTATTTTTACATTGGGTTTATGTTGCTTAATTGTAATAAGGCCTCCTAAGATTATATTATTATTCTTTTGCATGTTTTGTTTAAACTATTTGATGATGTTAAAGCGGATGCACATGTTTTCTCAAATTAAGCATAAAAATGTTTTAAAAGTACCATCAGGTACATTCGAGAATTTATAAACAACTCGACTATGCAAATATCTTAAGTTTGGTTTTTAACAAAGAAAATTTAATTTTAAAGGCATTTACGACAAATTTAAAAATCGGTTTAAAATGATTTTCAAAATCTTTTCTCGTAGCAAACCAAATTCGGTCGTAATGTTTGTAAGGGGTTTGGGGTGTTACAATACATATAAATGAATCGTGATATTAAACAACATATAGCAACATCATATCGAAGCAGACTTACAGTATCCTTGCTCATACCCATCAAGGTATCATATCAATATCTCATAGTTTAGGATTTAACAACTTGAATAGTTATTTAACACACACATATATATATAAACCAAGTTATAAAGTGTGTAAGATACACACCTTTCACTAACGCAAATACTAACTCAGTAGACCAGATCTACCTCACTAGATCACCTTGTCCTACATTCGGCCAAACCACAAGATTATAAGCAAAACCATTCAGCCAACATCACATCTTAATCCCAATAGCCTTTGGCTTTTCAACCATTAAAAGAATGATGAATCAACAAGAATCCTTACCACTTGACTTACCAACTTTGATTACTAGAGAAGTAAGGCTTAGATCAAATGCTTCAAAGTCCCAAAGAGCCTATAAGAATAATCGGTTCTAATAATAGTTAGAACCTTGCAACAAATGTCCATAGGTTCGACCTTTGACCACAAGAAAGCGACATAGAAAGAGAAAGAAATGAAGGAAAAATGGTCATGAACACTTACCCTTTTCCAAAATCGATTGAAGAAAACCAAATGAAGACCTACCCTTATTGATATTCGAAATAGAAACAATACAAAAAGGAAATGGGAAGTTTCGGCAATATGGTTAAATGGTGAAGGGATTTTCGGCTATGGTTTTGAAAAGAAAAGCAATTGATTAGAGACTAAAAAGAAATGAAATGCGTGAGTAGAAAAGAGAATAAAAATAGAGAGAGAGGATTAGACTTAAGCAACAATGGAAGAAAAGAAAAGAGAGTTTGGGGAAGAAAGAGGTTCGAAGCCAAAAGAAAAGTAAAAGCAATTTGTAAGTGTTAACATATATGAGAAGAAAAGAATAGGAAGATGTGAACCAAAGAGGTTCTTTTGATTTACAAAGAATTTAAAAGATGAGAGGGAGGTTCCAAATGAGTTTTGGCCAAATGCCTAAGAGGAAAAATCAACAACACCTAATGGCATTCGGCTATGGTTCACTTTGGTGCACAAGAGAGAAGAATTGGTAAGGTTCAAAGGGATTTTTGATATGGCTCAAAACAAAAGAAATGAAAGCATTCCTAACTAACAGAAAATGAACACCATCAAAAGAAATTTTGGCACCAACTAGCTACCAACAAGACCAAGATTCGGTCCTCCCCTAGCCACACATGCTGTCCACATTCATGGAATAATGGCCTAAGAAAAGTTTCCAAAACATCTTCCTTAAGCCAAGCCTTGAGATCCTCTACATTCCCAAAGTTGAAGAATTTTATCCCCAAAATCTAGCAATTCTATCCCTTATTTCATGCTTACCATAACCTTAAGTCTTCTTGTCATAAAAGAAAGTTGTCCATCTTATCCATATGTATAGTTGACCGAGCACTTAATGCTAGGATGTACAAAAATAAAATCCTCAATATGCTTTCCATGCTACTCAACCACTTCCTCAAGCAACCTTTCAAGCTCCTTATCCACTATGCCACTAACTCCTCATGTACTTTAATTTAACACTTAAATTATCTTAAGTGTCAAACTCATTAATCCACTTCACTAAATTTTCCACACTAAAAATTATTCTAAGCTTAGCTAATATTTCCAAGCCTTCACACAAATATACTAAGCACACAATAACAATCATATCAGAGCTAACACAAATAACAAGATGATACTCTAATATTTTTAGGATGTTACATGAGTTGTATGTGAAGTTGCCCAATCGTCTCTGAGGAGTAATTGAAAAGTTGTCTAGAAATAGGTAAAATTAGGTTAAAATTACGGAAGCTGATCAGGAAAGGTTAAGATTTGGATGGAAGATGGAGATAGGTTTGGTTAGGAAGCAAACAAGGAAGATGAATATAGTGGATGGACTTGGTTTTAATAGAAATAATCAGAAGGATATATACTAAGATAGTTGGTGGAGATGGATAGAAGAATTTAAACAAAGAATCGATTCAACACTAGGAAAGTGTCACCCGGGTTCTATATTTGTTTAAGATGGAAAATGGAAGTCGATGATGGACCAAGACCCGTTATCTATAAAGATAAGAACCTATGGTATAAATTGATGGATGAGAAATGATTGACACCACAAGCAGCGCTTGATAAGTCGAATCGATGCTCGTCTGAAGATAAGATAGAGAAAATCTCACTAGAAGAACAAAGTTCATAAAATATATTCAAGGATCAAAAGTTCTCCCTACAATATGTGATTACATGTATATATAGTATCAAATGAAACTAGTTGAATGGTCACTTTTAATGAGGCTAATAATGATTTCAAATGAAGAGTCTCAACTTTTGGAATTCTAGCCATGTAACTCCCATCTTCAATGTGTTTAACTTTTCAATTAAATTGCTTGTCAAAATCCTTTGAATTCTCCATGATCAACCGATTGGATCAATTAACTCCTCTCTTTAGGATGCTTTAATCAGCTGATTCAATGCCCTTGAATGCTTTGAAAATGTCTCTTGGTTTCTCCTTTGGCTAGTTGAATAGACTCCAAAAACTTAATGAAGTTTTTAAAGTATGAATTGACCATTAAAGTAGCAAAAACGTTTGGAGTATTGGAAGGGTGGCTACTAAAATTTAAAGGAAGTGTAATTCTCCTTTAAACTCTTTTTATTGATGTTTAAAAGCCTCTTTTTATAACAGCCCCTCTTTTGTAACATAAATCACTTCAAAAGCCACCTTATTGAAGGTGTAACAGCCTTTAAATTTAATGGTTGTAAGCTGAAAAATCACACACAATTAACACATGTAACAGACATATTAAACACATTTATTCATTGATTAAACCTAAAACAAAGTAACACTAACTTAAATAAATGAACTAACACTTAAGCATCATTTATTCCAGCAACTAAACTTAAATAAATGAACTAACACTTAAGCATCATTTATTCCAGCAACTAGTTTAATTAAGATAAACATTATTAAATGAACTAGAAATAAAGACTTCAATTAATCGACAACTAGTTAATTTATGGGCGAATTAAATTAGCTTAAACTCATACTTCATTAAAACATCCTAGTAACTAGATTAATTAATAAGCCTCTTATTAAACACAACTTATTTAATTAAACTAAACACCTTTATTTAAAGCTAATATTTAATTTAAAAGTTTGTATTCGGTAAATTAAAAAATGCATAAATTAAATCAAGCTAAACACAAACTAAATGAACTGAATGTGAACTTAAACCAATCTCAATGAGCTGAGATGAACTCATGTGAATTGAACCACATAGAAAAGGAGTTTAATTGAGTGAAAATGATGCGGAATCAGCTTCATTTTGCACTTTGGCCCCTCGAGCTTAGGCCACTCTCGATGGCGTCGGAAAGAGTCGAACCATGATGCGACCAGGATCGCATCATACCCCTCTTGAAAGCGATTCGTCCTCGAATCAAGCTGATGGTTCTCTCGAATAGAATTCCTTTTGATCAGCTTTCCTCGATCAAACGGGGAGAATGGTAATCAAGATACCTGTAAAATATAACCAAAAGTTAGCAAGAGTTGTGTCAAACAAACTTGCAATCAAAATATGAACAAAACAAAATGAATAGATCGAAGCATAAGCGGGCATATTCGCATTATCATACAAAAGGAACAAAGTCTTATCAAATATTTGAATCTAAATTGGATAGGTTTCATGGTATGCATACAATTCGAATGGATTCCACAAATCAAAATCAACATGCGAGTAACATATCAAATGATAGATATGTTCATCACAAGCAGATAGATGAGAAAATGCATATGGTACTCGAAAGTGAACATCCAAATCTTGCATTGAATGACATATGTAATCACTCGCACATGAACAAAAATTATTAAACACAAGATTCCTTTTGTCAACAAGTAGACCATCATTAAGCGAGGATGGGGCGTTCAAACATTTCATGATCTAAATAATGAAAATCGGCATCATGTGTTCTATCAACAACGGAGAGAACAAAGTCATCTCAAAATTTTTACATGGATCACACATGTGACGCAATATGGATTCTTTCACACGAAAAGTATCAAAATTATCAAATTCAAGAATCTGTCATCATTCAGCGAAAGCGGATAGATCACAAGCAGGCAAAATAGAGCGATTAATCATAACATGATCTAAATGTTTTATAAAAACTAGTTCATCAACGTAAAGCTCGTCACTTTTCAAAAAGATCACAAAGGTGTCAACAAGTTGAAGACTTACCTTTATAGTTAGAAAGAAAAGATCGGTCTTATAGTGGTCAAGCAATACAAACCTTCTCTCTTTGGAAAGATAATGTAGTGAAAGCCTCGCGTTTGATTCAACATTTTTCAAATGGAATGTGAATTTCAAGTGCAACCATAGAATTTGTTTAAGGAGGCGAATAAAAATTGAACACAAAATGGGCAAATTTACGTAACCTTAATCAAAAACCAAGTATCAAAATGATTGTAATTCTTTAAGCACAATTGTCGTTGCTTGATTTTCCAACAAGGCATACCAAATGATACAAAACATAGTCCCGGTTTAAAGATATGATTTTGATTATTAAACTCAAGATGTGACAAGGGTTTAGAAACATCAAACATGTTAAACCAATAAGATTTATGCACATTCAAGATCGAGCAATCAAAACTCTTTATATGTTTCAAAACTGATTTACAAAAACTCAAAGTTTCCGTATTAGACAATGAACTGATTTTGTAATAACCACAATCAAACAAGTTGGGATTAAGAGAAAATTCATCGTCATACTTACTTGAGTCTTGCACTCGTCGAATAGATGTTACTCCACCTTCACACTTAGTATCACAATGAGATGAACTCATCTTACCATCATTTAGAACATCAAAATTATTCAAAGAATGGTCATAGGCAAGCTATCCACATAATCACAATTATTCAAAAAATTTGGTGGAGAATGAAACTCTTCAAAAATCTTACCTTCCTTACCTTAGAAGCTTGCATGATTCAATCTTACCTTTTTCAACCAAGAAAAAGCGTCGCTCATCGGGAAGGTATTGGAGTTAGTAGTTATCGCTTAGTTCTTGAAAACCTAAAATGAAGAAACAAAAGAAGAAAACTTTAAATGGGTTAGTTGAAGATTCACTCTCGTTTTCTCGCTTCGTTCTTTTCTCTCGTTTCTTTTTCTATCTCAATTTCTTTTCTTTCTTTTTCAATCTTATTTTCTTCATCTCCTTTTCACGCTCATTTTCTCTTTCATCTTCTTTTTGTTCTCTCTCATTTTCTTTTATTTCTTTTCAACTTTTTCATTTTCTTCTTCTTTTTCTCATTTTTATTTTCTTTTCTCTCGAACTCTTTTTCAAGTTATTTTCATTACAACAAGGGGATGATTCAAAAGAATTGAAAGAGAAAAATTTGACTCAAGGATCGAAAATATTTTTAAGTAGATGTCACGATTGATGCTTTGTGAAAAATCCTTTGTGCTCATCATCTTTGATTCATAAGATGAGTAACTCATACTTTCTTCTTGTTCATCACTATAGTAGGCTTGAACTTTACTTTGTTTCTCCTTGAATCCTTTGTCGAATAAGAATCACGATTTGAACTACTTGAGAATGATCTTTCGTGGATGAATTCTTGACGCATATGAACCACGTCACTTCTTCGTAAAGTTTTCTCTGTGGATGGATATGTTGAAGCTTGTGAAGAAGAAATCATACCTTCTCGATGGTAATCACGAGAGGTCTCACATTAGCGGTTTGATTCATACCGTCTCGAACTTCTATATGAACCATAATCTCGATCGAAATCTCTTCTTGAATGATCTTCAAAAGTGTGTCTTGAGATGACCTTGACTCTGTTCTTCAACTTGAATAAAGTTGTTCTTGTTGGTCTCATTCCTCGATTCGATCCAACCGCTTATGTAACTTGTCAAACTTGGCATTCATGACTTTTAGCATCCCGTTCAACAAGTATTGATAATTAGATTCATCAGCTTCTTGATTCATGTTTTTTTGAAAGAAAGACTTTCAAAAAGAATAAAGCAGAAAATTAAATCCTCACCACAAAATTCTCACAAGTCACTCACAAAGAAAAATCGATCACACTCGTGTTTCACTCGTATAAGGCTTTTCTCTAATATAGCACTTGTTCCTTTTACCACTCTTTCTCACTCTATAAATTTGTGCTTCATTTTGAATAGACTAATTCGCGGCTTGAGTCGATTTCAAAAATGGTTATCAAGGAATAATGTTGGGTATAGGGTAAATGAAAGAAGAAAGAAGAAAAAAATTGGTATAGTGGCGTTGGGTAAGATGGAGGAAACCAAATGATGATGGGAAGGATTCTTGATGATCGGGTATTAGAAGAGGAGAATAGAAACAACAAGTACTTGCCAAACTTTCAAAGAAAACTTTACTTTTTTTTCTTCTCTTTTTTTAGTATATTTTTTTCAAATAAAACTTTGAGATTACAATTTGAATTTTTTGAATTTTTTCAATTTTTTGATATTTTTTCAACTTACGAACCTATTTTGGCTCTCGATTGTCGTCGGAACTCCTCGTTTTGTAGCTCACGATGCAAATGATACGATCTGTCTCGGGGTGAGTCGAGTCGTATGTGAAGTTGCCCAATCGTCGTCTGAGGAGTAATTGAAAAGTTATGCGGAAATAGGTGAAATAAGGTTAAAATTGTGGAAGCTGATCGAGAAAGGTTAAGATTTGGATGGAAGATAGAGATAGGTTGGTTAGGAAGCAAACAAGGAAGATGAATATAGTGGATGGACTTGGTTTTAATAGAAATAATCAAAAGGATATATATTAAGATAGTTGGTGGAGATGGATAGAAGAATTTAAACAAAGAATCGATTCAACACTAGGAAAGTGTCACCCGGGTTCTATATTTGTTTAAGATGGAAAATGGAAGTCGATGATGGACCAAGACCAGTTATCTATAAAGATAAGAACCTATGGTATAAATTGATGGATGAGAAATGGTAGCGCCACAAGCAACACTTGATAAGTCAGAATCGATACTCGTATGAAAGATAGAGAGGAGAAAATCTCACTCGAAGAACAAAGTTCATAAAATATATTCAAGGATCAAAAGTTCTCCCTACAATATGTGATTACATGTATATATAGTATCAAATGAAACTAGTTGAATGGTCACTTTTAATGAGGCTAATAATGATTTCAAATGAAGAGTCTCAACTTTTGGAATTCTAGCCATGTAACTCCCATCTTCAATGTGTTTAACTTTTCAATTAAATTACTTGTCAAAATCCTTTGAATTCTCCATGATCAACCGATTGGATCAATTAACTCCTCTCTTTAAGATGCTTTAATCAGCTGATTCAATGCCCTTGAATGCTTTGAAAATGTCTCTTGGTTTCTCCTTTGGCTAGCTGAATAGACTCTAAAAACTTAATGATGTTTTTAAAGTATGAATTGACCATTAAATTAGCAAAAACATTTGGAGTAGTGGAAGGGTGGCTACTGAAATTTAAAGGAAGTGTAATGCTCCTTTAAACTCTTTTTATTGATGTTTAAAGCCTCTTTTATAACAACCCCCTCTTTTTGTATCAGAAATCACTTCAAAAGCCACCTTATTGAAGGTGTAACAGCCTTTAAATTTAATGGTTGTAAGCTGAAAAATCACATGCAATTAACACATGTAACCGACATATTAAACACATTTATTCATTGATTAAACCTAAAACAAAGTAACAACTAACTTAAATAAATGAACTAACACTTAAGCATCATTTATTCCAGACAACTGGACTTAAATAAATGAACTAACACTTAAGCATCATTTATTCCGACAACTAGTTTAATTAAGAAAAACATTATTAAATGAACTAGAAAGAAAGACTTCAATTAATGCAGCAACTAGTTAATTTATGGAAGCGAATTAAATTAACTTAAACTCATACTTCATTAAAACATCCTAGTAACTAGATTAATTAATAAGCCTCTTATTAAACACAACTTATTTAATTAAACTAAACACCTTTATTTAAAGCTAATATTTAATTTAAAAGTTTGTATTCAGCAAATTAAAAATGCATGAATTAAATCAAGCTAAACACAAACTAAATGAACTGAATGTGAACTTAAACCAATCTCAATGAGTGAGATGAACTCATGTGAACTGAACCACATAGAAAAGAGTTTAATTGAGCTGAAAATGAGCTGGAATCAGCTCCATTTTGCACTTTAGCCCCTCGAGCTTAGGCCACTCTCGATTCGAGTTGTGTCGTAACATGATGCGATCGGGATCGAATCAAAGGAACATACATGAATGACCAGGTTCATGAAAGGATGTTCATCCATTGGTGTCTTCAAGGTGCGGCCCGAATTGTTGCAAGATTCATGCATATTAGGTTTAATGTATGGACGGCATTCAATGGACACATGCATGTGGGACGTTCATGCAAAGTAAGCTGCTGATTGTTCATGTAATTGAAGGTGCATGGACCATATTTATGGACAAATTGGAAGATAAATGCATGGGAAATTCGTACATGTACCAACCAGCATCTAGAACAAACTATTCTTCTCCCATGCATGAATATTCGCCATTTATTAAGGTGCAAGGACGTTGGCCACAAGGGAGGTGAATTTTACACAATCAATTCAAGTATTCCAGCATATTAAAGCCTCATCCGGCCAAGGGTGATGTAGGAGTACTAAAGGCTGCACATTCATGGCATTATGGCTTTCTTCAAGGCTAAGTGTGCATGAATGCATCAAATGAAACAACATGATGTTTCAACCAATTCATGCATTCATCCTTCAAGTTCATTTGCTTAATTTTGAGGTGCCTTTTGATATTACATTCAGCTGAACAAGACCCATTTAAATGAGTTCATTTAAGCTCAGGGGCGCACCTAGACAAGTGCATTGCACTCTTCAAGCTCAAATTCGTTCAAGTTCATTAGCCCTTCTAGAAACCGACCATTGGGCTCCAAATTAGCTGAATTTAGCTCCAGCACTTTAGTGTTTTAATTCTAGAACTTTCTAGGCTCATTCTAGACTAATTTTACTTAGCTATTAAGTTCCTAAGTTGGCCATTCGGCTACCTAGATTATCACTATAAATAGTTGTTGTTTTTCATTTGTAATTAGGTTGTTGAACTTTGATATATTTTATGAACTTATGTTCTTGAGTGAGTTTTATCTCCTCTTCGTTTTAAATCTGAGTTTTGATTACGACTTATCAAGCTTGCTTGTGGCGTCAATCGTACTCTTCCATACCATTATACCATTGGTTCTTACTTCACTAAATAACTTGGTCTTTGGTCCATCATCGATTTCCATATTTTCAGCTTAAACACTATAAAAATCAGGGTGACACCTTCGAGTGTTGAATCGTTTCTTGTTTAAGTCCTATTCTCCATTTCCACCAAACTATCAAAATATCACCTAACCTTTATCCATCTTCTTTCATCATAAAACCAAACCTATCCTTCTCCATATCAGAATCATTCCCACACTTAAACACCTCCATTCCTAACTTAAACCATCTTCTAAACAAATTCACTTAAGCTTCCATAAACTCATCCATATTTTTGATTATTTCCCGAAAACTTATCTCCTCCTCGTAGGCGATTGGGCAACTTCGCATACTTTTGACTCTCCCAAGGCGGTTTGTATCATCGGTATCGAGCTACCAAAGAGGATTTTTGGCGATGTCACGTGAAGCTAGAAGTTAGATCGTGTTTGTAAAAAAATAATAAAAAATTGAAAAAAAGTTGTATTTTATTTTATTTTATTTTCTTGTAATGTCGATATATGTGTGTTTGAAGTGTTAAAAAAATAAAAAAATGAAAATTCAAAAAAATCAAGTAAAAAAAAAAGAATTATGAAATAAAAAAATCAAGTTTAAAAAAAAAAAGTGTGTGTGAAGTTTGAAAGTTTTTGCTTTGTTTTCATCTCTTACGAACCAGTCTCAAAACCCTCATTCCTACCCTCATCCTTCTACTGATCATACACAAATTTTTTTTCTTTGCTCAGCCTCCCTAGTTGCCCTTTCCCTTTATTTTAGCCTGCAGATACCCAACTTTATCCTTTGTTAACCACTTTGAAGCAGACCCTCAAGCGTAATAAGTCCTTTCAAAGCAAAGTGCGAACTTGCGAGTGAGAAAGAAGCGATAAAAGGCACGAGTGTTACATCAAAGAAAAAGCCTTATCTGAGTAAAACACGAGTGTGGCGAATTTTCTTTGTGAGTGACTTGTGAGTTTTTGTGGTGAGGTTTTACTTTTCGGTTTTATTCTTTTAACGATCTTTCTTTGCAGAAATAAAAATGAATTAAGAAGTGTTCTCTGAATCGATTATCAATACTTGTTGAGCGGAATCACGAAGCATTGTGAACACCAAGTTTGACAAGTTACTGCGGTTGGATCAAATTGAGGAATGAGACTGGCAAGAATGACTTTCTTCAATTTGAAGGACGGAATCAAGGTCGTCTCGAAGACACGCATTCGAAGAACATTCAAGAAAAATTTGTGACCGATATTCTTATTCCTCAAGGAGTTCAAGACGGTATGAATTAAATTGTGACTTTGATACCTTTCAAAATTACCAACGAGGAAGTGAATGTGGTTCATATATGTCAAAGTACTCATCCACAAAATATCATTCTCAAAGTAGTTTAAATCGTGATTCTTATTCGACGAGAGATTCAAGGTGAAGCAAAATGAATAACGAGTTTGAAGCCTTTTCTGGTGACGACCAAGAAAGCATGAGTTATACTTCTTATGATTCAAAGAAGTCCGTCAGAAGAATCTTTCACGAGGAATTGATCAAGATATCTATGAGAACATTGCTTGATCTTAGAAACACATCCTAGTATTTTGATTCTTTTGAACCATCCACTTGTTGTAATCAAAATGAAAAAGAAACATCAAATGAAAAGAAAATAAAGAAAAGAAATCGAAAAAGAGTTTGAGAGAAAAGAAAATAAAATGAGAGTGAAGAAAAAGAGATTAAAAGAGAGGAAAAAGAAATCATGAGAGAAAAAGAGAATGAAGAAAAGAAATTTGAAAAGAAAATTGAGAATGAGAAAAAAATTGCGAATGAGATTGAAAAAGAAAGTGAAAATGATGTTGAAAAATAAATGAGAAAACAAGATGAGCGCGAAGAAGAGAGTGTTGAATTAACTAACCCATTAGAACTTTGTTCTTCTTCTATTTCTTCTTTTCAGGAATCTGAGAAGCCGAGCAATGAAAATCTTCAACTTCAATACCTTCCCAAGAAGCGATGATTTTGTTTGATTGACAAAGGTAAAGTTGAAAGTGAGATAGAACCCCACGCGGAAGGTAAGGAAGGTAAAGAAAGTGCGTGTTTTAAAACTAGTCTGTCTCCATCAAGTTTCTATAATGTTTGCGATTGTGTGGATAATGTTGTTGATTGCTATCCTTGATCATTTTGATGTTTTAAGTGATGGTAAAATGAGTTTGTCTACTAATAATCAATGTTGTACAAAGTATGAAGGTGGAGAGACACATATCCAACAAGTACAAGATGCGAGTAAGTATGGCGATGATTTTCTCTTAATCCCAACTGTTTGATTGTGGTTATTACGAGATTAGTTTATTATCCAATACGGAAACTTTGAGTTTGTGTAAATCTATTTTGAAGCACGTCAAGAGCTTGTGATCGCTCGATCTTGAGTATGCATTATTCATATTGGTTAAATATCCTAATTTGTAAAATTACAGAAATACCCACAGGGGTAGAATTACTAAAATACCCTGTAGGGTAGAATTCTTGAAATACCCACAGTAGGGTAGAATTACAGAAATACCCACAGTGAGGTTAGGATTCTTGTAATACCCTTGTAAGAGGTAAAATGATCGTTTTGCCTCGAGGGTAATTGACTCACTTGAGTGCGATTGGGTGATTTGTGATGGTGGTTGTTGTGGGCGTGTATGTATGATTGTTTATGGACATAACATTTTGCATACATGACATCTTGCATGGGGTTGGGATATTGATACGGAGGAAGTTACGATAGGGTTGCGGGTCGCATGGCGGCTGTGGATCGGTATTGATCTGTTAAGGTCGAGCGAGTTGCGAGGCGATTGTGGACCGACGGACAGCTTTAAGCAGCGTAATCTGATTATGGCTCTGTGCCAACCTAAATATGGCTCTGTACCATCTTGTTTATGGCTTTGTGCCAATCGTATTTACCCGTGGCTATGTGCCTAACATATATATCAATGACTCTGTGTCGATCATCTTTACCCAAGGCTGTGTGCCAATTATATTACCGTAGCTGATGGCTATGTGCCAATCTTATTACAGTTATCGATGGTGATATGAATCGCCTCGGGTTTGAAATGAGTCGTAGATGTTGCCCGATCATAAATTAGGTAGCTTTCGTTTTAAGTTGAACAAAGGGAGAATTTTGGTATTGAATGGTAACGGTTTGAAACAAAACATTAGATGGATAAGGTGGAGAGAAGGTTGAAACAAGAAAGAACCTCTAATAGTTATTAGAGACCCAAATCTTATGTGTTTCAGATGGATGAAGAAATTTGGATAAAGCAGAGACCATTATCTAGCAAGATAGGAACCAGCGGTATAAGGGTTGAAACGCATACACAGGAAGGATGATAAGTTCGAAACAAAGTCGATTGACGCCACTAGGAGCTAGATAAGTCAATTGAACCTTGAAGAATTAAGAGAGTGAATAACTCACTATATGATATTTCAACAATCATCAAAAGTTGTTTTTCAAACCAAAAGTAACAAATATTTATAGCCTAAAAGCTAGTAGCCGAATGGCCATAAACAAGGTTTAATGGCTAAGTAAAACTAATCTAGAAATAGCTAGAATTTTCCAGAATTTAATCCTTAAAGTGTCCATCAAAATTTGGCTAAATGGAGACTCCTTAAAGCTTAAGCAAATGAATCTTCAAGAAGGTGAATGCATGGGAAGCCCACCAGCCACGTCTAGGTTCGGCTAAGGCCTTAATTGGCTTATTGAATTAGCAACTATTGCTGAATAAGTAGGAGCAATTAAAGAGGATGTTGAACAACCATTTAGGTGTGAAAATGAAGTTTGAATGGCCACTTGAGTGTGAACAAAGCCAGCCAGAATAGTCCCCCTTGTGTTTAAATGCAAGGGTGCTCTTTGGGAAGTGTCCAGACCAAACATGAGGTCTTTAATGTGCTGGTATCTCTTGACTGAATGGTCACCTTGGGGAAGCAAAAATTTGTAGCATACATGCATTGATAAGGTTCATTCATGAGCCGTCCCATACATGAATCTACATGCATGAATCTGCCCAAATGTATCTCCAAATTAATTTGAACCTACAAAATAATAAAAATCCATTTAATTAAGCCAAATTCAATTGGACACATTAAAAACATAATTTAGGCATGTTAATTGACATTTAAACAACTTAAATAAAAACTATTTAAGACATATTAAAATTCGGCTAAGTCTTGGACAATATTAATTTATGTAATAACTAAGACAAATTAAATTAAGTTCAAGACAAACTTAATCAACTAATTATCTTGTAGTAAAGTAAATAATAATGCAAAATAAAGTATTTAATGAGCTAGCAGTCAAGCTATCTAGCTGAAGGAATTTCGGCCTCCATTAAGTTGTAAAATTTCGGTTCACTCTTGAACTCCTTTCGGTCATCCTTCAAGCTTGTTCCACCAAAGCTGAAATGGTATTTACAAATTGTTTAGCACGTGCACGTAATTGGCCCAATGGGCAGCTTGATGGTGTCATGAATAACATCCTCTGTGGCGAGTTCATATCATCCCCTCCTCTTCAAGTCGATTCGTCCTCGAATGCGTCACCTCGTCAAAGGAGACAGATAAGAAACATTAAAACTACGCACTAACATTATACTCACAGGTAAGTCCAACTTGTAAAAATTATTGTTTATTCATTCAAGGACTTGAAATGGGCCATCTCCCCTCGGAAGAAGTTTGGATCGCCTTTGCACGGGAAACCTCTCTTTGCACTTGTGAACCCAAACCCAGTCTCCCAGTTCAAAGATAATGCGCCTTCGACCTTTGTTGGCCCGTCGCTCGTATTGCTTAGTTCTTGCTTCGATGTTGTCCCTAACCTTTTGGTGCAATTGCTTAATATATTCGACCTTGCATTTTCCATCTACATGCACAAGTTGATTAGAAGACAAAGGTATTAAATCGAGTGGTGTTAATAGATTAAAACCATAAACAACTTCAAAGGGAGAAAGCTTTGTAGCAGAATGAATAGAACGATTATATGCAAACTCCACACGCGGTAAATAGTTCTCCCATGTTTTTAAGTTCTTCCAAATGATTGCTCGAAACAATGTAGAAAGAACTCGATTAACGACTTCGATTTGGCCGTCCGTTTGCGGATGGCAAGTAGTAGAAAAAAGTAACTTGGTTCCCAATCGCCCCCACAACGTCCTCCAAAAATGACTAAGGAATTTCGCATCCCGATCAGACACGATCGTCTTAGGCATGCCATGCAACCTGACCACTTCTTTGAAAAATAGGTTAGCAATATTCACGGCATCATCAGTTTTATGGCAGGCTATAAAGTGAGCATTTTAGAGAATCTATCCACAACCAAAAATATTGAATCTCGACCATTCTTACTTCTTGGTAGGCCAAGTATAAAATCCATAGAGACATCAGTCTAAGGAGTTTCAGAAATGGGTGAAGGCTTATACAAACCCTGGGGTTTGATTCGAGATTTAGCTTTTTTGCACGTAACGCATCTTCCACAATATCGTTCTACATCACGTCGCATTTTAGGCCAAAAGAAGTGTTCTTGGAGTGTAGCCACGGTTTTAGCAACTCCGAAGTGACCCATCAATCTGCCACTATGAGCCTCATCTATCAACACCTCTCGAACGGACCCTTGCGGAATGCAAAGTTTCCCTTCTCGAAATAAATACCCATCATGGCGATAATATTTCTCGTAGGCTCCTTTCTCACACAACTTTGTAAAATTCACCAAAATCGGCATCATTGCATCTGAATCCTTAAAAATACAAACCCCATCAATTTGGAATCCAACACATTTAACAAAGCATACCTTGAGAAAGTGCATCAGCCACTATATTTTTTTACCTTTTTATACTTAATGGCGCAAGGGAAATTATTAGAAATTCTACCCATTTGGCGTGTCGCTTGTTGAGTTTATCTTTGCCCTTTAAGTACTTCAAAGACTCGTGGTTGGTATGGATCACGAACTCTTTGGGAAGGAGATAGTGCTTTGCCAAGTTTCCAAGGCTCGAATGAGGGCATATAACTCTTTGTCATCGTCGGGTAGTTTAGGGCGGCACCGTTGAGCTTCTCATTGAAAGTACACAATAGGGCATCCATCTTGCATAAGTATAGCTCCAATACCTACACCTGAGGCATCACATTCTAACTCGAAAGTTTTGTCAAAAACCAATAATTGAGCATGAGTCAAACAGTATTTAAGTTTTAAGAATGCTTTCTCTTGTTCTTTTTTCCACACAAAGTTAGAATTCTTACGGATTACCCCAGTTAAGGGTGCGGCTAACATACTGAAGTTTGGCACAAACCGTCGATAAAAACTAGCTAATCCGTGAAAGCTTCGAACTTGGGAAATGTTCGTTGGACGGGGCCATTCTTGGATCACCTTGACCTTTTCTTGATCGACTTCAAGGCCCTCCGAGCTGACGACAAAACCTAGAAACACAATTTTGTTAGTACAAAAATCACATTTCTTTAAATTGGCATATAAGGTCTCTTTTCGTAAAACTTCAAGAATAGACTTTAAATGTTTCACATGCTCTTCTAAAGTTTTACTATAGACAAGTATGTCATCAAAGTATCTGACACAAAATCTACCGATGAACAATCACAACACGTGATTCATGAGTCGCATGATATTTGTTAGCCGAATCGCATAATGAGCCATTCATAGAGTCCTTGCTTCATCTTGAAAGCAGTCTTCCACTCGTCACCCTTGTGCATACGTATTTGATGATATCCGCTCCTAAGGTCAATTTTTAAGAATAGGCTCGCTCCACTCAATTCATCGAGCATATCATCCAATCGCAAAATAGGGTGTCGATACTTGATCATGATCTTGTTGATGGCGCGGCAATCTACACACATCCTCCACGTTCCATCTTTCTTAGGGACTAGCAAGACTGGCACGGCACAAGGACTTAAACTCTCTCGCACGTAGCCCTTTTCAAGGAGTTCATTCACTTGTCTTTCAAGTTCCTTTGTTTCCTCGAGATTGCTCAGATAAATTTTGGTCGATTTGGAATCGTGGCTCCCGAACAAAGTCTATCGATGCTTGATTCCACAAATAGGAGGAAGCGATCCACTAGGAATCTCTTCGGAAATATGTCTCGAATTCCTGCAACAAAGACAAAATAGGATAGGGCAATTTGTCATCAAAATCGTTAGTTCCAAGCAAACTTTCCTTGTGCAGAAGTACCAACGAGGGTTGTTTCAACAACATAGACTTTCGGACGTCCCTCTCTTTTATGTAAAAAATTTCTTTTCTCACTCTCATCTTTTGTTTCTTTTTCTTTTTCTTTTTGTTCGAACTCTCTTTTTTTATCACTCATTTTTGCCTTTCTTTTTCTAAATTCTTTTCTTTTTCTTTTTCATTTTTACTGCTCACTCTCTTTTGACTTTTCAATAGATGTTTTCAATTTCAATTGGTCCTCGTATACTTGTTTGGGAGTTAGCGATGCTAACGTCATGTTTATTAAATGCTTAAAGGTGTACCTATTGGAGTAACCATCGTGAATTGCTCGTTTGTCAAATTGCCAAGGCCGTCCAAGAAGGAGATGCCCCGCATGCATCGGTACCACGTCACTCATCTTGGTACTTTCTGATCGCAAAGGACACCAACACTTGCTTTGTGACCTTTAGTTCTCCCCCTTCGTTAAGCCATTGCAACTTATATGGATATGGATGTTTGGTGGTAACTAAGCGAGTTTTCCACCACCATGGTGCTTTGGCCACATTAGTACAACTTCCTCCATCAATGATGATGCAACAAATCTTCCCTTGCACTTGACAACGCGTATGGAAGATGTTTTCGCATTGCTACTCGTTTTCAACGCCTTGCAAGCTTAGACTTCTTTTCACGACTAGAATCTCACCATTTTTGGCTTCTTCTATCTCCTCCTCGTCATTAGAGGTTTAATTGGCATCGTCCTTCATTTCATTTTCAGATTCGATCTCGCCATCATCTCAGATAAACATAGTGTTTCGGTTCGGACATTGACTTGTAATGTGACCTCGTCCCAAACATTTGAAACATTTGATGTCACGGGACCGATTTGGAGCGGCTTTCGTCTTGCCTTTACTTGACTCGCCACTTGGTTTGTTAAACTTGGGCGCGCCACTCGTTTCTTTGGGTTAGTTCGGCATGTCTCGCTTGATGGTTCCTTGTCCCCATTTAGAAGATGAAGAATTATTAGGGATTGTATGAGATGTACCTTTTCGTTTGAGTTGCTTCTCAACCTTTATGGCCATATGGACCATATCGATGACCTCTACATAGTGATGTAATTCCACAATATTTGCGATGTCACGGTTGAGACTGGCGATAAAGCGTGCCATGGTGGCTTCTCGGTCTTCCTCCACATTGGCTCGAATCATGGCCACTTCCATTTCTTTGTAATAATCCTCCACGCTACGATGGCCTTGAGTTAGACTTTGTAACTTTTGATGTAACTCGCGGTGATAATAAGTGGGAATGAATCTTTTCGCATTAGGGCCTTCATTTCACCCATGTTGATCTTTGGGCGTTCTCCGTTTCATCGTCGACTTGTCGTTAGCTGATCCCACCAAATGATGGTGTAATCGAGAGAACTTCGATGGCGACAAGCTTTGCCTTTTTACTTTTGAGTAGTTATGACACTCAAAAAAGCGAGGCTCCACCTTCTTCTCCCACTCTAGATGAGGCTTACGGATCGGATCACCCTTGGAAGCGAGAATCGCCATTTTAATGTTTTTGAGGTCATCATCGACCCACTCTTGCTCCCTTCGACCTCGTGCTCGTGGTCCTCTTCTTCGTTCACTTTGCCTGGAAGCTTGATCGCTGTCTACTTCACTTGGCTCATACAAGTCATTGTCATGATGCCAAGGTCGTTCTTGTTCCCTCCTCAGAATTGGAGGAGTGTTTGCTCGTTGACTCTGTTCATCCCGTTGGTCCAAATGCTCATTAATGGAATCCAGTTGTGGTTGGAGCAACCGTGTGACTTCTCGTATTATGGCTTGCACTTGTAAGTCGGGAACTCCACCTCCGGGAACATTCCTTCGAGGAAGTTGACCTCCTCCTCCACCGGCGACATTAGATGCTCCTCCGCTTGTTACTCTTAGTTCTGGACTTCTAGACATGTTAAATAAATTAAGGAAAACCTCACCACAAACCTCACTAGATCACTCACAAAGAAAAGTAATTGTCGAACACTCGCTTTCGTGTTTTTCTCTCAAATTCAGCTTTTTCTTTAATGAGTCTCTCTTGCCTTTACTTCTCAAATCTAACTCTCAAAATTCTAAAGGTTATCTTAGACTTATTTGCCACTTGTGGAGTCGGCCTCAAAGGGGTTAACAAAGGAAGATGGTCTTCGGTAAGGGTAGGCTGAAGGAAAAGGGAGGTTGGTATATGGCGTTAGAGTATAAGAATTTGGTAGAAGGAAGATGAATATGAAGATTGGGGATTGGAAAGTGAGTACAGAACTTATAATCGTCCACTTTCTTCTCTTTTTTTTATAATCGTATAATTTTTTAAATTTTGTAATTCTTTTTTTTAATATACCTCAAATACAATATTTGGAAACAAAATACACTTTTTTGGTACTTACTCGGAAGCTCAGAATTAACATAAAAAATGTGCCTAATTTAGTTGGCTCACGATACCAAGCGATATGAATCGCCTCGGGTTTGAAACGAGTCGTAGATGTTGCCCGATCGTAAATTAGGTAGCTTTTGTTTTAAGTTGAACAAAGGGAGAATTTTGGTATTGAATGGTAACAGTTTGAAACAAAACGTTAGATGGATAAGGTGGAGAGAAGGCTGAAACAAGAAAGAACCTCTAATAGTTATTAAAGACCCGAGATCTTATGTGTTTGAGATGGATGAAGAAATTTGGATAAAGCAGAGACCCACTATCTAGCAAGATAGGAATCAGCGGTATAAGGGTTGAGCATACACCGGGAAGGATGATAAGTTCGAAACAAAGTCGATTGGCGCCACTAGGAGCTAGATAAGTCAATTGAACCTTGAAGAATTAAGAGAGTGAATAACTCACTATATGATATTTCAACAATCATCAAAAGTTGTTTTTCAAACCAAAAGTAACAAATATTTATAGCCTAAAAGCTAGTAGCCGAATGGCCATAAACAAGGTTTAATGGCTAAGTAAAACTAATCTAGAAATAGCTAAAATTTTCTAGAATTTAATCCTTAAAGTGTCCATCAAAATTCGGCTGAATGGAGACTCCTTAAAGCTTAAGCAAATGAATCTTCCAGAAGGTGAATGCATGGGAAGCCCACCAGCCACGTCTAGGTTCGGCTAAGGCCTTAATTGGCTCATTGAATTGGCAACTATTGCTGAATAAGTAGGAGCAATTAAAGAGGACGTTGAACAGCCATTTAGCTGTGAAAATGAAGTTTGAATGGCCACTTGAGTGTGAACAAAGCCAACCAAATAGTCCCCCTTGTGTGAACAGCAAGTGTAAACGCAAGGAAGCTCTTTGGGAAGGTAATCTGCCAAACATGAGGTCTTTAATGTGCTGGTATCTCTTGACTGAATGGTCACCTTGGGGAAGCAAAAATGTGCAGCATACATGCATTGATGAGGTTCATTCATGAACCGTCCCATGCATGAATCTACATGCATAAATCTGCCCAAATGTATCTCCAAATTAATTTGAACCTACAAAACAATAAAAATCCATTTAATTAAGCCAAATTCAATTTGGACACATTAAAAACATAATTTAGGCATGTTAATTGACATTTAAACAACTTAAATAAAAACTATTTAAGACATATTAAAATTCGGCTAAGTCTTGGACAATATTAATTTATGTAATAACTAAGACAAATTAAATTAAGTTCAAGACAAAATTAATCAACTAATTATACTGTAGTAAACTAAATAATAATGCAAAATAAAGTATTTAATGAGCTAGCGGTAGAGCTATCTAAGCTGAAGGAATTTGGCCTCCATTAAGTTGTAAATTTTAGGTTCACTCTTGAACTCCTTTACGGTCATCCTTCAAGCTTGTTCCACCAAAGTTGAAATGGTATTTGAAAATTGTTTATCACGTGCACACGAAATTGGTCCAATGGGCAGCTTGATGGTGTCATGAATAACATCCTCTGTAGGCGAGTTCGTATCAGATGGCTATGTGCCAATCATGAGACCGTTACTGAAGGCTTAAAGCCGCATAAATACTAGCGACTATCTTTGCGATTTTGAATTAGTTCGCAAGCCGGTGCTAACATTGGGAGTGTAGGGATGGCGTGGGTGATTTATTCCCCGCGGTGTAGTGCGAGGGTTGGACGGAGGCAAGTGCGAGGGTTGGATGGGATGGGTTAGCATGCATCACACATTATGCATATGGAATTGATTACGATATGGGCTAGGCCCAATTGTTCTGATATGGAGAATGGGCTAGGCCCATTTGGTTCGATAAGATTGAGACCCAAGTGAAATTATGCGGAGCTTAGATCCACATATTGTTACATTCTTGTGGTGGGCTCAGGCCCGGTGATTATGATTTACATGCTGTCTTAGTAAGCTTGTTTTAGTTAGGAGGATTACACCTTTGAGTTTTATCAAACTCACCCCATTTTTAAGCTTGCGCGGTAATCCCCATCTTTAGGAGGATTGGTGCTGCGAGGACTCGAGAGATGACCACCACGACTACCTTTAGATTTCATTTATGCTTTAGATTCTATTTTGGGTTTTAATTTTTGTAATAAGGCCTCTTTAAGTTTACGGATTTTAACTTTGGGTTTTATTTATGTTTGAATTATATTCGTTAGAAGTAAATCACGGTTTTCCAAAATGTTAAGCTTGTTTTTAAACAACACTACGTTTTATAACATTTTTGAAATGGTTTCGCGACTTAATCTTTTAAGTAAATCAATTTCTTTCAAAATTTGCTTCATAACTAAAAAGATATTTTGGGAATAAAATTAATAATTTTCAATGTACCACGTTTTAAAAATAAACTAACGTGGTGAGAGTTTAGCTTTTAAACAAGAAGGGTTTTTAATGAAAATAAGGTTTTGAAAAACACTTTAATGTGACACACGATTTGGGCTAACTTCTAGGCGGGTTTGGGAGTGTTACATTTAGTGATATCGAGCCTAGTTGCAAAACTCAAGCGTGGATTGAGTTTTTAAAAATTGAATTTCAAAAGAATTGTTTCAAAAAGGTTTGAAAAGAGTTGAAGTTTTTGAAATGTTGTCTTGTTGTTTTTACGGAAGTGTGGTTCACTTAGAGTCTCCGACGCCAAATCCATAGTTTTTCTATTAGGCGAGTATTTAAAATTAGATTTTGTATTTATTCGGTGTATGTTTTGGAAATCAGTTGTTTTTAGCTAGCAACTTGATCTTGTGATGGATTTGAAGGCAAGCAAGGTCGCGAGTCGCGAGTCTCTCGAAACATAAGATGGTTTAGGAGAGCGGTGGTGAGTAAGGCCGCCAACCGGTAGCGATAACCCGAGCTTGGTATGGAGGCCTTGACCGGTTGGTAAGAGAAGTCTTTGGAAGGTGTGTTTGAGGCGGGAGTTAAGGCGTGCGATGATAAAACACTTGAGGCTAGGTGCTCGGAGTGCGGCGGGAAGAGGGATCCACGATCCTGCAGGCGGGAGCCTCGTTACGTGAAGCGCGTTAAGATGCGTCCAAACTTTTTGGCTTGCGAGCATTGCAAAAGGTGCCATCCGGGTGAATGCTGGAGGAAGTCAGGAGCATGTCTTAGATGCAGGTCTAAAGAGCATCAGGTTTGGGATTGCACAATCCCTTTTAAGTCAGGTGTGTTTTGTTTGGATATGATGTTAGAATATAGAAATTGTATGCATGTGTGATAAATATCTGTTTGCTTCTGTGGTTAGATGTTTGGTTGTGTGTAAGAGGTTTCAAGATTAAGTTAAAAGTGTATTAGTGTTATTAGGATCGAGTGCTTGCAGCGGTAGCATAGGGGTGTAGTTGTTACACAACCACCACATTAGTTGGAAATTTCAGGGGGCCGAAATTTCTTTAAGGAGGAGTGAGTTATGTGGCCCGAATTTGGGCCTAGAAGTATTGGACCTTGAGTATGGAGTGCATAAGGAGGCTGCAAATAGGTATTTAATTGTGTAAGGATATAACACAATTAAATGTCCGCTCAAGTGGTTAAGGGTCCTGAGAAGTGTTGGAAAAGTCCTGGGTTCAAACTTGGGCTCTAGCAAAAATTTTGGTTTTAAGTGAATAAAACCCTGGATGCTTGGATGTAGGCCTTTTAAATTATTTCCATAAAAAATGATACAAGGAAGCATGTGGCCTAGTGGTTGTGGCGTCATTAAGGGTGTAAGGGAGCTTGGGTTCAAATCTTGGCTCTTGCAGAATTTCTTTAATTTTTGGCTCTTATAAGAATCTGGACACTGGCACATAGGTTTTATAAATATTTGCGCATGTTTTAAGTCACAAAAGGAGCTTTTGTTTTGGTGGCATGTAGCGTCTAGAGCATAGGAGAGGGCAAGGGTTCGAATCTCATTGCAAGCAAAAAGGGATATTTATTTTGCAGTTGGGACGGTTTTGGAGGATTGATGGAGGGATCCCACATCGGGAAGCTAGCATGAGAGTAGGCGAGAAGCTGGCTTTAAATAGAGTGATCTATGAGGAGAGTAAGCATACCTTGGTTGGCGTTTGGGCATAGGAGTGTTTGGGCGCGGATTAACTCCAGTTCCTATCGAGTGTATTTCGCACTACTCTAGGCCCAGAGAGTGGCAAATGCTTTTTAGAAATGCCGGTCACCAGCGATGGTAGCCACATGGCGTGCGGCGCGCGTGTGGGAGCCGACGCGATGGTTGAGGCCATCTGAGTGTTCTTGTGGGTTTAAATTTTTTTAGGCCACGATGGGCGAAAGGGGCCATGTGTGGCCAATGGGCTCGTGGGCCCAATCGGATAAGTTGTATGATTGTGTAGTAAATATTGGACTGGACTATGTGAATCTCATATCTGTGGCTAGATTTGGGCTAAATGGGCCACACGAACGTGTGGGCCCATTTGGGTCGAGAATGGGCCCTTGGTTTTTAAAATTACCAAAATACCATCGATTTGCGAAATTACCAAAGTACCCCTCTAATTTGCAAAATTACCGAAATATCATCAGTTTGGAAAATTACCGAAATACGCTAATTTACAAAATTACTGAAATACCCCCGATTTGCAAAATTACCAAAATACCCTCATTTTGCGAAATTACCAAAGTACCCATGATTTGCAAAATTATCAGAACACCCCCGATTTGTAAAATTACCAAAATACCCTCGATTTATGAAATTACCAAAATACCCTTAATTTGCAAAATTACCAAAATACCATTGATTTGTAAAATTATCGAAATACCCCTGTAGGGTAGAATTACCGAAATACCCACAGTGGGGTAGAATACTAAAATACCCACTGTAGGGTAGAATTATCAGAAATACCCACTGTAGGGTAGAATTACTAAAATACCTCTGTAGAGTAGGATTACCGTAATACCCTTGTAAGGGTAAAATGACCATTTTGCCTCGAGGGTAATTGACTCACTTGAGAGTCTGATTGGGTGATTTGATGGTAATTGACTATTGTGGTTGTGTATGTATGATTGTTTATGGGCATAACATTTTGCATACATGACATACTGCATGGGGTTGGGATATTGATACGGAGGAAGTTCTGATAGGGTTGCACGGGTCGCATGACGACTGTGGATCCAGTATTGATCTGTTAAGGTCGTACGGGTCGCCCGAGGCGACTGTGGACCGACGGATGACTTTAAGCCGTGTAATCTGATTATGGCTCTGTGCCATCTTGTTTATGGCTTTGTGCCAATCGTATTTACCCGTGGCTATGTGCCTAACATATATATCGATGACTCTATATCGATCATCTTTACCCAAGGCTGTGTGCCGATTATATTACTGTAGCTGATGGCTATGTACCGATCTTATTACAGTTACTGATGGCTATGTGCCAATTATGAGACTATTACTGAAGGCTTAAAGCCACATAAATACTAGCGGACTATCTTTGCGATTTTGGTTAATCACATAACCAGGTGCTAACATTGGGAGTGTAGGGATGGCGTGGGTGATTTATTCCCTGTAGGTAGTGCAGGGTTGGACAGAGGCAAATGCAAGGTTGGATGGGATGGGTTAGCATGCATCACACATTATGCATATAGAATTGATTTTGATATGGGCTAGGCCCAATTGTTACTGATATAGAGAATGGTCTAGGCCCATTTGGTTCTGATAAGGGCTGAGACCTAAGCGAAATTGTACTGGGCTTAGATCCACACATATTGTTCTGTTACTGTAATTGGGCTCCAGCCCAGATTGATTATGATTTTTGTCTGTCTTATTAACTGTTGTAGTTAGGAGGGGATTACAAACTGAGTTTTCGCAAACTCACCCCGTTTTTAACTGTGCAGGTAATCCCCATCTTTAGGAGGATTTGTGCTGCGAGGGACTCGGAGATGGCCACACGATTGCCTTTGGATTTCATTTATGCTTTAGATTCTATTTTGGGTTTTAATTTTTGTAATAAGGCCTCTTTAAGTTTACGGATTTTAACTTTGGGTTTTATTTATGTTTGAATTATATTCGTTAGAAGTAAATCACGGTTTTCCAAAATGTTAACTATTTTTAAACAACACTACATTTTATAACATTTTTGAAATGGTTTGCGACTTAATCTTTTTAGTAAATCAATTTCTTTCAAAATTTGCTTCCACAACTAAAAAGATATTTTGGGAATAAAATTAATAATTTTTCAATGTACCACGTTTTAAAAATAAACTAACGTAACTGAGAGTTTACTTAAGCTTTTAAACAAGAAGGGTTTTTAATGAAAACAAGGTTTTCGAAAAACACTTCAATGTGACACACTAGATTCGGGCCTAACTTCTAGGCCGAGTTTGGGGTGTTACACGGCATGCTCATGCTCATCCCGGGAATATATCAATATATCATCAATAAAAATAACCACAAACTTATCTAAATACTGTCGAAAAATGCGGTTCATCAAATCCATAAACACCGCAGGGGCATTCGTTAAACCAAAAGGCATGACTAAAATTTCATAATGCCCGTACCTCGTCCGAAATGCAATCTTTGGCACGTCTGAGTCTTTTTCTCTCGACTGATAGTATCCTGACCTCAAGTCTATCTTGGAGAACACAGTGGCTCCCTTCAATTGATCAAACAAATCGTCGATACTTGGCAACGGATATTTGTTCTTTACTGTTACTTTATTAAGCTGCCGGTAATCTATACATAACCTCATGGTACCATCTTTCTTTTTCACAAATAGCCTTGGGAGGCACCCACATGGTGAACAACTTGTTCTTACAAAGCCTTTATCAGTCAACTCTTGTAAGCGTGTCTTCAATTCCTTCAACTCCGTTGGAGCCATTACATGAGGAGCAATTGATATCGGTACAGTATTGGGAGCTAACTCGATACCAAATTCAACCTCTCTAACCGGAGGATATCCTGGCAATTCCTTGGGAAAAACATCTGGGTACTCACATACTATCGGTACTGATTCAATCTTTAATTTAGTTTCTTTGGCATTCATCACAAAAGCAAGATACGCCTCATACCCTTTTCTTACATACCTCTGGATCGACATGTGAGAGATCACTACCGGCGACCTGTCTTGTTCATCTGATTCAACATGAAGAGTGTCCCCATTTTCACATCTCAACTCAATATATTTCTTTCCATAATTTACTGTCACATTATGAGTGGTTAACTAGTCCATACCAAGAATAATGTCAAATTCATCAAATGGCAATAGCATAAGATTTGCCTTAAAACAATGACCTCTAATCATCAATGGGCTGTAACACCCTTAACCCGTAACCATCGCCGATTTAGGGTTAAGAGGCATTACCAGACAATCGAAAACTTTTACAGACATTTCATAACATAATTAGACAAATCAAATCAAAGTGTCCTTTAAATAGGTCAACGAGACCTTAATCATGCTTAAGAATAGGGTCGGGACTAAACCAAACACATATGGAAATTCTCAGAAATTTAATTTTTTTTTAAAGGTACAGAGGTCACTGCGCTTGCGTGTGGGCGGGCCGTGTGCCTTCCTTTGCATCGAACATGCCCGTGTGTCTAAGCCGTGTCAAAAGCAGGCATACATCGACGACCTATCCACGCGGCCGTGGACACGCCCGTGTGCCTCACTCGTGGTCGAGCGACTTGCACCACGGCCGATCCTGCGCCCATGTGTCCGGCCGTGGTCGAAGTCGACTTGTTTTGAAATTGAACCACGAAGGACACGGTTGAGCCACACGCCCGTGTGCTCAGCCGTGTGAATGAGCAAATATAGGCCATTTGCAAGGCCAAAATGCCACCCACACTTTGGGTCATCCATACAAGCACCTACAAGCATCAAACCAAACACAATTGGCAACCAAAAACATACCAAATGGTCATCCTTTTTAACTCATTCAAGTACATTTCATCACAACAAATTTTAAGTCCTTTAACTCAACTAAAACATAAGCACATCAAAGTATAATCCATCCCAAGCTTACCATCAATAATATGCTAACTATGCATCAAAAAGCTTACCATTCATAAGACCATTTCATTTGCTATCAAGCTATACTAAAACTAAGCATCCTAGGACATGAATAGTCATTCATAACACAACCATTTTGTAACACCCCAAACCCGGCCTAGAAGTTAGGCCCGAATCTGACGTGTCACATGGAATAACTTGTTTGAGAATTACAGCCTCTTTGTTAAAACCCAAAACACTTAAGCAATTGTTAACTACTTGAAAACGTAATTATTTTTTTTAAAACCTTTTTGGTGGCAAAAGCATATTTGAAATAAACAATTTACAAAAATGTGATGTTTAGAAAAAGAGCTGCAGAAGTATTTTGAAATCGTTGCGGAAACGTAGATAAAATACAAGTATTTTTGAGAGATCGTTTGATGAGTTGAAAATTGAGGTAGTGAGCTTTAAAACCGTGGCTTTTGAAAATATTGTTGATAATTCGAGAGAAAATTTCTGAGTTAAAATATTTGTAAAAGTTTGTTATAAAATCCATTTATTAATCAATTTTGGAAAACCATTATTTATGATTTTAGAAAATCCCCGTTAAAACAATTCAAGCAATATTATAAGTACGACTAAACATAAAGCAATTTAAAACATATCCCAGAGGCCTTATTATAACTTAAACCAAAATAGCAAAATAATAAAATAAACCAAAATAGAAATTTAAAGTTCAATAACACCATTTAAAGTATGGCCTCCACCGAGTCATCCATGGGCCCAAGTCCTCATTACGGACATTACCTACAAGGGTTAAGAAAAAGGGGGGTGAGTTACAAGAACTCAGTGTGAAATCCCCTTACCGTCATCCACTGGGCCTGAACCCATAAAGCAATATCATGGGCCTAAGCCCTTTTTACATAACAATTCTTAAAATGAAGCAAATGTATGAATGTAATGCAATTCCCAACCCAACCTAATAATCCATCAGCTACACACCACCCGTACCATCCATCACACCTGTGGGGATCAAGTCAACCCACCCCGCCAACACACCAATCGCAGGCAAGCTGCCATATACAGAATTTGTGGCGAAGCCACTAGAATAACAGATTATACGTGGCATAGCCACCAGACAGAATTGTGGCAGAGCCACCGGAATTAGAATATATGTGGCATTGCCACTATCGACGGTAATATAATCGGCACACAGCCTTGGGTAAATATGATCGACACAGAGTCGTTAATCCATATGCTAGGCACATAGCCATTATCAGAATTTGTGGCAGAGCCACCGAGCTACACTTCTCTTGACATTTTCCCATCCCATACATAATAATGTATCAAATATATCATATGAATGTAATGCAATCCCAAACCAACCTAATAATCCATCCGCTACACACCACCCGTACCATCCATCACACCTGTGGGGATCAAGTCAACCCACTCTTCCAACACACCAATCGCAGGCATTATGCCTTTTATAACACATTTAATTGTGGGCAAGCCACCAGAATCTCAGAGTATCATATTATCAAACATATTTTGTGGCAGTGCCACCAGAATTTCTTCTCTCCAACATTTTCCCAACCCATGCAAATTCATGTAGATGCATCATATATAGCAAATCATGATATTTACAAATATATCAACAATAATTAATTCAGACAAAAGTTCAGCCCATTAACACTTTACAAATCGGCCCTTTAAGGTAATTTATCAAATCGACCCATTAAACAATATATCAATTCAGCCTATTAAGCAATATATCAATTCGGCCCATTAAGCAATATATCAATTCGGCCCATTAAGCAATATATCAATTCGGCCCATTAAGGGTTCGACCCATTAGGGGCATTTTAGTAAATCGGCCCGTAGGGGCATTTTCGTAATTCGGTAATTTTACCCACTAAGGGTAATTCAGTAATCTCGCAACCCAGGGGTATTTCGGTAATTTACCCTCTAAGGGTATTTTGGTAATTCCGCAACCTAGACTTAACTACTAATGTGGGGCATAAAAATTGAAACTGTTCATCTGCGTCATACTGACTAAATTGACTATAACTCAAGTTAAGAAACTCAAAATTTAAATCCGTAAATTTTCCTTGAAACTAGACTCATATATCTTCTTACTACAATTTTTCCATAATTTTTGGCTTAGCCGTTTAGTACAGTTTATTCATTAAAAATTCCCTTATTTCACTGACCAACGGTTCTGACCTCTCTTACCCAAAATTAAAATATCTCATTGTACGGTTTTCATATGTTGCTCCCACTTGTTTCTATTGAAAATAGGATCACTAGTAAATCTATACATATAACTTATAACTTATAATTCACTTTGTACAATTTTAAACGATTTTTCCAAGACAGAACGGGGAACCATGAAGTCAATCAGAACCAGTCTCACTAAAATTAAGATATCACAGAATACACAATTCCTCTTCCTCCATTTCTTTCATATAAAAATAGACACAGTAATCTTTATTTAGATATCTTTTTCACTTTCTAACTCCCTTTATCCTATTTTTAGTGATTTTTTCAAAATCACGTCAACTTCTTGACCAAACTATTTCATTGCAAAAATATGGTTACCACTACGAATATCGCCTGCGCCAGAGTAGTCACGGATGCCGATTTCGATTTTCTTGGTATTTCGGCCGAATCATAGAACATATCATACAAACATTCAGAGAGGTATGAGATTACACACCATTTCAAACATGTATTCGGAAGGAGTGCGAGATTACACACCTTATTCGAGTCGTAACACAATACTCTCCACGGCACCAACAATCCGAGTCTCTTATTATGAGGATAGGTGATCGGGCGATTTGGTTCTTTGTTGATAATGGATTCAATTTCCACCACTTGACTTATGACTAGAATGATATTCGGCCACCCACTAAGATCACAACTCGATCAGGAAGAGATTGTCCAAGGTAAAAAGAAAAGAAGTAGTGAAGAGATGGAATGATACTAGATTCACTTTGGAAGGAAATCAAACAAGAAAATGTGATCTTAAAGATGTCGATTTTAGAGAAGAGGAAAGATTGAAGAAATGGTTAAAAGAAAAGAATGGGTGATGGATGGATGCTAGATGGTTCGGCTATCAAGGAAGGTGATGCAAGAGATGAATGTTTCGACCAACAAAGAGAAAGAAAATTGCACAAATGTGCTAGGAGGTTTCGGCCAAGAGGAAAGGAATTGGAAAAATAAAAAATCACCAAAAGGCTAAGAAGAAAAGTAACCTCTCAAGCACTAAAACTTACCAAATGCCTAAAGGATTTTGGCACTCCCTTTACCCCCTCAAAACCGTGTGTACACCAAACCAAAAGGTCAAACATTTTGGCCATCAAAATGTTCCAAAACATTTTCCTCTCTTTGGGCCAACATGTTCCCTATACTTGCCTTTTCTTTTGATTTCTTTCCCTACCTTCATCCTTTCCTAATATCCTTAGCCACCTTGCCAAAATTAAAAGTCCAACTTGCCTTATTTACTAGCTTGGCGACACTTAGGAAAAAATACAAAAATAATAGTCAAAATTTGCATCAAGGGGATTCGAACCTCTTCCCTCCATACTCTTCACTTAATGCCATAACCTCTTTGCCATATGCTCACTTATGCTAGCACATTACTCATTTAATTCCATAAACATTGAGGTCACTTACTATATCTCCTTAAAGTGCTAAAACATAAAATTTTTGCTAAGGCCCAATTTGAACCCGGAACTTCCTAGAACCCCGTAACTTTCCAAAATCACCTTCTTAATAAGTCCAACTTGAAATAATGCCGTTCTCAAATTCCCATAAATTTTAAAATGCTTCTACGCTCAAGGTCCAATGGGCCCAATTGGTCCAATTCTACTAGGCCTAATTTTGGGATGTTACACATTTATCTAGCCATATCACATGGCTATGTACATATCCCAAGCATATTCCAAAATAACTAGCCTATACATATGCCATACTCAGTATATACACTTTCAAAAGATACCAAAATAGGATTGAGTAGTGTGATGACGATCCTCGACGATCCCCGAGCCTTTCGTAGCTTTGACGATCTATAAAATAGAGCAAACACACACAAAGTAAGCTTTCAAAAGCTTAGTAAGCCATATACAAATAAACTTAACATGTAATCATATATAAGCATAGCAAACCAAATTCATTAACATATTTTCATTTCATATATATAGGTTTCTCTTTGGCTCAAATGGTTTGCCATTTCTTACCAACATTTCATATCTCAAACTATCAGTTTTGCTCATAGCACACTCAAGCACATATCACATATTGTCTCATCAATTTTATACACATATACACCTTGGTAAGTCCATACATATACTTACCTTTCATACACTTACTTAGTGTACAATTCAAACGTACCTGTTTCACTTAAACATTTTACGTAGCCACTCATTTCTCTGATTTGCCCGTTGAACCGTTCGAAATTAAATAGAAAGATCAAAATACTCAGAATGGTCGTACAATGCCAACGTCCCAGACTTGGTCTTACATGTAACTAGATATCGATGCCACTGTCCCAGACAGGGTCTTACACGAATCAATACGATGCCAATGTCCCAAACATGGTCTTACACGTAAATCTCAAATCGATGCCAACGTCTTAGACGTGGTCTTACACTAATCAATACGATGCCAATGTCCCAGACATGGTCTTACACGTAATCACATATCGGACACCTATGTCATGACATATACAATCCTATCTATTCCTAGGTTCACACGGGACTTTTTCGAATGTTGTCACCATGTCGATACTACCTCAGATTTCATGTACATAATATCTTGAATATATTCATTGCAATCTAGATTTCATAGATACATAAATAACTCAATTAAAATGCATTTATTTGTATATTGACTTACCTCGGATTCGGATAAATGGAAACAAACTCGGCTACTCAATTACTTTCGATTTCCCACGATCTAAGTCCGTTTTCTTCAGTTCTTGATCTATACATATTCAAATTTAACTCATTTATTCTCTAAATTATTCAATTCAATCCAAAAACACATATTTAGTTCAATTTACAAATTATCCCTCATATTTTCACATTTTGACATTTTATTCCCTATTTCACAAATTCACAAAATACACAAAATTCCGTATTACCCATGCTTGGCCAAATATTCATGTAGTTCATGCAAGTCCATACATTTCATTTATTTTACAATTTAGTCCCTCAAAATATTATTTTCTCAATTTAATCCAAATTACTCAAATTCATCAAAAATTCAAAGACAAACTATGTAAATCTAACACATATCTTTCATAATTCATCTTCAAACATCACAAAACTCATGTGTTCATCAATGGCACATTTCAAAATCTTCATCAATTCACAAAATTGAAGCATGGGTTTTGTAGAATACAAAGCAACGATTACAAAAATGTAGAAATTATCAAAAACAGAAACCGAAACATACCTTAATTTAGCTTAGAAGTAGTTGAAACCTAGCTTGGTTTTATTTCTTCTTTTTCTTTCAATAAATCTAACACATATCTTTCATAATTCATCTTCAAACATCACAAAACTCATGTGTTCATCAATGGCACATTTCAAAATCTTCATCAATTCACAAAATTGAAGCATGGGTTTTGTAGAATACAAAGCAACGATTACAAAAATGTAGAAATTATCAAAAACCAAAACCGAAACATACCTTAATTTAGCTTAGAAGTAGTTGAAACCTAGCTTGGTTTTATTTCTTCTTTTTCTTTCAATATTCGGCTACATGAACACCAAAAAAGATAGCATATTTTATGTTTTATTTTTATTAAACTAACATTATTAATCATTTTACAAAATTAGCCTTTTAATTAACATAATAGCTTTTATACATTAAGGCCATTTTTGTCCATTAACCATTCCACTTACTAAATAATGGCCTAATTGCCTCATAAGGCCACTACATTTAAAAGCCATAACACATTAGTGCTTTTAACATATGGCATGCAAATTTTGCATCTTTCACAATTAGATCCTTTTATCAAATTAAGCACACAAATGACAAAATTAATTCACGGAACTTTAACACATGCTTATTCACATACAGTAGGAACAAAAAATAATATTAAAATATTTTTCTAACTCAGATTTGTGGTCTCGAAACCACTATTTTGACTAGGGTCTAAATCAGACTGTTACATGGGCAATCATTACATACCTTATCAACTAGCACACTTTTTCCTAAAGGATTAGACACCTTTATCACAAATTCTGTAGACTCTACGGGCATACTCATTCTAGATACTAATTTCATGCAAATGTATGAATGGGTAGATCCCAGATCTATTAAAGCAATAACTTTAGTATCATGAAGAGAAAATGTACCCGTAATTACATCCGGAGACGATGCCTCTTCGCGAGCACGTATAGCATAAGTCCTTGCAGGTGCCCTGCCCTCAGATCTCGCAGCCTGCTCTCTGGGGGTACCCTTACTACTCGCCCCACTTCCCGGGTTTCTCTGTGGTCTTCCTCTAGCAGTGCCTCCTGATCTTGCATCCTGAGGTTTCTCTTTCTCATCCCCCTCTGGGCAATTTCTAATAAAATGGTCTAGAGACCCACACCTGAAACAAGCCTTCTCATTGGTTTAACATTCACCGGAATGACATCTGCCACACTACGGGCACTCCAGTCTACTCGGTCGGGCGTTGCTAACACTAGAAACCGATGTGGTTTGGGCTTTAGACCCTGAATTTTATTTACTCTTGCTTTTGCCTGAAAACTCAGCTGAAGTAGCTGATCGGGTAGGAAAATTTCTCGACTTCTTGGACGAGGACTGAAATGACTTACTCAATTGTCTCTTTCTTGAGTCACGAGACTCCATCTCAGCTTTTCTTTTCTCTTTCACTAATTCCTCGGCCTTACAAGCCCGGTCCACTAACACAACAAATTCCTTCAACTCGAGGACACCAACAAACAACTTGATATCTTCATTTAGTCCGTCCTCAAACCTCTTACACATAATGGCTTCAAAGAACACACATTCCCGAGCATATTTGCTGAGCCTCACAAACTCACGCTCGTACTCAGTCACCGTCATCTTACCTTGTTTCAATTCAAGGAATTCTTTCTCTTCTGATTAATGAATCTTTGGCTTATGTATTTCTTCTAAAATTCTTCTTGGAAAAACTCCCATGTAATTCATTCCCTTGGTACCACCGGAAACGGATTCGAGGCATTACCTTGTTGACCTTGCCGGAACATGCAATTACGGGCTATAAAATTTCTTTCCAACTTAAAACTTTTCTTTCCTAATAATAACATACATATCATGGGCCCACGAGGCCTTAGATATACATCCAAAAGGTTTCGGAGTTCAACTGAAAACTTTTGCACTCTTTGAAAATTTTTGCCTAGACAGGGGTCACACGCCCGTGTGACATGAGACATGCCCGTGTGGGCAGGCCGTGTGGTCACACACGCCCATGTCCCTAGCCCGTGTAGAATTTATTTTCATTTCAAACCTACAGGGATTTTCACACGCCCGTGTCAATGACCCGTGTCGTTCACACGGCCTAGACACGCCCGTGTCCTCACTCGTGTGTGAAAACTTGGGGTATTCTATTTATGATGTCAGTAACCCCTTAAGAAGCACACAGCCTAGGCACACGCCCGTGTGCTGACCCGTGTGACGATTCAAATTCTTATAAATAAAATGCAGGGGAAACACAGCCTATCAACACACCCATATGGGTTGACCATGTGACACACATGGCCTAGACACACGCCCGTGTGTCTACCCGTGTGGACACTTAGAGGCTATTTTCCAAGCCTTTTTGCCACCCTGAAACATAGACCCATTCATTTCATCACAAGTAACACATATCATAGCAACATGAAACTATTAAGAGTCTTTAAATTATCATTCATTCCATCCACATTTTACTCATTATCTTGCATGAACATTCATTTCATTATACCCATCAACCTTAAAACATGTACTTGACAATATTGGCCAATTCATCATGGCCATTTACAAAATGAGTGTGAAACACTAATAGCCAACCCTTTGGCCTACAACATGACATGACTCAAAATGATCAAGTTTCTATACATGCCATAATCAAAATGAATTTACTTTACTATACCAAAAGAACGGTTGATAGTGTGACCCGAGCTCCGACGTTCAATGATCCCCGAGCTAACTTGGCGAAACTACAAGAAAAAGGGAAAAGAGAGGGGTAAGCATATAGCTTAGTAAGTTTGCATGAAATTCTAAGGCAACATAATTGCTCAAAATAAATTCATCCATCTATGAAACAATAGCAACTTATGATACGGTTCGCCTCAGGATGAGTCGAGTCGTATGCGAATTGCCCAATCGTCTATGAAGAGGAATTAAGCCTTCGGGAATTAATAAGAAAATATGGATGAGTTTGCGGAAACTTTTAAGTGAATTTGTTTTGAGAAATGAAATTTAGGAATGGAGGTTGGAAAATGAAGGAAACTGTAACACCCCAAACCCGGTCGATACACCACGACCGAATCTGGCATGTTACGGGGAAAATCGCGTCTGAAGGGTTAGGTTTCTGGTTAAAGATTCGATGAGAACCTCCTTGTCATATTTTATACTTTTCGAAATCTTGGCATGATTGCTTTGTCATATTTTAATGTTTTAGAGTGATACCCGATGGTAAAGTTTAAAACACATTGCGTTATAGTTTTGAAACCGTTGACCTTCCAAGTTTTTAGCAATTTTAACTCAATTAATTTGTTAAAGCATATTAGAAAGCTACTTTAAGCATAAACATAGTAAAACCTAATTTAAAGGCCATTTACAACCCAAAATAAAACCAAATAGTAATAAATAAGCTAAAGTACCAAATTTTGTAAAGTCTGAGCAAATCTTTATTAAAGCATGGCATGAGCACCTCGAGTCCATCCCGCTCCATGTCCGCGCCTAAGTGTCACTGAAATGTCAAAGGAGAGGGTGAGTCGCAAGACTCAGTGCATAAATCCCCCTCCCGATAAAACAACATGCTAACACACATCATATCATAGCAACATTATCAATGCACCCCGATCCTAACCATCCATATCACCTTTCTACCCCGTGTGGTACCAAACCACTGGTGGTGCCAAACCACTGGTGACCCAAAGTCACGATATCCATAAGTGTGGTGCCAAACCACTGGTGACCCAAAGTCACGAATAATCCAATGATGGGGCCAACCCATCGTGTGATACCAAATCACTAGCAGACGATCCCATATCTCAAAGTGGGGCCAACCCACGGTGGTGTTAACCACGAGGGACGAGTCGCAATGAGGTGCCAAACCTCGGTGTCCCAAAGACACGATGTGATACCAAATCACCGGGTGACCGCAGATCACAAATCCGATGATGGGGCCAACCCATCGTGTGATACCAAATCACCGGGCGTCAATCCCGTATAATCAATCGTGGGGCCAACCCATTGTGGTGCTAAGCCACCGGGGCGAGACGCCGAGGTGCCAAACCTCTGGTGTCCCAAAGACACAAATGTGATACCAAATCACTTTGGTGACCAAAGTCACAAAATCAACTGTGGTACCAAACCACTGGAGGTGCCAAACCTCTGGTGTCCCAAAGACACAGTGTCCCAAAGACACGGATATCATATTCCCCCTCCTCTCATATCACCCACACATGTCATACTAATGCAAATGATATAAAACATGCAATCATGCTAACATGCTCAAATGACATCTCATGGTATTTACATCATAAAACATGTTATCACATATATCACTATAGATCTCGTAATGAAACGGACTTACCCGTATCCGTGCTTATACCCCATCGGGTACCAAATCCATCAATCATATTGTTTCACTTTAATAAGTAATTAGGTTATTAATCATATTACTAAACAGAAGTGTGTTAGTTTACACACCTGAAATAGCGAAGGTTTTAATCCTAAGAACCGGTCTAAGACCCTCGATCCTTTTGCTCCTAAAAACAATCGACCAACCATGGGTTAATCACTTAAACCATTCGGCCATAACCATATAAACCAAAGGGTATATCGATTAACCCTTACCTTGCAAACGTTTGGTTTCCTACCAAACCCGAACCAACAATGGTTCCTCTTTTAACAATCGGCACACCCTATTAAAAGAACAGTTAATCCCTTGTCACCCTTGACTTAATCGAAACCAAAAGATTGAACTAATAAAATAATACCAATCACTTACCCCTTACTTACCAATCGATTAACAAAGGGGAAAAGGCTCCAACTGACTGCTTTGAAATCTCTGATTGCCCTAACATGAGATGTTTAAACGAATGGTTAACCCTCTTCCATAAACCAAAATTGACATAACACTTGAGAGAAAAGAGGAATGGCCATTCGGCCAAGAGCTTACCAACACCCAATATTTGGCCAAAATAGGACTTCTAGGAGAGAACCACAAGAGATTCGGCCAAGGCTTGCACCAAAAGAAGAACAAAATATTCGGCCAAGGGAGACTACTGGGAGAAGGGAAATATTCGGCTAAGCTGAAAGCAATAGAAAGAAGAAATCGGCACTAGGTGTTTAACACCTCTATTTTCGGTTTTGAGAAGAAAAGAAATGGAAGGGATGAATGGAGATTCGGTTTAGGCAAGGTAAATTTCGACTTTAGCGTTTCAAAAGAGAAGAAAATGAGGTATGAGAAGAGGGAATACTAGTTTCGGTTTACACACCTGAAGAAAGGGAGGGATAGGTATTCGGCTACCAAGATGTTTGAGAAAAACAACACAGAGAAAATTCGGCAAGGCTTGCTTGTGCTTTTCGGTTCCGGAAGAAAGTGTGAAGAAGCTTTGTTGAAGAAATTCGACTCACAAAAGACTAGAAGGAACTTTCTCTTTTTACCAAGTGTGACCGAAAACAACCAAAAAAAATGCCAAAAATGCAAAAATGCATTTCGGCTACCAACTCCCACACCAAGCCGTCCACTCCCCACTCCAAACTCCCTCAAATTCGGCCATAATCCCCCAATAGCTCCCAACCACACATTTCAAATGTGTTTACCAAGTCTTACTCCTACAATTACTCTCCACCCAACATTTGAACTTTTGACTTGGTCCAAAGTGGAATTTGAACTACATCCAACTCTTCCCTCCTATGCCGTCCAAAATGAAGCCAAAATGTGAGGTCTTTGCGGCTTGAACACAAGACCTCCACCTCATGCAGTTGACGCCACACCTAGCTCCCAAGTAGCGCATGCCTTGCCACTTTGCCAGCTCCTCACTTGTGCAACAAGCACCAAATAAAATACATATCCCTCAGCTCCATCAGCTCCTCTCATATAAAGCCCAAAAACTAAAATTTTCCTACCTGCTCAGGCATAGTCCTAGCCTACAATTAAGCCCCTAAGACACCAAAACAGCAACATAGCAAGCTCCTAACATGCAAATTATGCCATAACAAAGATAACCCCCTAACCCGGGATATTACAGAAACGGTTTAGATGAATGATTGGATAGGTTCGGCTATAATTAAGAAAGGAAAATATTGATAGGGAATGGCTCGGGTGGATAGAAAATGAATGAAGATGGATGAAGTTAATGGTTAGATGATAATTTGGTGGAAATGGAGAATAGGACTTAAACACAGAAACGATTCAACACTAGAAAAGTGTCACCCCGATTTCTATAATTGTTTAAGGTGGACAAATGGAAATCGATGATGGACCACGACCCGTTATCTAGAAAGATAAGAACCAATGGTATAATAGAATGGAAGAGTACGACTGACACCACAAGCAAGCTTGATAAGTTAGAATCAAAACTCGTATGAAAACGAAGAGGAGATAACTCACTCGATGAACAAAAGTTCATATATTTTAATCAAAGTTCAAAATTCTTACTTTACAAATGAAAATAGCAAATATTTATAGCCAACTAAAGAGTTAGCTGAATGGACATAAAACATTTAATAACTAAGTTTAATTTCAGCTATAAATTGCTGGAAAAATCTGGAATAAAATCCCTTGAATTCCTTGGCAAAATTCGGCTGATCATGGCCCTTGATGTGCTTGCAAAATTTGGCTGAATGTGGAACCAAATGGACAGCTTCTAGAACAACATGGTTCTGCTGGACATGGATGGATGTTGTCTACATTCGGCCTTGGTCTTTTAATAAAGCTTGAATGTCCCTTGGAGAAGATAAACGGTCATCTTTAAAAGGAAATAACCTTTTGGCCGAATGGTCACTTGGGAAGAGCACCAAACAGTAACCTCTTGAACTCTACGAAAAGCCACCAGCTGGTCATTGAATTCCTTTCCCTTTGATCTCCACGACGAAGCTTGAAGGAGAAATAATCAGCACTTAAATGCCGTCCATGCATGGGGAAAATAAAACCCAATAGCTCCTTAAATATTGCTCATTTTAATCACATGGGAAAAGAAACCAGCAGCTCATTAACTCCCTTCTTGTTCACGAAAAATGTGCTTTGAAGAGCTGAACAAACAGCTCATTAAATAACGTCCCACGCATGTAAGAAAACCCCTTTAATGCCGTTTCATGCATGCTTAGCTGAACTTAAATGCTACCGTCCCAACCAAGCACCAACATCTTCTTTAATTCAGCCATCATGCTTCTTTATTACTACTGCTAATCACGAAAATTGCACTTTAATGGCTGTAATAAATTTGGCTGTACCTACAAGATGCAAGAACCAATTTAATGAGGGAAAATCGACTGGACAAAGAGTTAAAACACTCATAAATTCGGCAGCCACACTTTAAGACAATTTAAAAAATGTAATAGCCACAAACGTATTAATTCGGCTGGACACTTTAAAATTTGCTGCACATTAAATTGGTCTAAAACTAAACATATTAAAGTCAACTTAAAAACGTGTAATAAAATGTGACAAATTAAATTCAACTAAGACAAATTAAATTCAACACAAATTAAATTATTAGGACACTTTAATTTGCTGTGGGAAAATTAATAGATAAAATGTTCAATTTATTTAAAGCATTAAATTTAAATAATCAGCTCAATGAGCTGGAGTGAGCTCAAGTGAGCTCAATTTGAGCTTGAGTGAGCTCAATTTGAGCTCAAATGGACTAATCCGGCTCAATTTGGAAGTGCACCAAAGTGCACATTAGCTCCATGGCACTTGGGTCATTTGATCCGAACTCCAACAATTTGTAAAACGTTGGTGCCCCGGGCGTGCCCGTATCATCCCCCCTCTTCAAGATGATTCGTCCTCGAATCAACCCGTTGGTGTTCCGAACAAAATTCCTTTTGGCTCAGCTTACCTCGGTCAAATGGGGCGGATAGTTTTCGAATCACCTGAAAAAGATAACCATGAGTTAGCAAGAGTTGTTTCAAACATACTTGCAAACCAAATATGAGCAAAACAAGACAAGTAAGTCGCACGCAAATGGGTATAAACACATTATCATACAAAAGGAACAATGCCTTATCAAATGTTTGACTCACGTTGGAATAGATTTCAAGGCATGCATACAATCTAATTGAATTCCACAAGTTAAAATCATCATGCGAGTAACACATCAAATGATAGATATAATCGTCACAGGAAGATATTTGAAATGGTTTACATGCATCATGAATTTGTACAATAATATCATGCATTGGTCGATATATGGACTCTTTTACACGAGAATTATCAAAATTATCAAACATAAGAATCCTTTCATCAATCATCAAGACAGATAGATCATCAATAAGCAGAATAGGATATTCAAACAATTCATAATCTAAATGATTTACAATAGGGTAAACAGTAACATGAGTTCTATCAACATCCGAAGAGAGCAAAAATGCATCAACAATTTTAATAGACTTACCGTTATGTGCGGAAAGACAAAGATCATTCTTACCTTGCTCGAATAATACAAACCTTCTCTCCGCGGGCATGTAGTGTAGTCGAATCTTCGCGTTTGAATCAACAATTTTCAAATGGAATGTGAATTTTAAGTACAACCACAGAACTTGCTTAAGGAAAGAAAAAAATTGAACAAAAAGTGGGCAAAGTTCGTTACCTTATTCAAAAGCCAAGTATCAAAACAATACGAATTTCTCACACACATTTGATGATACTTGATTTTTCTACAAAACAAATCAGAAATAATTCTCGGTTTAAAAACATGTGTTTGATTATTTAAGTCAAGATGTAGCAACAGTTTCGATAAATCAAACATGTTTAACCAATAGGACTTGTACATATTCAGAAATGAACAATCAAAACTCTTGACATGCTTCAAAACAGATTTGCAAAAACTTAATGATTTCGTATAGGACAATGAACAAATCTCGTACTTACCACAATCAAGCAAATTGGGCTTAAAAGAAAATTCATCGTCATACTTAATTGAGTCTTGCATTTGCTAGACATACGTTACTCCACCGTCATACTTTGCAATGCAATGATTTTTAATAAACAAACTCGTCATACCATCATTTAAAACATCACAATTAATCGAGGGATAGCAAATGACGATATTATCCACATATTCACAAACATTAGAAAAATTTGGTGGAGACTGAATTATTTCAAAGCACTTACCTTCCTTACCTTAAATCTCGTGGGGCAAAATTTCATCTTCAATCTTACCTTTTTCGATCATATGAAAACGTCTTTCATCGGGAAGGTATTGAAGTTGAAGGTCACCGTGCGATATATCGGGAACCTGAAATGATGAAACAGGAGAAGAGCAAACTTCAAATGGGTTAGTTGAACCAACTCCCTCTTTTTCTCACTCATCTTGTTCTTTTGTTTCTTTTTCAACATCTTTTTCTTTTTCTATCTCAATTTTTTTCTCAATCTCGATTTCTTTTTCAATTTTTCTTTCTTTCTTTATTTTCTTTTTCTTCTTTTTCAAGCTCTTTACAACTTGTAGAGGTTACAAAAGAATCGAAAAGATAAGGATTTGCCTCAAAGAAAGAAGTCATTTTCTCATAAAAATCACGTTCGATCCTTCGTGTAAGATTCTTCGTGAGGGACTTCTTTGAATCATACATTGAATAACTCGTGCTTTCTTGTTCGTCACCATAATAGGGTTCAAACTTGCAATTTGCTTCGCTTCGCCTTAAATTCCTCATCAAATAGGAATCATGATTTGAACCACTTCGATAACAATCTTTCGTGGATGAATACTTGGACGCATATGAACCACGTTCACTTCCTCGTTGGTAACCTTGAGAGGGCTCAAATTTGCGATTTGATTCATACAGTCTCGAACTTCTTGAGGAATAAAAATCTCGGTCAAAATCTCTTCTCGGATGATATTCGAATGCGTGTCTTTGAGACGATCTTGACTCCGTCCTTTGACTTGAAAAAAGTCGTTCTTGTTGGTCTCGTTCCTCGATTCGATCCAATCGCTTATGCAACTTGTCAAACTTGGTGTTCACGATTCTTCGCATCCTGTTCAACAAGTATTGATAATCAGATTCTGACAACGCTTCTTGTTTCATGTTTATTTTCTGAAAAGAAAGATTGTTAACACAAAACAAAGATAATACCTTACTACAAAACTCACAAGTCACTCACAAAGAAAAAAAATCACTCCACTCGTGTTTTCACTCGTTTTATGGCTTTTTCTCTAATGAGTACACTCGTGTCTTTTACCACTCAGTCTCGTCTCACAATTTTGTACTTCATTTCGAAAAGAATTATTACGGCTTGAGGGTCGGTTTCAAAATGGTTAACAAGGGATTGATGTCGGGTATAGGATAGGATGAAACAAAAAAAAAGAAAAAAATTTGGGTGTGTGTGGCGTTGTGGTTTTTTTTTTGAAGGAGTGGGGGCAAAATCTGATCTTGGTGATCGGAAATAGTAGAAGAGAATAAAAACAAACTTGCAAAACTTTCAAAGAACTTCAATTTTTTTTTCAACTCAAATACACTATATGCTGATTACAAGAAAAATTAAATTACAACTTTGAACTTTTTTTTAAATTTTTTTAACTTACGAACTAACTTTCGGCTTCACGCTCTTCGTCGAAACTCCTCGTTTTGTAGCTTTGATACCAGATGATAAGGTTCGCCTCGGGATGAGTTGAGTCATATGCGAATTGCCCAATCGTCTACGAGGAGGAATTAAGCCTTCGGGAATTAATAGGAAAATATGGATGATTTTGCGGAAGCTTTTAAGTGAATTTGTTTTGAGAAATGAAATTAAGTTAGGAATGGAGGTTGGAAAATGAAGGAAACAGTTTAGATGAATGACTGGATAGGTTTGGCTATAATTAAGGAAGGAAAATATTGATAGGGAATGGCTCGGGTGGATAGAAAATGAATGAAGATGGATGAAGTTAATGGTTAGATGATAATTTGGTGGAAATGGAGAATAGGACTTAAACACAGAAATGATTCAACACTAGAAAAGTGTCACCCCGGTTTCTATAATTGTTTAAGGTGGAAAAATGGAAATCGATGATGGACCACGACCCGTTATCTAGAAAGATAAGAACCAATAGTATAATAGAATGGAAGAGTACGATTGACACCACAAGCAAGCTTGATAAGTCAGAATAAAAACTCGTACGAAAACGAAGAGGAGATAACTCACTCGATGAACAAAAGTTCATATATTTTAATCAAAGTTCAAAAGTCTTACTTTACAAATGAAAATAGCAAATATTTATAGCCAACTAAAGAGCTAGCTGAATGGACATAAAACACTTAATAACTAGGTTTAATTTTAGCTATAAATTGCTGGAAAAATCTGGAATAAAATCCCTTGAATTCCTTGGCAAAATTCGGCTGATCATGGCTCTTGATGTGCTTGCAAAATTTGGCTGAATATGGAACCAAATGGACAGCTTCTAGAACAACATGGTTCGGCTGGACATGGATGGATGTTGTCTACATTCGGCCTTGGTCTTTTAATGAAGCTTGAATGTCCCTTGGAGAAGATAAACGGTCATCTTTGAAAGGAAATAACCTTTTGGCCGAATGGTCACTTGGGAAGAGCACCAAACAGCAACCTCTTGAACTCTACAAAAAGCCACCAGCTGGTCATTGAATTCCTTGCCCTTTGATCTCCACGACAAAGCTTGAAGGAGAAATAATCAGCACTTAAATGCCGTCCATGCATGGGGAAAATAAAACCCAACAGCTCCTTTAATATTGCTCCTTTTAATCACATGGGAAAAGAAACCAGTAGCTCATTAACTCTTTTGTTGTTCACGAAAAATGTGCTTTGAAGAGCTGAACAAACAGCTCATTAAATAACGTCCCATGCATGTAAGACAACCCTTTTAATGCCATTTCATGCATGTAAGACAACCTCTTTAATGCTGTTTCATGCATGCTAAGCTGAACTTAAATGCTGCCGTCCCAACCAAGCACCAACATCTTCTTTAATTCGGCCAGCATGCTTCTTTATTGCTACTGCTAATCACGAAAATTGCACTTTAGTGGCTACAATAAATTCGGCTGTACCTACAAGATGCAAGAACCAATTTAATGGGGGAAAATTGACTAGACAAAGAGTTAAAACACTCATAAATTCGGCAGCCACACTTTAAGACACAATTTAAAACATGTAATAGCCACAAACATATTAATTCGGCTGGACACTTTAAAATTTGCTGCACATTAAATTGGTCTGAAACTAGACATATTAAAATCAACTTAAAAACATGTAATAAAATGTGACAAATTAAATTCAACTAAGACAAATTAAATTATTAGGACACTTTAATTTGCTGTGGGAAAATTAATAGATAAAATGTTCAATTTATTTAAAAGCATTAAATTTAAATAATCAGCTCAATGAGCTAGAGTGAGCTCAATTTGAGCTCAAATGGACTAATCCGGCTCAATTTGGAAGTGCACCAAAGTGCACATTAGCTCCATGGCACTTGGGTCATTTGATTCAAACTCCAACAATTTGTAAAACGTTGGTGCCCCGGGCGTGCCCGTATCAACTTAAGTCTCAAATGCTTAGGCATACTTATTCATACTTACTCATACTTATTCTTACCCATCTCATGTCACACTATGATTTCCTAACTTGTACTTAATCATAGTACCTGTATCACTCAATCACATAACTTAGCACTTAGGCTAACATAAGCATAAACTCCAATCTTCATCATTCTAAACATAGGTGAAACTCAAGATTATCCATAAATGGATTTGAATTTATACCATTTTACATACTTAGTTCTTTTTCCCACGAATGAATCAGATTATCGTAGGATACTCGAACTCATCGTTCATAAAACTTGATGCCAACGCCATATCCCAGATATGGTCTTACATGGGATCACTCCTTGATGCCGATGCCATATCCCAGCTTTTCTCTCGATTTCTTTTTCTTTTTCTCTTTTTCTCACGAACTCTTTTTCAATTTCTTTTTCTTCTTTTTCACATTCTTTTTCACATTCTTTTTCATTACAATAAGAGGATGAGTCAAAAGATTCGAAAGAAAAAAATTGACTCAAGGATCGAGAGAATGTTCTCATTGATATCACACTCATTTCTTTTTGAAAGATTCTTCATGGATGAATTTCTTGAAGAATGGCTTGTGCTTTCTAATTCGCGTTGTCGAAAAGCCTTGTACTCGTTACTTTCTTCTAGTTGTCTCGAAGGCCTTGATGAATACAAGTCTCGATAACAATCCTCTCTCACATAGTCATTGAACGATGGACTTCTTGATGACAAGGATGCTTGAGAGAAATCTCTTGATCTCGAAGTCGATGTCGGATGGTAGTCATGACGGAAATATTTTCTCGAGTATTCATCGAAAGTGGGTCTCCGAGAGGGTCGCCACTCCGTTTCTTGACTCATTGTGGTGTGCTTTCGTCGAGCCTTTTCCTCCTCTCGGTCCAAACGCCTTTGTATTGGACTTAGTTTCCTCTCGAGCATTCGGTCCATTTTGTTCACCAAGAACTGGAAATCATCGGCGGAAAGTTCTTCTTGAATCATGTTATTGCTGAAAAGAAAATGTTATAAGGAAAAATAAACAGAAAAATTTAAGTACCTTACCACAAACCTCACAAGTCACTCACAAAGAAAAATTGCTCACACTCGTGTTTCACTCGTATAAGGCTTTTTCTCTAATGTAGCACTCGTGCCTTTTACCACTCTCTCTCGCTCTCCCAAATTTGTACTTTGTTTCGAAAGACTAATCGCGGCTTGAGGGTCGGCTTCAAGTGGGTAACAAGGGTAAACGTTAGGGTATCGGGTAGGCTAAAACAAAAGAAAAGGGCAAATGGAGTAAAGGTGAAAAGGGTGAGATGCCGAATGATGGTAGTAAATAAAATAAAAAAATTTGATGGTCGGGGTAAGAAGATGAGGAGGGTGGAATGATGGTTTTGAAACCGGGTTCAAAAGAGATGAAAACAAAGCAAAAAAAAAAAAAACTTTCAAACTTTCAAAAAAATTTCCACAATTTTTTTTAACTTTGATTTTTTTTTTGAATTTGCTTTTTTTTTTGACTTTTTTTTTGAATTTTCGTTTTTTTTCTTTTTTTTCCTACTATGTCAAATACAAAATGCTAAAAAACAAGAAAATAAAATTACAACTTTTTTTTGATTTTTTTTTACAAACTCGAACTAACTTCTGGCTTTACGTACGTCGTCGAAAATCCTCGTTTGGTAGCTTTGATACCAGATGATACAGTCTACCTCGAGAAGAGTCGAAATATATGCAAGTGCCCAATCGTCTACGAGGAGTAAATCAAGCCTTCGGTAATATTGAGAAACTATGGAAGAGTTGCGGAAGCTTTAAGTGAATTAGTTTTAAGAAATGGGTTAAGTTAGGAATGGAGGATGGAAAATGAAGGGATGGTTTTAGATAAATGATAGGATAGGTTCGAGAATAATAATGGAAAGAAGATGGTGAAGGAATGATTTGGTTTAGCAAGCGAAAGGTAAAGGATAATGATAGTAGGTGGAAATGGACAATGAACTTAAACAAAGAAGCGATTTAACATTAACAAATATTACCGCGGTTTCTATATTTGCTTAAGGTGGAATTATGGTTATCGTTGATGGACCAAAGACCCGTTATCAAGAATGATAAGAACCAATGGTATATTCAAATGGAAGAACAAGTGATAGACGCCACAAGCACAGCTCGATAAGTCTACGAAACTTGTACGAAGTCGAAGAGGAGAATATCTCACTCGGTGAATAAAAGTTCATGTAATTTTTTATAAAATGATCAAAAGTTTTTTTGCAAATGAAATGTGCAAAGTATTTATAAGCCTATCTTGTGCTAGCCGAATGGTCACAGAAAACCTTAATGGCTAAGTAAAAATTAAACTAGAAAATGCTAGAGAAATCTAGAAGAAAATCCCTTAAAATACCATGGCTAAATTCGGCTGATTGGGCATGAATGAAGCATTAAAATTTCGGTGCATGTTTGGAGATGATGCATGGATGGCCGAATCAACATGTTGCTTCATTTGATGCTTTCATGCATCCTTAACCTTGAAGAAAGCTTGATTCCATGAATATGCAGCCCCTTAAGTGTTCCTACATCTCCCTTGGCTGAATGAAGCTTAAATGTACCTTGAATACTTGAATGGACAACTTGAATATGCATGGAACTTGCAAGAAACGTCCAAAGGTATGTTCTTCCATAAATTCGGTCCATGAATGTTCAAATACATGAACATAAAATAGCCTCCACTTGCATGAACGTCCTTGATACATGAACTCCTTCAATTGCCATCCATTGAACATTAATTGTGCATGTATCCTTCCATACGATGTATTAAGCCATGCATGCACTTGCATTAATGACTCCTTCATGCATTCGGTCACTTTGATAACTTAACTCTTGGCCAAAAGCTGCTTAGGGATCACCAATAGCCAGCCCACCATGCATAAATTCGTTCATGCATGAACTCTTATATTCCATGTACCTAGCCGTGCATGAATCTCATTAAATGTGCTCAATACATTCGGCTGAACCTACAAGTAACATGAACACATTAAATCCCAATGTATATTCAGCTGAACAAGATAAGAGCATGAACTAGACACCATAAATATCATGCTAAGCTAAATTAAACACATTAATGAAAGACTAGCTAGTAGCATTAAGTTCGGCTAGCTCAAACTAAGTGAAAACAATTAATGAACTTATTTGAGCTAGGATTTTCATTAATGAGCTGTAGCAAACTAATTAGTATAAAACTCAAACTTAATTTAATTTATTGAAATAAAGAACAAGCTGAAAGTAAGCTCGGATGAGCTCAAACAAGCAGAAATAAGCTTAAAGGAGCTGAATTAAGCTGGACAGAACTTGAGGAGCTGGAATCGAGCTGAACCATATTTAATTGAACTTTAATTAAGCTATAGGAAAATAAATAAATTAATAATGCAATTTATTTAAAATATTAAATTAAAAGCAATCAGCTCTAGGAGCTGGAGCGAGCTCGGGTGAGCTCAAATCGAGCTAGAATGAGCTAATCCGGCTCAATTTGGAAGTGCATAAAGATGCACATGAACTCCACGGCACTTGGAACTTCGGGTTCAAGCTCGTTCAATTTGTAAAATGTTGGTGCCCCGGGCGTGTCCGTATCACATATTCAGCTGAATTTGTCAAGACACCAAGAGGCTTTATTCTAAATTTTTTTCTAGCTTGTTATAGTTTAATTTTAGCTTAGATATTAAGGTTTTCTAGTGACTATTCGGTTAGCCTTTGATAGCCTATAAATAGTTGTTATTTTTCCTTTGTAAGGTTAGAACTTTCATATTTAAATTTTAATCAAAAGTTATATGAACTTTTGTTCATTGAGTGAGTTGATCTCCTTTCCACTTTCGTACAAGTTTCATAGACTTATCGAGCTGTGCTTGTGGCATCTATCACTTGTTCTTCCATTTCATTATACCAACGGTTCTTATCTTTATAGATAACGGGTCTTGGTCCACCATCGAATTCCATCCTTCCACCTTAAACAAGTATAGAACCCGGGGTGACACTATCATAATATTGAATCGATTCTTTGTTTAAGTTCTTCTATCCATCTCCATCATATATCACTTATCACTTAACTTTTAATCATCTTCCATTCTTTCCTACCTACAGAGCCATCTCCAAACACATCATCCTTCTTTCCTAGCCATAGCCAGAACCTATCCTTAACCATTTCCCAAAACGACTCCAACACTTAACCACCTCCATTTATAACCTAATCTATTATCATCCCTTTACGATAGCTTCCATAACTTTAATCCTTTTTCATACATATTTTCTAATATTTCCGAAGGCTTGATTTACTCCTCGTGACGCGATTGGGCAACTCGCATACATTTTGACTCTTCTCGAGGAGGACTCAGTATCAACATCGATTGATCCTTTTACTTTAATTTTTCAAACTTCTCAATTTACGATCGGCCAACAACGTATATAGCTCGAATTTAACTTGAAGCTGGGACTGTATCATGATACCAGATGATACGGTTCATCTTGGGGAGAGTCGAGTCGTATTTGAGTTGCCCAATTGTCTACGAGGAGGAATTAAGCCTTCGGGAAAATATTAGATAAATATGGAAAGATAGCGGAAGCTTTGAGTAGAATTACTTTTAGAAATGGATTTAAGTTAGGGATGGAGGTGAATAAGTGTTGGAAATATTTTGGATAATGGAAAGAATAAGTTCGGCTAAGGATGAAAGTAAGAAAGATGGAATTCGGTTTAAGGATGAATAGGTTATGATAATTGGTGGAGATGGAAAATAGAACTTAAACGAGAAATGATTCAACACTAATAAGTGTCACCCCAGTTTCTATGATGTTTAAGGTGGAAGATGGAAATCAAAGATGGACCAAAGACCCGTTACTTAATAAAGTAAGAACCAATGGTATAATTTGATGGCTGAACAAGTCAAGACGCTACAAGCTAACTTGATAAGTCTATGAAACTTGTACGAAAGATAGAGAGGAGATAAACTCACTCATTGAACAAAAGTTCATAAATTTGATAAAGGTTCAAAAACTAACTACAAATGAAAATAACAAAGTGATATAGTCCCGGCTTTGAGATGAATTCGAGATGTATACGAGTTGGCCCGATCGAAATCAAGAAATACGATATTCGAAGTAGAACAGAACGAGTAAATAAATTTAGACTAAATATAAAATGAAATGAAATAGAAATGAAGTTCGGAAGAAATAAAGTAAGACAAATTTAGGTTAGGCTCGGGTTTAGAAGAATAAGTAGGGAAGTGATTCGGTTGATGGATGAATCGGGATGGTTCGGTTTGGTTGAGATAAGAAGTTAAGTCCGAAGTGTTTAATCGAATTAGTCACAAGGGGATAATCGTTCGATTGAGATAAGAGATGGGTTTTGGTTTTAGAAGAAGTGTTTGATAAGGTTACGAAAGTTTATCGAAAAGTGTTTGGGTTTTGGGATTGGATTTGAAATAGTACGATATAAGGGTTAAGAAGCAAGTAAGAACCAATACCGATGTGGTATCGACCCAAGTTACTTATACGGTTCTTAAGGCTCAGTTTTGGATGGAAATTTGGACCTCGACCCACTATCGAAAAAAGGATAGGAACCTCGGTATATGGAAGGTTGACAAAGGAATCGGTTGACGCCACTAGCTCACTAGATAAGCCAACGAATCCTAGAACGAAATTGGAGAAAAGTGTCTCACAAATTCGACAGCATAACATTAAGAAATTTGCCAAAAGTTTTTTTACAAATGAAAATTTTCAACTATTTATAGTCCTAAAGAACTAACCGAATAGACATGCTTAATGTCTAAGCAAATTTTTAGCCTTGAATCAGCTAGATTAATCTAGAATTATGCCCTTTAAGTTTCCAAAGAACCCCAAAAATCCCCTTCTAGAACTCCCTAGGTGCAGTCGAAATTAATGGAAAATAAAGGGGGCTGAAATACACTTAAACATTTGGCCTTGAGACTTGAAGGAGGTGTCTTGGTAACTCGAATGGCCATGCAACAATCTAGGCACCTTGGGGACGTAAATAGCCAACACAAACATTCATGCCAGCCTTTTAATGCTACCAACGTATGAAGGAAACAAGCCCCAGCAGTATATTAAATTCAGTTCTTTAATGCTGCTCTTTTTACTTTCACTAACCAAACAACTCATTTATACCCTTGTTAGTTATGAAGAGAAGCCTCGAAAAGTTGAGCAACCAGCTAATAATGGTGCCGTCCAAAGCATGTTAAAGATGCAAGAATGGCGCTTGGAAGACTTCAAAGGTCACATTGGAATTGTGAAGAGCTTTAATATGGCTGTTGCAATGGCCAAAACATCATGCCTTGGGAAGAAAATCAGCAGCTAATGGCCTTTAATTGCCGTCCCAAACATGCTCCAGCACTTCATTAATTGTGTCTCATGAAGGCTGCCGCCCAAGCCATTAATGCCGTCCATAAAAAGTACCTACACTTAATAAATTCGGTACATTAGCTTAGATCACATTTAAATGATGTCTTGAGCTGGAACAAATTAATTAAAAGGTGGTTAAGACAAGTATTAATTTTGGCTGGAGCAATTAAATGTGCGGCACCTTTAAATTCGTCCTAAGCTGAACATATTAAATAATTACCCATTAACTATGTAATAATTAAAGCATAATCTAACTTTATTTAAATGCAACAAAATTATTTAAAACACATAATTAATATGTCCAAATTTTATTTAATATTTTTTCAGCTAAATAATTAGCTAAGGCCGAATGGCCATAAAGAGCTCATCATGCACGCATGAGCTAAATTCGGGCTAAGGGAAGCTCGGTGGATTGTGGCTGCGCTTGTAGAAGGATGCGGCATGAACTTGATGTTGAGACTGATCTAGCTTTGACTTCATTCCAGACTTGCTGAATTAAAGTCACCGTAGCTTCCTTAAATTGCTTTGCACGAGCCCTCATGATCGGTCCTTGAGGTAGCACCACCGGATCTCAGCTCGGGCTGGTCTCATGATAGGGCGTGCCCGTATCATCCTCCCCCTCTTGAGAATGACTTGTCCTCAAGTCAGTACCTGCAACAAACGGGGTTAAGTCAGCCACATTGAAACTAGTGCTGATGTTGTACTCACCTGGCAAATCAAGTTTATATGAGTTCTCATTGATTCGCTCAATGATCTGAAAAGGACCATCTCCATGTGGTGACAACTTGGATCTACGACGAGACGGAAATCTCTCTTTTCTCATGTGCACCCAGACCCAATCTCCGGGTTCAAACACAACTTATTTTCGTCCCTTGTTGGCTCGCTGGACGTATTACTCGATCCTCGCCTCGATATTCTCTCGCGCCTTTCTATGTAGTTCCTTAATATATTCCACCTTTTTCCTAGCATCAAAATGAACAAACTTGTCAGTGGGCAAGGGTAATAAATCAAGAGGAGTGAGAGGATTAAACCCGTATACAATCTCAAAAGGAGAAAACTTAGTCGCAGAATGGACGGATCGGTTGTAAGCAAACTCGATGTGGGGCAAACATTCTTCCCACGTCTTGAGATTCTTCCACACCAACGCTTGCAATAAAGTCGATAGGACTTGTGATACAGTCCACCTCGGGAAGAGTCGAAATGTATGCGAGTTGCCCAATCATCTACGAGGAGGAGATAAGCCTTTCAATAAATTATAGGGAAATATGGATGAGTTGCGGAAGCTTTTTAATGAATTGGTTCTAAAAGAAAATTAAGTTAGGAATGGAGGTTTGAGAAATGATGGAATCAGTTGTAGTAAATAATAGGATAGGTTCGGGAATAATGGATGTAGAGGAAATGATGTTTGATGATTCGGTTTAAGGATGAAAGAAGATTGGATAAAAGATAGGTGATATTTTGGTGGAAATGGAGAATAGGACTTAAACAAGAAATGATTCAACACAAAGATGTGTCACCCCGGTTTCTATAAAGTTTAAGGTGGATAGATGAAGTTGAAGATGGACCAAAGACCCATTATCAAGATTGATAAGAACCAATGGTATAGTTAAATGGAAGAACAAGTGATAGACGCCACAAGCACTGCTCGATAAGTCTATGAAACTTGTACAAAATCGAAGAGGAGATAAACTCACTCAAATGAACAAAGTTCATGTAATTTTTATAAAATGATCAAAAGCTAATTACAAATGAAATGTGCAAAGTATTTATATGCCAATTAGAGCTAGCCGAATAGTCATCCATATAGCTTAAAGGCTAAGTAAAATTAATACTAGAATAAGCTAGAAGAATCTAGAATAAAATCCCTTAAAATGCCATGGCTAAATTCGGCTGATTGGGCATGAATGAAGCATTAAAATTTTGGTGCATGTTTGGAGATGATGCATGGATGGCCGAATCAACATGTTGCTTCATTTGATGCTATCATGCATCCTTAACCTTGAAGAAAGCTTGATTCCATGAATATGCAGCCCCTTAAGTGTTCCTACATCTCCCTTGGCCGAATGAAGCTTAAATGTACCTTGAAGACTTGAATAGACAACTTGAATATGCATAGAACTTGCAAGAAACGTCCAAAGGTATGTTCTTCCATAAATTCGGTCCATGAATGTTCAAATACATGAACATAAAATAGCCTCCACTTGCATGAACGTCCTTGATACATGAACTCCTTCAATTGCCATCCATTGAACATTAGTTGTGCATGTATCCTTCCATACGATGTATTAAGCCATGCATGCACTTGTATTAATGACTCCTTCATGCATTCAGTCACTTTGATAACTTGAATGGGCTGGTGACTTTTAGGACGAATAGGTGCCTTTTAGGGAGCCAAAATGAACAGCCAACATGCATGTCCCAGCCGTCCATGCATCCACCAAGGTTCATTGGTGCATTCGGCCACATACAAGGCACCTAGGTGCATGTATATTCTTTAATGCACTCCAAAGGTTCGACTGAACCTACAAAGACCATGAATCCATATTAAATCAATCCAAATCAGATGTATAACATTAAATATATGCTATGGACACATCAATGGACGTTTTGGGCAACTTAAAGACACCTTTAGGACACACTGAAATTCGGCAGCCCCTATTTTAATGAAAAAAAAACTGCACATTAATTTTAATTTTAAAACAACTTTAAAACATGTAATAAAATGTGAAAAATTAATTTAGGCTGAGACAAATTAATTTAGACACTAAATAAAATATTTAGACACATTAATGGGTTGTAGAAAAATAAATAAAATAAATGCTTAATTTATTTTAAGGCATTAAATTTATGTAATCAGCTCAATGAGCTGGAGCAAGCTTGAACGAGCTCAAATCAAGCCCAAATGGACTAATCCGGCTCGATTTGGAAATGCACCAAAGTGCATATCATCTTCACGACACTTGGGACATTTGATCCGAGCTTTGTCACTTTGCAAAATGTTGGTGCCCCGGGCGTGCCCGTATCATCCCTCCCCTCTTCAAGACGATTCATCCTCGAATCGACCTGTTGGTTTACTCGAACAAAATTCTCCTTGTTCAATTTTCCTCGATCAAGCGGGACGAATGATAATCGCATTACCTGAAAAAGATAACCATAAGTTAGCAAACATTCTTGCAAACCAAATATAAGCAAAACAAAACAAATAGATGACACGCAAACGGGCATAAACCTTTTATCATATAAAATGAACAAAGCCTTATCAAATGTTTGCAATGAAAGTGAATAGGTTTCTTGGCATGCATACGATTTAAACAGACTCCAAAAGTCAAAATCAACATGCGAGTAACACATCAAATGATAGATATATGAGTCATAAGCAAGTAGTTGAAATAACACATATGGAACATGAATTTGAACAACCAAACCTTGCTTTGAACGATGTATCAATTCACTCACACATGAATTATAACAAGTATCGAACACGAAATGTTTTTTATCAATGAACAAAATAGATAGATCATCATTGAACACATGAGAATTACTTAACATGTCATGATCTAAATGTCTTACAAAGATCAAATTGCTAGCAATAATTTCGCCACCATCCGAGGAGAGCACAAATGTATCAACAAATGTTTCAAAACACTTATCTAAAACAACTATCTTTTTGTCAATAACCAAAGCAGATAATTCATTATCACACAAGATAGAACACTTAAGAACATCACGTTTTAAGGACTTTACAAGAATGAAATCAGCAACGTGATTCTTATCAACAACTGAAGAAAGCAAAATGGGTTCACAATTTTCAAGTGTCTTACCTTTGGGTGTTGAAAGAAAGAGATCGACTTTACCTTTACGCGCGGTATGAAAAAAGTCATTCTTACCTTGGTCGAGCATTATGAACCTTCTCTCCATGGGAATGTAGTGTAGTCGAAGCTTTGCATTCAATTCAACTCTTTTCGAATGAAATGTGAATTTCATGTACAACCACAAAACTTGCTTAAGGAACGAATAAAAATTGAGAATAAAGTTGACAAAATTCGTTACCTTAATCAGAAGACAAGTATCGAAATGATAGGAATCTTTCAAACATACCTGCTGATACTTGAGTTTTCCATAGTACAAATCAAAACGTATTCCCGATTTAAAAACATGCGTTTGATTATTTAAATCAAAATGTTTCAATGGTTCCTTTAATTCAAACTTGTTAAACCAATAGGAATTGTGCATGTTCAAGATCAAACGATTAACACTCTTGACGTTCTTCAAAATAGACTTACAAAAACTCACAGATTCCGTATTAGATAATGAACAAATCTCGTAAAATCCACAATCAAATAAGTTGGGATTAAAAGAAAATTCATCGTCATACTTACTCAAGTCTGTCACTGGTCGAATAGACGTTACTCCACCTTCACACTTTGCTTCACAATGGTTATTATGGGGTAAACCCGTCTTACCATCATTTAAAACATCAAAATTGGTCGGAGGATAGCAATCAACGGTATTATCCACATAATCACAATCATTATGAAAATTTGGTGAAGACTGAATCTCATCAAAGCACTTACCTTCCTTACCTTTTTCAATCAAATGAAAACGCTTTTCTTCGGGAAGGTACTGAAGTTGGAGATAATCGTGAGGTACGTCGGGAACTTGAAATGAAGAAACAGAAGAAGAACAAAAGTCCAAAGAGTTAGCTGAAAAACCACTCTCTTTTTGTTCATCTTATTCTTGCGTTTCTTTTTCCATCTCTTTTTCTTTTCTTTCTTTTTCAATCTTTTTTTCCTCTTTTTCATTTTTATTTTCTTTTCTCTCAATTTCTTTTTCTGTTTCTCTTTTTCTCACGAACTCTTTTTTAATTTCTTTTTCTTCTTTTTCACATTCTATTTCATTACAACAAGAGGATGAGTCAGAAGAATCGAAAGAAAAAAAATTGACTTAAGGATCGAGAGAATGTTCTCATAGATATCACAATCGTTTCTTCTTGAAAGATTCTTCATGGATGAATTTCTTGAAGAACGGCTTGTGCTTTCTCGTTCGCGTTGTCGAAAAGCCTTGTACTCGTTACTTTCTTCTAGTTTGCTCAAAGGCCTTGACGAATACAAGTCTCGATAACAATCCTCTCTCACATAGCCATTGAACGATGGACTTCTTGATGACGAGGTTGCTTGAGAGAAATCTCTTGATCTCAAAGTCGATGTCGGATGGTAGTCATGACGGAAATCTTTTCTCGAGTATTCATCGAAAGTGGGTCTCCGAGAGGGTTACCACTCCGTTTCTCGACTCGTTGTGGTGTGCTTTCGTCGAGCCTTTTCCTTCGCTTGGTCCAAACACCTTTGTATGGGACTTAGCTTCTTCTCGAGCATTCGATCCATTTCATTCACCAAAAATTGGAAGTCTTTGATGGATAGTTCTTCTTGAAACATATTTATTACTGAAAATGAAGATCGTTATAAAGAAAGAAAATAAATCCAAAATTTAAAATACCCTACCACAAAAACCTCACAAGTCACTCACAAAGAAAAATTCACTCACACTCGTGTTTTCACTCGTATAAGGCTTTTTCTTTGATGATTACACTCGTGCCTTTTACCGCTCTCTCTCGCTCTCACAATTTCGTACTTCGTTTCGAAAGACTAATCGCGGCTTGAGGGTCGGCTTCAAAGTGGGTAACAAGGGATTGATGTCGGGTTTAGGGGAGGTTGAACAAAAGAAAATTTTGGGTATCGGGTAGGCTAAACGAAAGAATTTTTTTTTGGGTCGGGGTAGGAAGATGAGGCTAGAGTAGTGGCTTTAAGAACAGGAACAGAGTAGACGAATGAACAAAATTGCAAACTTTCAGATATTTCCAAACACTTTTTTTTACTTCTCTTCTTTTTTTTATATATTCGTTTTTTTTTTGAATTTTTGTATTTTTTTCCTTTTTTTTTACTTCACATACAATATAATATGATACATGAAACGAAAATTATAACTTGAATTTTTTTTTGATTTTTTCTTCACGAACCTACTTACGAGATTGTCTCATACGTCGCGCTCCTCGTTTGGTAGCTCTGATACTGGATGATCTGATCTACCTCGGGAAGAGTCGAAATGTATGCGAGTTGCCCAATCGTCTACGAGGAGGAGATAAGCCTTTCAGGAAATTATAGGGAAATATGGATGAGTTACAGAAGCTTTTTAATGAATTGGTTCTAAAAGAAAATTAAGTTAGGAATGGAGGTTTGAGAAATGATGGAATCAGTTGTAGTAAATAATAGGATAGGTTCGGGAATAATGGATGTAGAGGAAATGATGTTTGATGATTCGGTTTAAGGATGAAAGAAGATGGATAAAAGATAGGTGATATTTTAGTGGAAATGGAGAATAGGACTTAAACAAGAAACGATTCAACACAAAGATGTGTCACCCCGATTTCTATAAAGTTTAAGGTGGATAGATGAAGTCGAAGATGGACCAAAGACCCGTTATCAAGATTGATAAGAACCAATGGTATAGTTAAATGGAAGAACAAGTGATAGACGCCACAAGCACTGCTCGATAAGTCTATGAAACTTGTACAAAATCGAAGAGGAGATAAACTCACTCAAATGAACAAAGTTCATGTAATTTTTATAAAATGATCAAAAGCTAATTACAAATGAAATGTGCAAAGTATTTATAGGCCAATTAGAGCTAGCCGAATAGTCATCCATATAGCTTAAAGGCTAAGTAAAATTAATACTAGAATAAGCTAGAAAAATCTAGAATAAAATCCCTTAAAATGCCATGGCTAAATTTGGCTGATTGGGCATGAATGAAGCATTAAAATTTCGGTGCATGTTTGGAGATGATGCATGGATGGCCGAATCAACATGTTGCTTCATTTGATGCTTTCATGCATCCTTAACCTTGAAGAAAGCTTGATTCCATGAATATGCAGCCCCTTAAGTGTTCCTACATCTCCCTTGGCGGAATGAAGCTTAAATGTACCTTGAATACTTGAAGGGACAACTTGAATATGCATGGAACTTGCAAGAAATGTCCAAAGGTATGTTCTTCCATAAATTCGATCCATGAATGTTCAAATACATGAACATAAAATAGCCTCCACTTGCATGAACGTCCTTGATACATGAACTCCTTCAATTGCCATCCATTGAACATTAGTTGTGCATGTATCCTTCCATACGATGTATTAAGCCATGCATGCACTTGCATTAATGACTCCTTCATGCATTCGGTCACTTTGATAACTTGAATGGGCTGGTGACTTTTAGGATGAATAGGTGCCTTTTAGGGAGCCAAAATGAACAGCCAACATGCATGTCCCAGCTGTCCATGCATCCATCAAGGTTCATTGGTGCATTCGGCCACATACAATGCACCTAGGTGCATGTATCTTCTTTAATGCACTCCAAAGGTTCGACTGAACCTACAAAGACCATGAATCCATATTAAATCAATCCAAATCAGATGTATAACATTAAATATATGCTATGGACACATCAATGGACGTTTTGGGCAACTTAAAGACACCTTTAGGACACATTGAAATTCGACAGCCCCTATTTTAATGAAAACAAACTGCACATTAATTTTAATTTTAAAACAACTTTAAAACATGTAATAAAATGTGAAAAATTAATTTAGGCTTAGACAAATTAATTTAGACACTAAATAAAATATTTAGACACATTAATGGGCTGTAGAAAAATAAATAAAATAAATGCTTAATTTATTTTAAGGCATTAAATTTATGTAATCAGCTCAATAAGCTGGAGCGAGCTCGAACGAGCTCAAATCAAGCCCAAATGGACTACTAATGCGGCTCGATTTGGAAATGCACCAAAGTGCATATCGACTTCACGACACTTGGGACATTTGATCCGAAACCGTCACTTTGCAAAACATTGGTGCCCCGAGCGTTCCCGTATCAACTTGATTCACCACCTCGGTTTGTCCATCCGTCTGAGGATGACAGGTGGTCAAAAACATCAATTTCGTCCCGAGCTTTCTCCATAGAGTCTGCCAAAAATGAATTAGGAACTTCACGTCTTGATCAGATATGATCGTTCTCGGAGCTCCATGCAATCGAACGATTTCCCTAAAAAACAAATTTGCAATATGCACGGCATCGTCAGTCTTAGCACAAGAAATAAAATGAGACATTTTAGAAAAATGATCAACTACAACAAAGATCGAGTCCTTTCCTGTTTTAGATCTCGGTAATCTAAGGATGAAATCCGCCCAAGGAATGTCCGAATAGGAAGGGGCGTATATAAGCCATGTGGTTGAACTCTCGATTTAGCTTGCTTGCGGGCTATGCAACGCTCACAGATCCGTTCAACGTCCTTTCGCATTCCCAGCCAAAAGAAATGTTCTTGAAGGGTTGACATTGTTTTATCTCGTCCGAAGTGACCCATAAGGCCACCACTATGTGCCTCCAACACAAGCATATCTCGGATTGAACCTTGCGGTATGCATAGCTTGTTCTCCTTGAAAAGAAATCCTTCATGCCTGTAAAACTTATCAAAAGCACCACTTTCGCAAGCATTATAGATATTCCCAAAATCAACATCGTTAACATACAAATCCTTAATGTGATGAAAACCAAGCAGTTTAGAGTCAAGGATAGTCAATAAAGTGTACCTTCATGACAATGCATCAGCCACTACATTTTCTTTACCTTTCTTGTACTTAATTACATACGGAAATGACTCTAAGTACTCGATCCACTTCGCATGTCTTTTGTTGAGCTTATGCTGGCCCTTAATGTACTTTAGCGCTTCGTGATCTGAGTGAATAACGAACTCTTTTGGCCTTAAGTAATGTTGCCATGTTTCTAGTGATCTAATTAAGGTGTACATTTCCTTGTCGTACACGGGATAGTTAAGAGCAGCTCCACTCAATTTCTCACTAAAGTATGCCACCAGTCTTCCATCTTGGGTTAACACGGCTCCTATACCCACACCTGAAGCATCACACTCAATTTCAAAAGTTTTAGTAAAGTCAGGAAGAGCTAACAAAGTAGCTTTAACAAGATATTCTTTAATCGAGTTAAAAGACCGTTCTTGTTCATCAGACCAATGGAATGCTGAATTCTTCTTGATCACGCTCGTTAAAGGGGCGGCTATTATGCTGAAGTTGGGCACAAATCGACGGTAGAAGCTAGCCAATCCATGAAAACTCTGGACTTGGCTGATCGTCGTAGGACGTGGCCATTCTTGGATGGCTCGTACCTTCTCTTGGTCCACTTCCAGGCCTTTTGCACTTACGACATAACCTAGAAAAACAACCTTATCAGTGCAAAATAAACACTTTTTAAGGTTAGCGTACAATACCTCTTTTCGTAAAGTTTCCAAGATCGCGCGCAAATGTTGTACATGCTCATCCAAGGATTTGCTGTACACTAAGATATCATCAAAGTAAACGACACATGATTTTCCAATAAAGGCTCGTAATACATGGTTCATAAGACGCATGAAAGTACTCGGGGTGTTTGTAAGCCCGAATGGCATTACCAACCATTCATACAAACCTAACTTTGTTTTGAAAGCCATTTTCCATTCATCGCCTTCACGCATTCTGATTTGGTGATAACCACTCTTAAGATCGATCTTTGTGAAGATTCGCGCTCCGCTTAACTCGTCAAGCATGTCGTCGAGTCGAGGTATTGGGTGATAGTACTTAACAGTAATCTTGTTGATGGCGCGACAGTCGTTACACATACGCCACGAACCGTCTTTCTTAGGCACTAATAACACCGGTACCGCACAAGGGCTTAGGCTCTCTCGGATATATCCCTTTTCTAATAACTCAGTAATTTGTTTTTGGAGCTCTTTCGTCTCTTCAGGATTACTCCAGTATACGGGGTGATTGGGTAAAGCGGCTCCGAGCACCAAGTTGATTTGGTGTTCTATGCCTCGGATGGGAGGCAAACCACTCAGTATCTCCTCCGGGAAGATATCTTCAAATTCCTGTATCAAAGACAACACAGAAGCAGGAAGATTTTCGGGTAACTCGTTAGTATTCAGAAATGCTTCTTTATATAGGAATACATACATCGGTTTTCTTAAGAACATTGCTCTCCTAATATCACTAGCCCTTGCAAAAATGCTCATTTTACCACTCTCTTTTTCGTCTCCATCTCTTTCTTTATTTTGTTTTCTCTCACTTTCTTTTGCACTCTTATTTTTCTCTCGCTCACTTTTCTTGACTTTTTCTTTTGAATTCTTTTCTTTTTCTTTTACTTGGTCGATAGAAAGTTTGAGTTTCTGTTGATCATCGAACACTTGTTTTGGAGTAAGGGGCGCAAGTGTCACATTCTTTCCAAGATGCTTGAAGGAATACCGATTAGTGTAGCTATCGTGCATCACTCGGTGGTCGTATTGCCATGGACATCCTAAGAGTAGGTGGCCCGCGTGCATCCGCACCACGTCGCATAGCACTTCATCAGAGTACTTCCCAATGCTAAAAGATACCAAGACTTGCTTTCTAACCTTCAATTCTCTACCATCGTTAAGCCACTGAATTTTGTAGGGAGTCGGATGCTTCGTGGTGGCTAATCCTAACTTTTCAACCATGAGGGTGCTTGCTACGTTCGTACAACTCCCTCCATCGATGATAAGGCTACATACTTTACCTTGCACTTGACACCTTAAGTGGAAAATGTTTTCTCGTTGCTCCTCGTTTCCCACGCTTTGGAGACTGAGACTTCACTTCACGACGAGCAACTCTCCTTCAACAGGTTGTTCTAAGTCCTCCTCATTCTCAGAATTTGATTCAGATTCATGATCTTCTTCATCTTTCGTTTCAATCTCACCGTCAGCCCGCATCACCATGGTTTGTCTATTCGGGCATTGACTTGCTATATGTCCTCGGCCAAGGCACTTGAAGCATTTGATATCCCTCGATCGAGCATTAGGACTTTCGAGAGCCTTGCCTTTGCTTGTCTCGGCCAAAGGCTTGTTGGTCTTAGGGGTGAATGTTAGCTCCTTCGACTTGTTCGTGGGGAACCCTTTGTTGGTGTTTTGACCCCATTTAGAGGGTTTAGTGTTGGAGTAATTTCAGCTTGCTCCTTTATGCTTCATTTGTTTTTCCACCTTAATGGCCATATGGACCATATCTTCCATCTCAACATAATGTTGCAATTCAACAACATTTGCGATCTCCCAGTTAAGTTCAGCTAAGAATCGAGCCATTGTAGCTTCTCGCTCTTCTTGTATATCGGCTCAGATCATCGCCACCTCTATTTCCTTGTAATAATCTTCGATGCTCTTCGTCCCTTGTGTGAGATTTTGGAGTTTTTTATGTAACTCCCGGTGGTAGTAGGAAGGGATGAATCGTCATCTCATGGCCACCTTCATCTCGGTCTACGTGGTAATTGGACATTCTCCATTATGCCTTTGACTTGTGGTCAACAATTCCCACCATATCATAGCGTAGTCTGAGAATTTGATTGCAGCGAGTTTGACTTTCTTGTTCTCGGAATAGTTATGACAATCGAACACAAGTTTGATTTTCTTTTCCCACTCCAAGTAGGCTTCAGGATTGGACTTACCTTGAAAATGGGGAATAGTAAGCTTGATGTTCTTTAGATCATCATCTTCCCGCCTCCGATCTCTTTGGCCGCAGTTTCGGGGATCTCTTCTTCCAACACTTATGTTGGACTCATGGTCACTTTCACCTTCACTATACTCATTGATGTCATCGTCAGGTTCCCTTTGTTGTTCACGCTGTTGGTTGGGACGTCCACGCCGTTGTCTAGTGACTTCAGGAGTCACTTCTTGTGGTCTTTGTGCTTCAACTTGAAACAGTCGATCTTCAAGGGGGTTGAGTCTCCGATCAAGTAGTCTTTCCATCTCTCGCAAGAGAGCTTGCATTTGCAAATCAGGAACATTTCTAACCGGTTGTCGTCCTTGTTGTTCCTTCGTGTTTCGTCTGGTATCTTGTGACATTTTAGCATAAATAAGTCCTCACAAACAAAGTCCTCACAGTTCACTCAAAAAGAAAGAAGCTTAATGACACTCACACTCATGTTTAACACTCTTAGTTCTGCTTTTACCTCCCCTCGAATGGTCTCATGCTCTCGTGCCTTTTACCTCTCCATTTTCTCGTGATTTTGTTTTTCGGACTCGCCAAGGCCTATTAGGGCTTAGGGGTCGAGCACAAAAAGTTTCAAGGGTCGTAACGTATTAGGTATTAAGGTATGCTAAAAGAAGAAACATTTCAGGTGGGTTTAGGACGAGGTGAATAGAATTGGGTCGAGAAAGATGTAGTTCAAAGAAGAAAAGAAGTCTGGGAATTAGATCGAACTTTTTTTTAAATACGAATTTCTTTTCTTTTTTTTAAATATATATACGAATTTAATTCGAATTTTTTTATACTTACTTGGGATCTCGATTTAGCAACTTCGAATTAGTCATCGGAGCTTCGTAATTCTCAATTTAACTAGCTCTGATACCAGATGATCCAATCCTGGCTTCGAGATGAATTCGAGATGTATACGAGTTGGCCCGATCAAAATCAAAAAATACGATATTCGAAGTAGAACAGAACAAGTAAATAAATTTAGACTAAATATAAAATGAAATGAAATAGAAATGAAGTTCAAAAGAAATAAAGTAAGACAAATTCGAGTTAGGCTCGGGTTTAGAGAATAAGTAGGGAAGTGATTTGGTTGATGGATGAATCGGGATGGTTCGGTTTGGTTGAGATAAGAAGTTAAGTCCGAAGTGTTTAATCGAATTAGTCGCAAGGGGATAATCGTTCGGTTGAGATAAGAGATGGGTTTCAGTTTTAGAAGAAGTGTTCGATAAGGTTACAGAAGTTTATCAAAACGTGTTCAGGTTTCGGGATTGGATTTGAATTAGTACGATATAAGGCTTAAGAAGCAAGTAAGGACCAATACTGATGTGGTATCGACCCAAGTTACTTATACGGTTCTTAAGGCTCAGTTTTGGATGGAAATTTAGACCTCAACCCACTATCGAAAAAGGATAGGAACCTCGGTATATGGAAGGTTGACAAAGGAATCGGTTGATGCCACTAGCTCACTAGATAAGCCAACAAAATCCTAGAATGAAATTGGAGAAAAGTGTCTCACAAATTCGACAGCATAACATTAAGAAATTTGCCAAAAGTTTTTTTACAAATGAAAATTTTTAACTATTTATAGTCCTAAAGAGCTAACCGAATAGACATGCTTAATGTCTAAGCAAATTTTCAGCCTTGAATCAACTAGATTAATCTAGAATTATGCCCTTTAAGTTGCTGTCCACGTTCAGCCAAAGAACCCCAAAAATCCCCTTCTAGAACTCCCTAGGTGTAGCTGAAATTAATGGAAAATAATGGGGGCTGAAATACACTTAAACATTCGGCCTTGAGACTTGAAGGAGGTGTCTTGGTAACCCGAACGTCCATGCAACAATCTAGGCACCTTGGGGACGTAAATAGCCAACACAAACATTCATGCCAGCCTTTTAATGCTACCAACGTATGAAGGAAACAAGCCCCATCAGTATATTAAATTCGGTTCTTTAATGCTGCTCTTTTTACTTTCACTAAGCAAACAACTCATTTATACCCTTGTTAGTTAGGAAGAGAAGCCTCGAAAAGTTGAACAACCAGCTAATAATGGTGCCATCCAAAGCATGTTAATGATGCAAGAATGGCGCTTGGAAGACTTCAAAGGTCACATTGGAATTGTGAAGAGCTTTAATGTGGCTGTTGCAATGGCCGAAACATCATGCCTTGGGAAGAAAATCAGCAACTAATGGCCTTTAATTGTCGTCCCAAACATGCTCCAGCACTTCATTAATTGTGTCTCATGAAGGCTGCCGCCCAAGCCATTAATGCCGTCCATAAAAAGCACATACACTTAATAAATTCGGCACATTAGCTTAGATCACATTTAAATGATGTCTTGAGCTGGAACAAGTTAATTAAAAGGTGGTTAAGACAAGTATTAATTTAATTGGAGCAATTAAATGTGCAAAGACCTTTAAATTCGTCCTAAAATTGAACATATTAAATAATTACCCATTAACTATGTAATAATTAAATCATAATCTAACTTTATTTAAATGCAACAAAATTATTTAAAACACATAATTAATATGTCTGAATTTTATTTAATATTTTTTCAGCTAAATAATTTTCTAAGGCCGAATGGCCATAAAGAGCTCATCATGCACGCATGAGCTAAATTCGGGCTAAGGGAAGCTCGGTGGATTGTGGCTGCGCTTGTAGAAGGATACGGCATTAACTTGATGTTGAGACTGATCTAGCTTTGACTTCGTTCCAGACTTGCTGAATTAAAGTCACCATAGCTTCCTTAAATTGCTTTGCACGAGCCCTCGTGATCGGTCCTTGAGGTAGCACCATCGGATCTCGGCTCAGGCTAGTCTCATGATAGGGCGTGCCCGTATCACAAAGTTTTTTTATAGGCTATTCTACTAGCTGGCCAAATGGAAAAATACATAGCTTAATGTCTAAGTGAAATTCGGTCATTAATGAGCTGGAAAATTCTGGAATAAAATCCCTTAGTTTGCTAGGCTAAATTCGGCTGAATATGGAGGCAAAGGGACAACTTCATGATGAATGATTCACTCGGCAAATTCGGCTGAATGTAGGTAATTGTTTAGCTTGGAAAATGCATGGAACCATTTTAATGATTGAGTGTCCATTGAATTAACTGAACAGCCACTATGCTTCAGTTGGAAATTCGTGAAACATTTTAATGCTTGGATGGCCTTTGAACTAACCGATCAACCTTGAATGATGGCCATTGCTTTCCATGAGATTGGCTCTTGGAGAACACCAACCAGCAGCTTCTTTGATGTTCACGAAATGCACCAGCTGTGAATTAATTCTTGTCCATTGATATCCACGAAAAGGCACCATAAATTCATTCCATGCATGCTGAACAACACATTAAATTCGTGGCTCATTTAATGGACGCCCCATGCATGCTGAACAGCTCTTTAATTCGGCCAACAAACATGCAGCAAAATTTGACACATTAACCAGCTGGGGAAAGAGCATTGGTCATGCTTTGGGCAGCCAAATGAACACCTTGGAAAGCTAAAGAACTTTGGCTGAAAAGGCACCTTGGAGATGCCAACAATCAGCAGCCCATTTAATTCCATTTGTGTCATCCAAGTGACTTGTACCTGCATTAAAGAATTCAACTCATTAATTGTATGTTAAGACAAAATAAAACAGGCCACTTATGCACATTAAATTCGGCAGCCACACTTTAAGACACAATTTGAAACATGTAGTAGCCACAAGCACATTAAATTCGGTAGTAGGCAAGTAGCAGACAAGCCAATTTAATGAGGAAAATTCGACTGGACAAGAGTTAAAACACTCATAAATTCAGCAGCATTCAAACCAAGGTAGTTGATGTGTTGCGGCTGGACAAATTAGCAAACACATTAAAGACATGCTATTTAATTCGGCTGGAGCTTTAACAAATCAAATTGGCAGCAACTAACATTAAATAAAAAACCTACACATTAATTCTTGAACTAAAACTAATTAAAACCATGTAATAAAATGTGACAAATTAAATTAGACTTAGACAAATTAAATTCAACACTAAATAAAATATTTAGGCAAATTTAATTTGCTGTAGGAAAATTAATAAATAAAATGTTCAATTTATTTAAAGCATTAAATTTAAATAATCAGCTCAATGAGCTGGAGGGAGCTCGAGTGAGCTCAAATCGAGCTCAAATGGACTAATCTGGCTCAATTTAGAAGTGCACCAAAGTGCACATTAGCTCCACGGCACTTGGGTCATTTGATCCGAGCTCCATCAATTTGTAAATCACTGGTGCCCCGAGCGTGCCCGTATCATTGACGCCACAAAGGTATTTGATAAGTCAGACAAGTCTTTGGAGAAAAACGAGAGTTGAAAACAACCTCACAAATTATCAAAGTTATAAAATTGTTCATTAGCCCTAAATTGTGAATTACATAGCCTATTTATAGGCTGAACAAGGTTTGCCGAATAGACAGCTTCTTAAGTCCTAAGTTTCTTTAGGAAACTTCCTAGAAATTTCCTACACATTCTAGATTAATCTTTGAATAAAAATATGAAAATATTCCTTCTAGAATGGATGGTTCGGCTGGCCTTTTTAATGATGAAAGTCCACATTCAACTGAGGTGTTTTAAAGAGTTTAATTGCTGCTTTAGGGAGGAGAAATGGCCAGCTTGAAGAAGCATGATGATGCAAGCACATCCCGCGAACTTCATCGGACAAGTATCCCGAGTCGAGCATTGCGTTGCTGGCAAGCTGATCCCAGCTCGTTTCTAGCTCCACGAGCTTCGTCCAGTTCAAATTCAGCTCATTTGAGCTCGATCCAGCTCAATGAGTTCGTGTGCTCATTCAACGAGCTTGATTCAGCTTTAATAAGCTCGTTTGAGCTCAACTTTAAATTTTAATTCTTGCATTTAAATTGCTGGAATAAGGACTTGATTTATTTATTTTAGTTACTTTAGTCTTTAATTATTTCTTGTTTAATTAAATGCATCTTTAGTTAATGTCATGCACTATTGATCTACATATTTTATTTATGACATGCATTATGTGTTCTGCATTAAGTCATGCATTAAGTAACTCATTTGTTCATTTAGTTTGCATTTTAAATCATGCATTTAAGCATTTTAAGTTAATAAATGAGTTGCTGGTCAATAATTCAACTCATCTTAGTTTAATTAATTGAGTTTTTGTTGAACTTCATTTAATAGTTGTGATATGAATCGCCTCGAGTTTGAAAAGAGTCGTAGATGTTGCCCGATCATAAATTAGGTAGCTTTTGTTTTAAGTTGAACAAAGGGAGAATTTTGGTATTGAATGGTAACGGTTTGAAACAAAACAATTAGATGGATAAGGTGGAGAGAAGGTTGAAACAAGAAAGAACCTCTAATAGTTATTAAAGACCTAAATCTTATGTGTTTCGGATGGATGAAGAAATTTGGATAAAACTGAGACCCACTATCTAGCAAGATAGGAACCAACGGTATAAGGGTTGAACGCCACACCCGGGAAGGATGATAAGTTCGAAACAAAGTCGATTGATGCCACTAGGAGCTAGATAAGTCAATTGAACCTTGAATAATTAAGAGAGTGAATAACTCACTATATGATATTTCAACAATCATCAAAATTTGTTTTTCAAACCAAAAGTAACAAATATTTATAGCCTAAAAGCTAGTAGTCGAATGGCCATAAACAAGGTTTAATGGCTAAGTAAAACTAATCTAGAAATAGCTAGAATTTTCCAAAATTTAATCCTTAAAGTGTCCATCAAAATTCGGCTGAATGGAGACTCCTTAAAGCTTAAGCAAATGAATCTTCAAGAAGGTTAATGCATGGGAAGCCCACCAGCCACGTCTAGGTTCGGCTAATGCCTTAATTGGCTTATTGAATTGGCAACTATTGCTGAATAAGTAGGAGCAATTAAAGAGGACGTTGAACAGCCATTTAGGTGTGAAAATGAAGTTTGAATGGCCACTTGAGTGTGAACAAAGCCAACCGAATAGTCCCCCTTGTGTGAACAGCAAGTGTAAAAGCAAGGATGCTCTTTGGGAAGGTAATCGGCCAAACATGAGGTCTTTAATGTGCTGGTATCTCTTGACCGAATGGTCACCTTGGGGAAGCAAAAATGTGCAGCATACATGCATTGATAAGGTTCATTCATGAACCGTCCCATGCATGAATCTACATGCATGAATCTGCCCAAATGTATCTCCAAATACGGTTGAACCTACAAAACAATAAAAAATCCATTTAATTAAGCCAAATTTGGCTGGACACATTAAAAACATAATTTAGGTATGTTAATTGACATTTAAACAACTTAAATAAAAACTATTTAAGACATATTAAAATTCGGCTAAGTCTTGGACAATATTAATTTATGTAATAACTAAGACAAATTAAATTAAGTTCAAGACAAACTTAATCAACTAATTATGATGTAGTAAACTAAATAATAATGCAAAATAAAGTATTTAATGAGCTAGCAGCCGAGCTATCTAGCTGAAGGAATTTTGGCCTCCATTAAGTTGTCAATTTTCGGTTCACTCTTGAACTCCTTTCGATCATCCTTCCAAGCTTGTTCCACCAAAGCTGAAATGGTATTTGCAAATTGTTTAGCATGTGCACGCGTAATTGGCCCAATGGGTAGCTTGATGGTGTCATGAATAACATCCTCTGTAGGCGAGTTCGTATCATCCCCCTCCTCTTCAAGTCGATTCATCCTCGAATCGTCACCTACATCAAAAGGAGACAGATCAGAAACATTAAAACTCGCACTAACATTATACTCACCTGGTAAGTCCAACTTGTAAGAATTATCGTTTATTCATTCAAGGACTTGAAATGGGCCATCTCCCCTCGGAAGAAGTTTGGATCGCCTTTGCACGGGAAACCTCTCTTTGCGCATGTGAACCCAAACCCAGTCTCCCAGTTCAAAGATAATGCGCCTTCGACCTTTGTTGGCCTATCACTCATATTCCTTAGTTCTTGCTTCAATGTTGTCCCTAACCTTTTGGTGCAATTACTTAATATATTCAGCCTTGCATTTTCCATCTACATGCATAAGTTGATTAGAAGACAAAGGTATTAAATCGAGTGGTGTTAATGGATTAAAACCATAAACAACTTCAAAAGGAGAAAGCTTTGTAGCAGAATGAATAGAACGATTATATGCAAACTCCACATGCGGTAAACAGCCCGATTCGATCTCACTGTCGGGTCTTACAATGACACTGACTTGCTATATGGCCCTTACCGAGACACTTGAAACACTTAATGTCTCGAGTGGAATTCTGCTCGACCTCATTGTTAGGTTTGCTTGTTTCCCCATTGGGCTTGTTAATCTTCGGACTTGCAACATTTTCTCGTGCCTGAAAGGGGGTTTCCTTCTTGCCGGCTCCTTGGTTCCACTTTTGGGTAGGAGTGGAGTTTGGATAGGCACCGCGAGCGGGACCTTTTCTCTTAAGCTACTTCTCCACTTTGATGGCCATGTGCACCATCTCTTCAATCTCGACATAGTGCTGGAGTTCAACTACGTTCGCTATGTCTTTGTTTAATCCAGCCAAGAATCTCGCCATGGTTGCCTCAAGGTCTTCTTCGATGTTGGCTCGGATCATGGCTATCTCCATCTCCTTGTAATAGTCATCCACACTTCGACTACCTTGGGAAAGATGTTGCAATTTTTGGTACAACTCCCGGTGGTAATATGCTGGGATGAACCTCTTGCGCATCAATGCTTTCATCTCGGCCCAAGTATTGACTGGTCGCTCCCCGTTCCTACTCCAGCTAGGGGTTAGTTGATCCCACCAGACCATTGCATAATCAGAGAACTCAATGGCCGCTATATTTACCTTTTTGCCTTCCGAGTAATTATGACATTCGAACACCAACTCGATCTTCTTCTCCCATTCTAAGTATGCCTCCGGGTCAAATTTGCCTTGAAATGGGGGTATAGACAATTTGATGTTCTTCAAATCATCATCTATTCGGACATGATCTCGTTGACCATGTGGTTGTTGGCCTCTCTGTCGCCCGCTTTGATTGGAACCATGTTCACTTTCGACTTCGCTTGGCTCGGTCCAATCTTCTTTGAGTACTCATTTCCTTCCTCGTCGCCTGGGTGGACTTGGAGGCGTTCTTCCTCGTTGGGCACGTTCTTCGACTTGGTCAAGCCTTTCTTGGATTGGCTCGAGTTTACGGTCGAATAATCATTCTACTTCTCGAACAAGGCTTGTAGATTGAGATCAGGTACATTTCGAACAGGTTGTCTATCCGTTCTTTCTGGCATGTTGCGTTCCGGGCTTCGGGACATGAATAAAATTTTAAAACCTCACTACAAATCCTCTCGATCACTCGGAAAGAAAGAGTAGATATCACTCACACTCGTGTTTGCACTCTATTCGGCTTTTACCTCTGCTCTATTGTGCTCACACACTCGTGCCTTTTTTCGCTCGTTTCTTCTCTCGTGATTTTGTATAAGACTCGGATGACCAATTCTACTAGATTAGTAGGTCGGCTTCAAAGAGGTTAACAAAGATTAAAGTGTTATTGTACGGGTAGGCTGAACGAAAGAATAAGTTTGGAGAAGTGTGGCGATGGGTTGGAAACAATAGGAACGAATAGATAGACGATCGGGAATTAAATAAAGAGAAAAAAACTAATTCAACTTTTTTTAATATTTCGTAATTCTTTTTTTAATTCGTATTTTCTCTTTTTTTTTAACTTCGAATATTTTTTTCGATTTCCTTTTTTTTAAATTTAGTACGTACCTAACCCGAGATTATTTCAAACGTCTGAGCTTCTTGTTTAATTAGCTCTGATACCAAATGATACGATCTTGGTTCCGTAAAATTATTCCGAGTCGTGAAGTTGCCCGATCGTTAAACAAGAAGGTTTCGTTCGATTATGGAAAAGTTTAGAAAGTCTAGTTTAGAAGAGTCGGTGAACAAAGATGGGTTCAACGGATGAAAGGCTTCTGGTTTAGAGAGGCTCGGTTATGGAAGAAAAGTGAAAAGTTCGGGATTATTGGATAATCGGGTTAGAAAGGTTCAGGATTAATCGAAATGGAAAAGTTTGGGATTAAATGGTAAACGAAAACTTAAAGTCAAGAATGAACCAATCTTCGGATGAAGGTTGACCCGAAACTTATAAGACTTAAGTTGGATTATGAATGGATATTACAAGACCTCGACCCGCTATCTAAAGAGATAGGAACCTTGGTATAAGGGTTTTAAATGCCACACGAGAAACGTGATAAGTTCGGTTAAACAAAGAATCGATTGACGCCACTAATTTAGATAGATAAGTTAATGAGTCTTTGGACGAAATTTGAGAGAAGAATTCTCACAAAAATTTGGTAGCAATTCATTAAGGTTAAAAAAAAAAGTTCCTTTTACATTGAAAATTAACTAGTATTTATAGGCTAAGCATGTAACACCCCTAACTCGAAACCGTCGCCAGAATAGGGTTAAGAGGCATTACTGGACAATAGAATCATTTCACAACCCATCTACGACACAAAGTCAATCATCATCATAATACATCAAACATAAACAATTAGTCCTTTTTTAAGGCGTATAAGACCTTAAACACATGCTAGGGAGGGGTCGAGACTAAACCGAAACACATACAGAAACTTTTCAAAATTTAAAAACTTTTCTAGGTTTCAAGGGATACACGCCCGTGGGGGTAGGCCGTGTGCCTCCCACGGCTGCTAAACACACCCGTGTGACCTCTCCGTGGACGAAACTGACTTGACTCCACGACCCCCAAGCACACCCGTGTACGGTGGCCGTGGTCGATCCTGTTGAAACAACACGGTTACCAGGCACGTCCGTGTGCCGTGGCCATGTACTCTTAGACCATATACTGACTTTCTCACACGGCTACTAGACACGCCCGTGTGTCTTGGCCGTGTGTTATTAGGCTAGCTACTGACTTAGCCCCACGGTCCCTAGGCACGCTCGTGGGCCACAACCGTGTGGTAAAAATAGGCCATTTGCAAAGCCAAAATGCCACCCACATGGGTCAATCCTACAAGCACTTTTAGGCATCTTTATACACACAATTTGGCAACCAATTTCATGTCCAACAATCATCATATCATCACATAGAATCTCATTTCTAAGCATGCCATTTTATACAACCAAATTACATGTAAATCTAGGTATAAATCATCCATAACCTCACTAAACCACTAAGGCATTAATTCATCATTGAACTCACCATTCATATGCTAATTCATTACTATCATGCCATACCAAAATATGCACCAAATACCATATTCACTCATGCACATTACCAACACTTAGCCAGCCACATCACATGGCTATTTACACATCTCAAATATGATTCAAAACAACTAGCCTATACATGCCATATTTCAACTATGTACATCTTTCCAAAAGTACCAAAATAGAATGCCGATAGTGTGATTGAGATGCTGACGATTCCCAGATTTGAGCAAGCTTTACTGACACTTCAAAGCAGAGAAACAAATCACACAGTAAGCTTTCAAAGCTTAGTAAGTTCGTAACATGATACATTATAATAAAACAAATCATCACATAAATTATTTCACATATACATATATATATATATATATCATGCCATCCAAAACTAAAATGCTCATTTAACATTTCATAATCTCATTCATAGATTCATCAACCACATAGGTTCCGAGCGTACCTTAGTCAACACCTAGTAGTCAATTACATTTGCTACTCAATACTCACTTTTCCCTTTCGATCAACTTCCGTCTCTTCTTTGATTCAATCGCACACTTAGTGCCCCAATATTTAGCCGAAGCTTAATTATCATCGCACACATAGTGCATTTATATCAAACCGCTCTTCAATCGGTATCGCACACATAGTGCCAACCACAAAGTCGAAGCTTATTTTATTTCACACACACAAGTCTTTGATCATCTCGATCACGTTTTCGAATCACGCACACTTAGTGCCACATAACTCAAACTCAACTCTCACATAGCATCCACATTTCAATATCATTATAACATTCATTTCATAACATTTAACATAACTAAATGTTCGTATTATGTCCGAACTTACCTCGGACGTTGAACTATCGAAACGGTCAGTAAATCGAGCACTTTATCTTTGCCTCGATCTCGATTCGAACCTCTCCTTTCTTGGTCTATACACATTCAAATTCAATCCATTCAATCACCAAATCATTCATTTTAGTCCAAACACACATATTTAGGGCATTTTACAAAATAGCCCTCACATTTTCACATTTTGACACTTTAGTCCTTAATTCATAAAATCATCAAATTCACATAATTAGCTTGCACCCATGCCTAGCCGAATTCTCACTATATTCATAGAGGCCCACACATTTCATTTATTTCACATTTTAATCCTTCAAAATGCTATTTTCTCAATTTAGCCCTAATTAGCTAAATTCATCAAAAGTTCAAGAATAAAACATGTTCAATAAACACATATCTTTCATTTAACACCAACACTCATCACAAAGCTTACCATTTCATCAATGGCACATTTTATAAAAATCATCAATTCACAAAATTTAAGCATGGGTTTTGTAGAGCACAAAGCAACGATTACAAAAACGTAGAAATTATCAAAAACCGAATTGAAAACACATACCAATTTGAGCCCAAGCTTGCCGAAATTGAAGAAGCTTCAAACCCTTATTTTCTTCTCTTATTTTTGGTTGATAGAAACAAAGATGAACACTTTTTAGCTTTTTTTTTATTTTAATGTTAACTTATTTCATGTTTACAAATTTGCCCTTAATGAAATATTTATAAAATCATTTAAACTAAGGACATAATTGTCCATCAACCACCCCACTTATTTAATAATGGGCTAATTGCCTCATAAGGCCTCCACCTTAAAAAGCCATCCACAATTTGGCACTTAAAAATCAGTACACAGCTTTTACACCTTATACAATTAAGTCCTTTTCGCAAATTAAACACACAATCGATAAAATTTTTACACAAAAATTTCACACAGACTAAATCACATACTGTAAACACAAAATATAATATTAAAATATTATTCTGACCTCAAATTTGTGGTCTCGAAACCACTATTCTGACTAGGGTCTAAACCGAGCTGTTACAACTCTCCCCCCTTAGGGATTTTCATCCCCGAAAATCTTACCAGTGAATAGGTGTGGATATTTCTCTCTTATAATGATCTCAGGCTCCCACGTAGCCTCTTCAACACCGTGTTTATGCCATAATACTTTCACTAAGGAAATTATTTTGTTTCTCAACTCTTTAATCTCTCGTGCTAAAATTCAGATCGGTTCCTCACTATACGACAAGTCTGACTGAATCTCAATTTCAGTAGGAGAAATCACATGAGACAGGTCTGATCTGTACCGTCGAAGCATTGATACATGAAACACATTATGAATCTTTTCTAACTCAGATGGCAATCTTAATCTATAAGTAACCAGCCCAACTCGTTCAATAATCTCATATGGTCCGATGAACCTCGAACTCAACTTGCCCTTTCGGCCAAATCGAAGTATTTTCTTCCACGGAGACACTTTCAGAAACACTTTATCACCAATTTCAAATTCAATATCTTTTCATTTCAAATCCGCATAAGATTTCTGACGATCTGAGGCTGCTTTCAAATTGTCACGAATTACTTTCACTTTCTGTTCAGTCTCTTTTATCAGATCAATCCCGTGAATCTTATTCTCACTCAACTCAGTCCAATATAATGGAGTTCTACACTTTCGACCATAAAGAGTCTTATATGGTGCCATTTTAATGCTAGATTGAAAGCTATTGTTATACGCAAACTCAATCAATGATAAATGCTTTTCCCACGAACTTTCAACTTCAAGTATGCAACATCTCAACACGTCTTCAAGAATCAAATGATTCGTTCGGATTGACCATCATCATTTGCGGATGAAAAGCAAGATACTAAAATGCAATTTAGTGCCTAAAGCATCTTGCAATTTCTTCCAAAATCGCGAGGTAAATCTCAGATCTCTGTCAGACACTATAGATAATGGTGCTCCGTGCAATCTCACAATCTCATCGATATATAGTTCAGCTAACTTATCTAAAGAATAATCGGTTCTCACCGAAACGAAATGAGCTAATTTCGTCAATCTCCATTATCACCCAGATTGCATCATTCTTACTTGGAGATAAGGGCAAACCCGACACGAAGTCCATCGTAATTCTCTCCCATTTCCACTCAGGAATCATAATCGGTTGTAACAAACCAGACGGAACTTGATGTTCAGCTTTGACTTGCTGACAAATTAAACATTTCGACACAAAGTCAGAGATGTCTCTTTTCATGCCATGCCACCAATAGAACTGTTTCAAATCATTATACATCTTTGTACTCCCCGGATGCACAGTTAAATAACTATTGTGAGCTTCATTCAAAATCATCGAAATCAACTTTGAATTTCTCGGAACACAAATCCGATCTCTAAATCTCAAACAATCATCACTACCAACTCGAAATTGTGAGCTTCATTCAAAATCATCGAAATCAACTTTGAATTTCTCGGAACACAAATCCAATCTCTAAATCTCAAACAATCATCACTACCAACTCGAAATTCTGATTCAGCATTTGATTCACACAGAATTCATTTAGCCATCATTTCAACATCCCTTTTCTGGGCATCACAAATCTGCTGTACGAACATCGGCTTAACTTTCAACTCAGCTATAACTGCACTATCATCACACATATCTATCTGAGTACTCATAGCTCGCAAAGCATATAACGATTTCTGACTCAAAGCATCAGCTACAACATTAGCTTTACCCAGGTGATAAATCTGTCACAAGTTCATAGTCTTTCAACAATTCTAACCATCTTCTCTGTCGCAAATTTAAATCTTTTTGAGTCATCAAATACTTTAAGCTCTTATGATCAGTATAGATGTGACATTTTTCCCCAAACAGATAGTGACGCCAAATCTTCAATACGAACACGATTGCAGCCAATTCAAGGTCATGCGTTGGGTAGTTCTTTTCATGCGGTTTTAACTGTCTCGAAGTGTAAGCAATGACCTTCCGTTCTTGCATCAGCACACAGCCCAAACCATTCAATGATGCATCACTGTAAACTATGAACTCGTTGCCTGATTCGGGCTGGATCAACACTGGTGCTTCCATTAACAAAACTTTCAAATGTTCAAAACTTTGTTGGCACTTTTCTGACCACTCGGATCTAACATCCTTCTATAACAATTTTGTCAATGGGGTCGCAATCATCGAGAAGCGTATCACAAATTGTCTATAATATCCCGCTAGTCCCAGAAAACTACAGACTTCAGACACATTTCTCAGAGGCTTCCACTCCAAAATAGTAGAAATTTTACTAGGATCAACTTGTATCCCGGCAGCTGACACAATATGCCCCAGAAAACCAACTTCACGCAACCAAAATTCACATTTACTAAACTTAGCATTCAACTATTTCTCACATAGAGTTTGTAGCACAGTTCTCAAATGCTCGGCATGCTGCGTCTCATCACACGAATAGATCAAAATATTATCAATGAACACCACTACAAAGCGATCCAAATACAATCTGAATATCCGATTCATCAGATCCATAAACACTGCAGGTGCATTTGTTAGTCCGAAAGGCATCACTAAGAATTCATAATGTCCATACCTCGTTCTGAAAGCGGTCTTCGGCACATCAGATTCTTTAACTCTTAACTGATAGTAACCAGATCTCAAGTCTATCTTTGAAAACACTTTAGCTCCCTTCAGCTGATCAAAAAAATCATCAATACGAGGCAACGGATATTTGTTCTTTATTGTCACTTTATTCAATTGTCGATAATCAATACACATTCTCATAGTTCCATCTTTCTTTTTTACAAATAACACAGGAGCTCCCCAATGTGAGAAACTCGGTCGTACAAATCCTCTATCAGTTAATTCTTGCAACTGCAACTTTAACTCTTTCAATTCTGTTGGTGCCATTCTATATGGAGCTATAGAAATTGGAGTGGTCCCCGACACTAATTCAATACCAAATTTGACTTTCCGAATTAGAGGTAATCCCGGTAACTCTTCAGGAAACACATTTGGAAACTCACATACCACAGGCACAGATTCAACTTTCTTTTCTGACACTTTTGTATCAATCACGTACGTCAAATAAGCTTCACAACCCTTTTTCACATAGTTCATAGCTTTCATCGCAGATACAACAGCTGGTAATCCTTTCATATCATTGGATTCTATTCGAACTAGCTCACCATTCTGACTTTTCAACTTAATACTCTTTCTTTTACAATTCACGATGGCATTATGCAGAGTAAGCCAATCCATACCCAGAATTATGTCAAAATCATCGAATGGTAGTAACATCAAATTAACCGAAAAACAAACATCCCGAAACATTAATGGACAATTCTTGCACACCTTATCCACCAAAACACACTTGCCTAAGGGGTTCGACACTCTAACCACAAATTCAATAGACTCAACAGGTAGATTCTTATTCAATACTAAGTTCATACAAACATAGGAATGAGTTGATCTTGGATCTATCAATGCAATGACATCAGTATCAAATAAAGTGAAAGTACCAGTGATGATGTCTGGAGATGATGTTTCCTCTCGCGTCACGTATAGCATAGGCTCGGGCAGGTGCTCTTGCTTCTGACCTCACAGCTGTGTCAGTAGTCCCCCTTTGGCTTCCACTCACATTTCTGGTGTTTCTGGGTGGTCTACCTCTAGCCGTCACATTACTCGGTGTAACACCCCATACCCGAGTCCGAGACTAAGACTGGATACGAGACATTACCATGCTTGAACTCACTTAAACATGTACTCATGGGCTATAAAATTTCATTCTGAATTAAAAACTTATCTTTCTTAGTCAAATCAGACATTTTATGGCCTACGAGGCCTCAGACTTACGTCCTAAAACTTTCAGAACTCATCTGGAAACTTTCTCTCGAATAGGGGTCACACGTCCATGTGACTTGGGACACGCTCGTGCACCCCTAAGACATGCCCGTGTCTTTCACCCGTGGTAGATACTGGCAAATTACACACGGCCTGGGCACGCCCGTGGCCCCAAATCATGCCTAAAACCCCAGCATTATGCCAATGCCCCACGGCCAAGGCTCACGCCCGTGCTTACTACCCGTGGTGCACACTGACTACCTTAACACGGCCTAGAGTCTAGACACACGCCCGTGTAGCTAGCCCGTGGCCAACACTGATTAATCCCACACGCCCTAGGCACACGTCCGTGTGACTAGTCCATGGTCTATTCTGACTTAAGATACAAAGGTGCAGGGTGCACACGGCCTAGACACACGCCCGTGTGTCCATCCGTGTGGGCACTTAGAGGCTATTTACCAAGCCAATTGTCACCCTAAAATCAAGACCAAAATCATGCTCAATTTAGCAACTCAAGTATTACATCTAACATGAACAAGGATGCATACTTCATTTTTCATGAAATTCACTAAGGAAAAGATGTTTATCTAACATCAAACTCCCATAATCTTCCATAAAATATCATTTTACATGCATGATACACATGGGTAGATTTTTGAACATGCTTCTTAGCTCATCTTATAGCTAAAAATAGCTAATTCATAATCGAGAACTCCAAAAATACGAATAATATTAAAAGCGGGGCTAGGATGACTTACTTGCAAGCTTCAAAAATTTGAAGAACCCTAGCTATGGAGTCTCCCAATTTTCGGCACAAGGAAGAAGATGAATGAAATTTTTATCATCTTTTTCCCATTTTAATCATTTAATTGGTAAATGACCAAAATGCCCTTCTATTTAAAAATTTACAATTTACTAACTAATGTCCATTTTTGTCCAAAACTTATAATTTGGTAAATTTTCTATTTAAGGACTTCTAATTAATAGTCTAAAGCTATTTCATACAAAAAGCTTCTAGAAACTCATATTTTGTAACTTTTGCAATTTAGTCCTATTTGATCATTCCATGTCAATTTCACAAAATTTCTACATGGAACTATAATACTATCATGCAAACATGTCATAAACCTTAAGAACTCAATTTACTAACTTTCAGTTGTGGTCTCGCACCACTATTTCAACTAGGCCACTGAATCGAGTCATTACAATTCTCCCCTCTTTAGGAATTTTAGTCCTCGAAAATCTTACCAAAGAAACAGGTTTGGGTCTTGGTTTCTCATGCTCTCTTCTGGTTCCCATGTAGCTTCTTCTATTCCATGTCTTTTCACATAGTTTTACCAGGGGCAATACTTTTATTCCTTAGCTTCTTGACTTCTCGAGCTAAAACCTTAATTGGTTCTTCACCATAAGTCATGTCGGGATGAATCTCTATCTCTGACGGGGTAATTACATGTGAAGGATCTAATCGGTAGCGTCTTAACATTGACACGTGAAACACATCGTGAATCTTTTCTAACTCTGATGGCAAAGCCAATCGATAAGCTACCGGCCCAACTCTTTCAGTAATCTCGTATGGTCCGATAAAGCGTGGACTCAACTTGCCTTCTGGCCAAATCTAAGAACCTTTCTCCATGGTGACACTTTCAAGAAAACTTTATCCCGACTTGGTACTCTATCTCTTTCCTTCTTAAATCCGAATAGGACTTTTTATCATCTGAAGCGACTTTTAAACTTTCTCGTATAACTTTCACTTTCCCCTCAATTTCTCTAACCAAATCAACCTCGTGAATTTGGTTTTCCTTGAGTTCAGTCCAATATAGAGGCGTTCGGCACTTACACCCATATAAAGCCTCATAAGGCACCATCTTTAAACTCGACTGAAAACTATTATTGTAGGCAAATTCTACCAATGGGAGAAACTTTTCCCAACTGCCTCAGAATTTGAGAATACAACATTTGAGCATATCCTCGAGTACTTGAATTAACCTCTCCGACTGATCGTCAGTTTGAGGATGAAAAGCGGTACTAAAGTTCAACTTTGTACCTAAGGCATCTTGTAACTTCTTCCAAAATCTGGATGTAAACCTCGAATCTCTATTCGAGATGATTGACAATGGAACACCGTGAAGCCTTACTATTTCTGAAAAGTACAAGTTTGCCAAGTTGTCTAGTGAGTAATCAACTCGTACAGGTATAAAATGAGCTGACTTCGTGAGTCTATCAACTATAACCCATACAGCATCTTTCTTGCTCGGAGTTAATGGTAGACCCGTTACAAAATCCATAATAATCTGATCCCATTTCCACTCACGAACCAAAATGGGTTGAAGCAAACTCGAAGGTACTTGGTGTTCAGCCTTTACTTGCTGACAAATCAAGCATTTGGAAACAAACTCTGAAATATCTTTCTTCATTCTCGGCGACCAATAGTGTTGCTTTAAGTCATTAAACATTTTGGTACTACCCGGATGTACAGATAAACATCCGTTATATGCTTCATGCAAAATTCTCTGAATAAGCTCGTCCTTTCTTGGTACACAAATTCTATCTTTGAACACCAGACTTCCATTGGGACTAATCCGGAAATCAGACTCAACATCTGTCTCGCACTGAGCTCTCTTGACTTGCAATTCACTATCTTCTTTCTGAGCCTCAAAAATCTCTTGGAGGAATACTAGTCTCAACTCAGCTAGAATAGAACCATAGTCGGATAAAGTCATCCGTGAATTCATTGCCCTTAATGCAAATAGGGACTTTCTACTCAAAGCGTAAGTGACCACATTCACCTTCCCGGGATGGTAGTCAATGACCAATTCATAGTCTTTTATCAACTCTAACCATCTTAGCTGCCTTAAGTTCAACTCTTTCTACGTCATCAAGTACTTCAAACTTTTGTGATCGGTGAAGATCCGACATCTCTCACCATATAGGTGGTGTCTCCATATCTTCAATGCGAAGTCTATGGCAGCCAACTCTAGATCGTGGGTCGGATAATTCTTCTCATGTGGCTTCAACTGTCTTGAGGCGTAAGCAATCACTTTGCCTTCTTGCATAAGTACACAGCCTAATCCATTTAAGAATGCATCACTATAAATCACAAATTCTTTCCCTATCTCAGGTTGTACTAAAACTGGAGCTTCTGTCAACATCGCTTTCAGTTTCTCGAAACTTCATTGGCATCTTTCTGTCCATTCAAACTTCACATTTTTCTGTAACAATTTAGTCATCGGGGTTGCAATCATAGAAAACCCCTTAACGAATCATCTATAATAGCTAGCTAGGCCTAGGAAACTTCTAACCTCAGAGACATTTCTCGGTGGATTCCAGTCCATTATGGCCGAAATCTTACTTGGATCTACTCGGACTCCATCTCCTGAGACAATATGTCCCAGAAATCCTACTTCCTTGAGCCAAAATTCACTTTTACTGAACTTGGCATATAATTGATTTTCTCGAAGAGTCTGTAAAACTGTCCGTAGGTGCTCAGCATGCTCATTCTCATCTTGGGAATAAATCAGTATGTCGTCAATGAAAACAACTACAAACTTGTCGAGGTATGGTCTAAAAATGCGGTTCATCGAGTCCATGAATATCGCAGGAGCATTGGTCAAACCAAAAGGCATGACTAAAAATTTATAATGCCCATACCTTATTTGAAAAGCTATCTTGGACACATCTGATTCCTTTACTCTCAGCTGGTAGTACCCCGATCTCAAGTCTATCTTAGAGAACACAGTGGCTCCCTTCAATTGATCGAACAAATAATCGATCCTTGGCAATGGGTACTTATTCTTTACTGTCACTTTATTAAGTTGACGGTAATCTATGCACAATCTCATGGTGCCATCTTTCTTTTTCAAAAATAAAACGGGAGCACCCAGGGAGAACAACTTGACCTAGCAAAGCCTTTATCTGTCAACTCTTGCAAGTGTGACTTCAGCTCCTTTAACTCCGTTGGAGCAATTCTGTAAGGAGTAATAGATATTGGTGCATGTCTCGGAGCTAGCTCAATCTTTGAACTCAACCTCTCTAACTGGTGGTAGTCCTGGTAATTCTTCGGGAAAAACATCCACGTACTCACATACTATTGGTACTGACTCAATCTTTAACTTATTTCTCTATCATTCATCACAAAGGCTAAATATGCCTCATACCCTTTTCTTATGTATCTCTGTACCGTCATATGAGAAATCATTGTCGATGACCTACCTTGTTCATCTGATTTTACATGGAGAGTATCCCCATTCTCACATCTCATCTCAATATATTTCTTCCCACAATTAACTATTACATCATGAGTGGTCAACCAGTCCATACCAAGAATGATGTCAAACTCATCAAATGGTAGCAACATAAGATTTGCTTTAAAGTAATGACCTCTAATCATTAATGGACAATCTTTACATACTTCATCAACTAACACACTCTTGCCTAAAGGATTAGACTCCTTAATCGTAAATTCTGTAGAATCTATAGGCATATTCATACTGGATACTAGTTTCATACAAATGTAAGAGTGTGTGGATCCGGGATCTATTAAAGCAATAACTTTGATATCATAAAGAGAAAAGGTACCCGTAATAACATCAGGAGAAGATGCCTCTTCGCGAGCACGAATGGCATAAGTCCTTGCAGGCGCCTTACCCTCGGGTCTCACAGCCTGCTCTCTAGGGTTACCTCTTCCACTTGCCCCACTTCCTGGATTCCTCTGCGGTCTTCCTCTGACCACACTCCCAGATCTCGGGTTCTGAGCTCTATCTTCTTTCATTGTCTCTGGACAATCTTTTATGTAGTGGTCCTGGGAACCACATCTGAAATATGAATTTTCATGTGCTCAACATTCTCCAAGATGACGTCTGCCACACTGTGGGCATTCGGGTCTATCTGATCGGATGTTTCCCACACTAGCAACTGAGGTTGTCTGTGCCTTACTTCCCGAATACTACTTACTCTTGTCCTTCCTTGAAAACCCTGTGGAAGTAGCCGATCGGGTGGAGAAATCTCTTGACTTCTTGAATGTGGATTGGAATGACTTATTCCACTGTCTCTTTTTAGAGTCACGAGACTCTATTTCAGATTTTCTCTTCTCCTTTACTAGTTCTTCGGCTTTACAAGCCCTCTCTACTAGCACAACAAATTCCTTTAGTTCTAGTATAGTAACAAACAATTTGATGTCCTCATTTAGCCCATCTTCAAATCTCTTACTCATGATGGCCTTGGTGGACACACATTCTCGAGCGTATTTGCTGAGCCGTATAAACTCACGCTCATAATCAGTCACAAACATCTTGCCTTGCTTTAACTCTAGAAATTCCTTTCTTTTCTGGTCCACAAACCTTTGACTGATGTACTTTTTCTTGAACTCTTCTTGGAAAAATTCCCATGTGATCTTTTCCCTCGGTACCACCGACACACAGGGTGTTCCACCATTGGTAGCGAGAATCTCTTAAAGAGAGACTACACACTTCATGTATTCCTCGGTGTGCATGACAACTCATTAAATACCACGATAGTATTTTCTATCCGAACTCGACCTTTTAGGATCATCATCTTTTCTAGCCCGAAATTCTTACGCCTATGTTTCCTAATCCTATCAACCGGAGGCTTCCCTCTCATACGACCTCTACTACTTGAGGGGCTCTTGGGATAGGTTGAGGAATAGGTGGGGTGGAGGATTGTGCATTCGGGTTAGTCTGAAAGAACTCTGTATACCAGGTATTCATCATATGGAGGAAGGCTTCTCTAGCCTCTTCTCCTCCTCTTTGACTCACCGTAGTGGGTCTATTCTCATTCTCGTTTGGCACCGTCCCTTCAGCGGGAGCCGGTGCGTTACTTTCTACATCATCCGCCACAGCTCTATCGGGATCCATTTACTAAATGTATAAACATAATTTAAGTCGTCAGGAGTCATCACACTATCATTATAAAAACATTCTTACATATGGCATGTATAGCTAGACTCGTGCTCGTGCTACGTTAGTCCTAGAACCAACTAAACCGTAGCTCTGATACCACTAAATGTAACACCCCATACCCGAGTCTGAGACTAAGACTGGATACGAGACATTACCATGCTTGAACTCACTTAAACATGTACTCACGGGCTATAAAATTTTGTTCCGAATTAAAAACTTCTCTTTCTTAGTCAAATCAGACATTTCATGGCCTACGAGGCCTCAGACTTACGTCCTGAAAATTTTGGAACTCATCTGGAAACTTTCTCTCGAACAGGGGTCACACGTCCGTGTGACTTGGGACACACCCGTGCACCCCTAAGACATGCCCGTGTCTTTCACCCATGGTGGATACTGGGAAATTACACACGGCCTGGACACGCCCGTGGCCCCAAACCGTGCCTAAAACCCCAGCATTTCGCCAATGCCCCACGGCCAAGGCTCACGCCCGTGCTTACTACTCGTGGTGCACACTGACTACCTTAACACGACCTAGAGTCTAGACACACGCCTGTGTAGCTAGCCCGTGGCCAACACTGATTAATCCCACACACCCTAGGCACACGCCCGTGTGACTAGTCCATGGTCTATTCTGACTTAAGATACAAAGGTGCAGGGTGCACACGGCCTAGACACACGCCTGTGTGTCCATCCGTGTGGGCACTTAGAGGCTATTTACCAAGCCAATTGTCACCCTGAAATCAAGACCAAACTCATGCTCAATTCAGCAACTCAAGTATTACATCTAACATGAACAAGGATGCATACTTCATTTTTCATGAAATTAACTAAGGAAAAGACGTTTATCTAACATCAAACTCCCATAATCTTCCATAAAATATCATTTTACATGCATGATACACATGGGTAGATTTTTGAACATGCTTCTTAGCTCATCTTATAGCTAAAAATAGCTAATTCATAATACGAGGACTCCAAAAATACAAAGAATATTAAAAACGGGGCTAGGATGACTTACTTGCAAGCTTCAAAAATTTGAAGAACCCTAGCTATGGAGTCTCCCAATTTTCGGCACAAGGAAAAAGATGGATGAAATTTTTATCATCTTTCCCATTTTAATCATTTAATTGATAAATGACCAAAATGCCCTTCTCTTTAAAAATTTACAATTTACTAACTCATGTCCATTTTTGTCCAAAACTTATAATTTGGGCAAATTGCTATTTAAGGGCTTCTAATTAATATTCTAAAGCTATTTCATACAAAAAGCTTCTAGAAACTCATATTTTGCAACTTTTGCAATTTAGTCCTATTTGATCATTCCATGTCAATTTCACAAAATTTCTACATGGAACTTTAATACTATCATGCAAACATGTCATAAACCTTAAGAACTCAATTTACTAACTCAGATTTGTGGTCTCGCACCACTATTCTGACTAGGCTCTGAATCGGGCTGTTACACTTGGTCTTTCATTCTGAACATTTTCCTTTTCGACCATCTTTGGGCAATCTCGAATAAAATGATCTCTGGATCCACATTTATAACAAACTCTATTGTTATACTTGCCCAAGCATTCTCCCACATGTCGCCTTCCACACTGTCTATACTCAGGTTTATTACTTTTGGCACTATCGACACTTGATTCCATTGGAGCTTGAATTCTCAGACCAACACTTAGTCTTGCGCGATCTCTATTCGAATGCCCAAACGAAGCATTTGATCGGTTGCTTGTATCTCTGAATCTCTTCATCGAAGGTTGAGAGAACTTATTCATCGATCTCTTCCTTTCATCAAGAGCCTCAGAATCGGCTTTCTTCTTTTCTTTACTGAGCTCCTCAGCTTTGCATGCTTTTTCGACTAACACAACAAATTCATTTATATCAAGTATCCCAACCAACAATTTAATGTCTTCATTCAATCCCTCTATGAAATGTTTGCACATAGTAGCTTCAGTCGAAACACATTCCCTCGCGTATTGACTCAGTCTTACGAATTCCCATTCGTACTCAGTAACAGACAAATGGCCCTGTTTAAATTCTAGAAACTCTTTACGTTTCTGATCAATGAAGAGTTGACTGATATACTTCTTTCTGAACTCAACTTGAAAGAAGTCCCAGGTGATTCTCTCTCTCGGAACCACAAATATCAATGTTTTCCACCAGTTATAAGTCGTGTCTCTCAACAAGAAAACTGTACACTTAATACACTCATCAGGGTTCAATGACATCTCATCGAATACTCTGATTGTATTCTCAAGCCAAAAATCTGCTCACTCAGCATCGTCATTAGATGTGGCCCTAAACTCCTCGGCCCCATATTTCTGAATCTTGTCTATAGGTGGTTTATTCAATCTGATCGGATCTACAACTTGTGGCACAACAGGTACTTGTGAGGGTGGAGGTTGTGGAGCAGCCAGATTCATTTGAACGAACTCCGTAAACCACTTGCTCATCATTCGGAAGAAGGCCTACTTAGCCTCTCCTCCTTCACTACTATCATTCGGCCTAGATGTGGCCAGTGCTGTCCCTTGAGTGGGAGCAGGTGCATTGCTTTCTACATCATCAGCAACTGCTCGATCGGGATCCGTTACTATATGAAAACACATTTTCAACTGTCAGAATTCATCACACTATCGCAATTTCATATATGGCATGTATAGCTAGACTCACACTCGCTATGTTAGTCTGAGAATCGACTAAACCGTGGCTTTGATACCAATGTAACACCCCTAACCTGAAATCGTCATCGAAATAGGGTTAAGAGGCATTACTGGATAATAGAATCATTTCACAACCCATTTACGACACAAAGTCAATCATCATCATAATACATCAAGCATAAACAATTAGTCCCTTTTTAAGGCGTATAAGACCTTAAACACATGCTAGGGAAGGGTCGGGACTAAACCAAAACACATACAAAAACTTTTCAAAATTTAAAAACTTTTCTAGGTTTCAGGGGATACACGCCCGTGGGGGTAGGCCGTGTGCCTCCCACGGCTGCTAAACACACCCGTGTGACCTCTCCATGGACGAAACTAACTTGGTTCCACGGCCTCCAAGCACGCCCGTGTACTGTGGTCGTGGTCATCCTATTGAAACAACACGGTTACCAGGCATGTCCATGTGCCGTGGCCGTGTACTCTTAGACCATATACTGACTTTCTCACACGGCTACTAGACACGTCCGTGTGTCTTGGCCGTGTGCTGTTAGGCTAGCTACTGACTTAGCCCCACGGTCCCTAGGCATGCCCGTGGGCCACAACCGTGTGTCAAAAATAGGCCATTTGCAAAGCCAAAATGCCACCCACATGGGTCAATCCTACAAGCACTTTTAGGCATCTTTATACACACAATTTGGAAACCAATTTCATGTCCAACAATCATCATATCATCACATAGAATCTCATTTCTAAGCATGCCATTTTATACAACCAAATTACATGTAAATCTAGGTATAAATCATCCATAACCTCACTAAATCACTAAGGCATTAATTCATCATTGAACTCACCATTCATATGCTAATTCATTACTATCATGCCATACCAAAATATGCACCAAATACCATATTCACTCATGCACATTACCAACACTTAGCTAGCCACGACACATGGCTATTTACACATCTCAAATATGATTCAAAACAACTAGCCTATACATGCCATATTTCAACTATGTACATCTTTCCAAAAGTACCAAAATAGAATGCCGATAGTGTGATTGAGATGCTGATGATTCCCGGATCTGAGCAAGCTTTACTGACACTGCAAAGCAGAGAAACAAATCACACAGTAAGCTTTCAAAGCTTAGTAAGTTCGTAACATGATACATTATAATAAAACAAATCATCACATAAATTATTTCACATATACATATATATATATATCATGCCATCCAAAACTAAAATGCTCATTTAACATTTCATAATCTCATTCATAGATTCATCAACCACATAGGTTCCGAGCGTACCTTAGTCAACACCTAGTAGTCAATTACATTTGCTACTCAATACTCACTTTTCCCTTTCGATCAACTTCTGTCTCTTCTTTGATTCAATGGCACACTTAGTGCCCCGATATTTAGCCGAAGCTTAATTATCATCGCACACATAGTGCATTTATATCAAACCGCTCTTCAATCAGTATCGCACACACAGTGCCAACCACAAAGTCGAAGCTTATTTTATTTTGCACACACAGTGCTGGTCATCTCGATCACGTTTTCGAATATGCACACTTAGTGCCACATAACTCAAACTCAACTCTCACATATCACCCACATTTCAATATCATTATAACATTCATTTCATAACATTTAACATAACTAAATGTTCGTATTATGTCCAAACTTACCTCGGACGTTGAACTATCGAAATGGTCGGTCAATCGAGCACTTTATCTTTGCCTCGATCTCGATCCGAACCTCTCCTTTCTTGGTCTATACACATTCAAATTCAATCCATTCAATCACCAAATCATTCATTTTAGTCCAAACACACATATTTAGGGCATTTTACAAAATAGCCCTCACATTTTCACATTTCGACACTTTAGTCCTTAATTCATAAAATCATCAAATTCACATAATTAGCTTGCACCCATGCCTAGCCGAATTCTCACTATATTCATACAATCCCACACATTTCATTTATTTCACATTTTAATCCTTCAAAATGCTATTTTCTCAATTTAGCCCTAATTAGCTAAATTCATCAAAAGTTCAAGAATAAAACATGTTCAATAAACACATATCTTTCATTTAACACCAACACTCATCACAAAGCTTACCATTTCATCAATGGCACATTTTATAAAAAGCATCAATTCACAAAATTTAAGCATGGGTTTTGTAGAGCACAAAGCAACGATTACAAAAATGTAGAAATTATCAAAAATCGAATTGAAAACACATACCAATTTGAGCCCAAGCTTGTCGAAATTGAAGAAGCTTCAAACCCTTATTTTCTTCTCTTATTTTTGGTTGATAGAAACAAAGATGAACACTTTTTAGCTTTTGTTTTATTTTAATGTTAACTTATTTCATGTTTACAAATTTGCCCTTAATGAAATATTTATAAAATCATTTAAACTAAGGACATAATTATCCATCAACCAACCCCACTTACTTAATAATGGGCTAATTGCCTCATAAGGCCTCCAACTTAAAAAGCCATCCACAATTTAGCACTTAAAAATTAGCACACAGCTTTTACACCTTAGACAATTAAGTCCTTTTCACAAATTAAACACACAATCGATAAAATTTTCACACAAAAATTTCACACAGACTAAATCACATACTGTAAGCATAAAAAATAATATTAAAATATTGTTCCGACCTCAAATTTATGGTCTCAAAACCACTATTCTGACTAGGGTCTAAACCGAGCTGTTACAAAGCACATTCCAACCGAATGGTCACTTAAGAGTCCTTAAAGGCTAAGTAAAAGTTATCTAGAATAGCCTTGAAAGTTCTAGGATGAAGCCCCTTGATTTCTTGGCAAAATTTGACTGATGGGAGCTCCAATGGACAGCTTAATGAACAAGCAAAACCACTTGGGAAAGATGAATGCATTGGAAGTAGAATGGCCATGTCTAGGTTCGACCATACCCCTTTAATGGCTCATAAATTTGCACCTCTTGGCCAAATAGGTAGCAGCAATAAAGAGGGGAATTGGGCAGCCATTTGAGTGTGAATAGGCGTCCATGAAGTGTCCTTGTGGTGTGAACACATTCAGCCGAATGGTCATGGGTGTGAAAGCATGGTGTGAACTCAAATGTGCTCCATTGGGCATTGGACCGACCAAGCTTAATCATGAAGTGAATGTTCATCTCCTTAGCCAAATAGTCACCTAGGGAAGCTAGTTGTATCAGCCACCATTCATGGAATGAAACCATTCATGCACCGTCCCCATACATTGCATCTAACATGCATGCACCTTGAATTAATGCCCTCCACATTCGTCCGAACCTACAAAAGAGAATGAACTCAATTAGTTCATTTTAATTTCAACTATTTGACATTAATACTTACTTTAAACACTTTGATTAGCACCTAAATAATTTATTGGACACTAATTAAGACACATTAAAATTCGGCTAGACTCTAGACACATTAAAAACATGTTTGAACTAGGACACATTAAATCCTTGTAATGTTTAGGACATAATAAACCCATGAAATAAATCTAACATAATTAATATGACACTAATTAATTTAAATTTAAATGGCTGTAACTAAATTAACTAAAAATTTATTTAATTAAGTTCAACAATTTAGCTAATTTATTCCAGCAATTAACGCATGCATCATGAGCTAAAGATGAGCTTCTTGAGCTGAGTTTAGAGCTAGCCGAGCTTGGAGGATGTTGCATGGTCGGTTGAATTCAACGTTCTCGAGTTGTCCAGCCATGACGTTGCTCCATATTTTTTCTACAAGAGCTGAAACATCCTCATTGAACCTTTTAGCACGAGCACGAGTGACTGGCCCCTTTGGTAGCTCCAAGGGATCTTTGACAACTTTAGAGGATGCCCGAGCCATGGTCGTATCACTTTGTAATAATCCTCCACGCTACGATGGCCTTGAGTTAGACTTTGCAACTTTTGATGCAACTTGCGGTTATAATAAGTGGGAATGAATCTTTTCTGCATTAGGGCCTTCATTTCAGCCCATGTTGATACCGGATGTTCTCCATTTCGTCGTCGACTTTTCATTAGCTGATCCCACCAAATGATGGCGTAATCAAAGAACTCGATGGCAGCAAGCTTTACCTTTTTACTTTCTGAGTAGTTATGATAATCGAAAACAAGCTCCACCTTCTTCTCCCACTCTAGATAGGCTTTTGGATCGGATCGCCCTTGGAAAGCAAGAATCGCCTCTTGCTCCCTTTAATCTCGTGCTCGTGGTCCTCTTCTTCGTTCACTTTGCCTGGAAACTTGATCGTTGTCTACTTCACTTGGCTCATATAAGTCGTTGTCATGCTGCCAAGGTCATTCTTGTTCCCTCCTCAGAATTAGAGGAGTGTTTGCTCGTTGACTCTGTTCATCCCGTTGGTCCAAACGCTCGTTAATGGAATCCAGTTGTGGTTGGAGCAACCGTGTGACTTCTCGTATTATGGCTTGCACTTGTAAGTTGGGAACTCCACCTCCGAGAACATTCCTTCGAGGAAGTTAACCTCCTCCTCCACCGGCGGCATTAGATGCTCCTCCGCTTGTTACTCTTCGTTCTGGACTTCTAGACATGTTAAATAAATTAAGGAAAACCTCACCACAAACCTCACTAGATCACTCACAAAGAAAAGTAATTGTCGAACACTCGTACTCATGTTTTCTCTCAAATTCAACTTTTTCTTTAATGAGTCTCTCTTGCCTTTTACCTCTTGAAATTCTAAAAGGTTGTCTTAGACTTATTTGCCACTTGTGGGTCAGCCTCAAAGGGGTTAACAAAGGAAGATGGTCTTCGGTAAGGGTAGGCTGAAGGAAAAGGGAGGTTGGTATGTGGCGTTAGAGTATAAGAATTTGGTAGAAGGAAGATGAATATGAAGATCGGGGATTGGAAAGTGAGCACAGGACTTGTAATACGTCCATTTTCTTCTCTTTTTTTATACTCGTATAATTTTTTTTAATTTTGTAATTCTTTTTTTAATATATATACCTCAAATACAATATTTGGAAACAAAATACACTTTTTTTGGTACTTACTCGGAAGCTAGAAATTAACACAAAAATGTGCCTAATTTAATTGGCTCTGATACCAACTGATATGAATTGCCTCGAGTTTGAAATGAGTCGTAGATGTTGTCCGATCGTAAATTAGGTAGCTTTCATTTTAAGTTGAACAAAGGGAGAATTTTGGTATTGAATGGTAACGGTTTGAAACAAAACAATTAGATGGATAAGGTGGAGAGAAGGTTGAAACAAGAAAGAACCTCTAATAGTTATTAAAGACCCGAATCTTATGTGTTTCAGATAGATGAAGAAATTTGGATAAAACCGAGACCCACTATCTAGCAAGATAGGAACCAACGATATAAGGGTTGAACGCCACACCCGGGAAGGATGATAAGTTTGAAACAAAGTCAATTGATGCCACTAGGAGCTAGATAAGTCAATTGAACCTTGAAGAATTAAGAGAGTGAATAACTCACTATATGATATTTTAACAATCATCAAAAGTTATTTTTCAAACCAAAAGTAACAAATATTTATAGCATATTCCAGAATTTAATACTTAAAGTGTCCATCAAAATTTGGCTGAATGGAGACTCCTTAAAGCTTAAGCAAATGAATCTTCAAGAAGGTGAATGCATGGGAAGCCCACCAGCCACGTCTAGGTTCGGCTAAGGCCTTAATTGGCTCATTGAATTGGCAACTATTGCTGAATAAGTAGGAGCAATTAAAGAGGACGTTGAACAGCCATTTAGGTGTGAAAATGAAGTTTGAATGGCCACTTGAGTGTGAACAAAGCCAACCGAATAGTCCCCCTTGTGTGAACAGCAAGTGTAAACGCAAGGATGCTCTTTGGGAAGGTAATCGGCCAAACATGAGGTCTTTAATGTACTGGTATCTCTTGACCGAATGGTCACCTTGGGGAAGCAAAAATGTGCAGCATACATGCATTGTTAAGGTTCATTCATGAACCGTCCCATGCATGAATCTACATGCATGAATCTGCCTAAATGTATCTCCAAATTCGGCTGAACCTACAAAACAATAAAAAAATCCATTTAATTAAGCCAAATTTGATTGGACACATTAAAAACATAATTTAGGCATGTTAATTGACATTTAAACAACTTAAATAAAAACTATTTAAGACATATTAAAATTCGGCTAAGTCTTGGACAATATTAATTTATGTAATAACTAAGACAAATTAAATTAAGTTCAAGACAAACTTAATCAACTAATTATTCTATAGTAAACTAAATAATAATGCAAAATAAAGTATTTAATGAGCTAGCAGCCGAGCTATCTAGCTGAAGGATTTCGGCCTCCATTAAGTTGTAAATTTTCAATTCACTCTTGAACTCCTTTCAGTCATCCTTCCAAGCTTGTTCCACCAAAGCTGAAATGGTATTAGCAAATTGTTTAGCATGTGCACGCGTAATTGGCCCAATGGGCAGCTTGATGGTGTCATGAATAACATCCTCTGTAGGCGAGTTCGTATCAAGTTGCTTCTTTAATTAATCTAGTTACTAGGTTAATTTATTGATGCATAAGTTAAAGTTCATTTAATAATGCTTTTCTTAATTAAACTAGTTGATGGAATAAATGATGCTTAAGTGTTAGTTCATTTCTTTAAGTCTAGTTGCTGGAATAAATGATGCTTAAGTGTTAGTTCATTTATTTAAGTCTAGTTGCTGGAATAAATGATGCTTAAGTGTTAGTTCATTTATTTAAGATAGTTGTTAATTTGTTTTAAGTTTAATAATTGCATTAATGTGTCGGTTACATGTGTTAATTGCAGGTGACTTTTCAACTCACATCTATTACTTCTAAAGGCTGTTATGAATTCAATAGGATGACTTTTCGGTTGGACATGGAGACTTCAAAAGACTTTGAAAGTAATTAATCACATCATTCAATTCTCCATCAAAGATGCTGGTGACTTTTCGGTTAGTTATGGAGACTTCAAAAGGTTTTCAAAGCAACTTAATTGAAGAAATTAATCACATTGAAGGATGGAGTTAGGTGACTTTTTGGTTGGTCATGGAGACTTCAAAAGGTTTTCAAAGCAACTTAATTGAAGAAATTATTCACATTGAAGATGGAGTTATTTGGGCTAGAATTTCAAAAGTTGAGACTTTTCATTTGAGCTCATTATTAGCTTCATTAGAAGTGATCATTCAACTAGCTTCTTTGACACTATAAATACATGTAATGTAACATCCAGGATTTAGGGGTTATGCATTTAGTGCATAGTGCAAGTGTTAGTGGGCTTGGTGTATGTTTGGATGTGTTTTAGGGGTTCCTAGAACTTTAGGATGAAAGAGAATGCTTTGGAAAATTATTAGATTTTAAGTTTAAAATGGGAGCTAGGCTAAGGAGGTCTTAAGAAAATTTGTAAGAACTTTTGGACATGAGATTGGGCTTGGTAAAGTGGCTTGAAGGCACCACTAGGGCCTTGGTAAGTGACGCCATATGCAGTGGGCAAGGGCCTTGGTTCGAGCAACGTGGGAAGCAATGGGAGCCTTTATTTTTGCGTCAAGAGAGGGAGGAGTATTGGATGGCATGGGACTCTGAAAAGATGAGGATTAAGACTTGATTTTCTTTTTAAATTTCGGCTAGGAAGGGGAGATAAAGGTTGGACTTGTTCAAATTATTTTGAAAGAGTAACAGGGAGAGAATATAGGAGGAAATTTTGAGATATGATAAGGAAGGAGGTAGTGGCCGAATGTGGGGTTCTTTTGGATGGCAAATTCGGCCATGTAGAGGGGATAAGTGCCGAATTTTAGTTGTGAGAGTGTCCATCCTTCTTGCCGAAATTTGTTAGTCATAGGAGTGCTCTCTTTTCTTCTTTTTCATTTGAAGCCGAATTCTCCCTTGTCACCATTGCCAAAATTCTTCAAACTCTTCTCTTCTTCTTTCTCTATTTGTATTTGGCTGGATCTATACCTCTTTCCCAAGCTTCTTCTTTTATTTTGGTGTTAGCCGAATATTTTATCATCACTTGAAGCCATAGCCGAACCTTAAAGGGACCTTATTCTCTTTTCTTTGTTCAAAGCCTTGAAGTGAAAAACCTTGATTTAGTTTATTTGTGGCCGAATTCTCTAAGCATTAAACTCCCTCCACTTTTGTGTTTTCTTTCTTCACCATTAGAGTGTCGAAATCCTTCTCTTTGGGATCTAGAAGCCGATTCTCTGTGGATACTTGTATAGCGGTAAGTATTTCCTTCTTTAGGCAATCAGTTTTGTCTCATCTTCATAAGTATGCCGAAAGCAATAGTTAGGCCTTTGGTCTAAGGTTGGCCGAATGTCATTTAAGGCCATAGTGATGTGTTCTTTTGTGTGTAGCCGAAGGAAGGAAGCATTAAAGGAGTCTTGCAGGATTCGACTACTCAAGGTAAGTGATATGTGCTATACGGCCAAGGGTTATTTTCTCATGAATTATTGCTTAAAGCCGATTTTAACAGTTGGTTAGCAAGGATTTCGACAGCTTCATAGTTAAGTGGTAATTTAGGATTTCGGTAAGCAGGGTAAGTGGTTCATGGTATTCTATTAAGGTTAGCCGATTCTAACTTTGATGATTTAGGGGCAAATCGATAGGGTCAAAGGAGGAGACTCGGGTCTCGATTCATTTTGGTAAGAGGGTTAAGATTTAGTTTCTATTCGTTTAAGATCTTGTATTAATCGGTTTTGATTTAAGTATTGTTGATGGAGGCGAACATCAGTCAAGAAGGTAAAGGGATAGTCCCTATCCCTAAGTTTAAGAGGAGATCTGTTTCTGCCGTTCGGGATTGGCCACCGGGGTGTGGGCCAGCAGCAGGGTAGGACTATAGGCAGATAGCGGTAGTTTCGCTTAGTGATAACATCAGGATCGAGAGCGTACTGCTTCAAGTTATCAGGTGTGTGGTTAGCCTACTATTTTTTGGGTTTATATGTTATACTTGTATGAGTTTTGCGTATGCTAACAAGTGCAGTGGTAATTATGAAACGGATACCCTTACGGGGTATATCGATGATCAAGTCAGTACTAATCTGGTGAAAAGTGGTTATCAATGTGTATATGTGAATATGTTCATGAAAATATGGTTGAATGCGTCAACATGTACATGCATTACTCATCATGACGTTATTATATGTTGCATGTGCATGGGATGGGATATGAATGTAAAAGAAGGACAGGGTGTACTTCGAGTACGTGGTTTGATGTTAGCCATGAGCTACATCGAGGATTGGCGCTAACTGAGGTTGCATTGTGGATTACTTGTGATTAAGTTCACGTGGATTGATGAGTGGCTCTGTGCCTCATCGTGGTTGATATCGGCTGTGTGCCATATCGTGGTTTGATGAGTAGCTATGTGCCTCATCGTGGTTTGATGCTAGCTACGAGCTACATCGTGGACGGCATTAATTGCCAAATTGGTGTGTAGCGGTTGGAGGGTGATTTAGAAATCCCCTGGTGTGTGGTGGCTGGATACGGGGGTGTGTAGAGGATGGACCCTAGGTTGGGTTGGGTGCACTTTGCATGATTATGTGTGGCATTGTGGTTATTGATGTGGTTATGGGCCAAGCCCAATATGTGAATGTGGATCAGTGTAGGAATGGGCCAAGCCCAATATGTGGAATCATGTGGTTAATTACATTATGATCCGATATGTGGTATGGATATGGGCCAAGCCCGAATTGTGATATTATGTGAATAAGTTGCCTTGTTATCTGTTATGTGGGTTGATATGTGGGAGGAATTCAGTGGACTAATTGCACACTGAGTCTGTGTGACTCACCCAAATAATTATCAACATCCCAGGTGATACGTGATTCTTGGACCGGGTTGGAGTGGATATAAAGGTGGCCATGCAGAAGCTATATTTCATGCAGAAGATGTTTTATTTATTTTATGCGAATTAATATTAAGTAGTTTTGAATAATTATTTGATGTAATAAGGGCCACTTAAAGTATTTGGACACGTTATTTATGATTTTGAAGTTATATTACTTTTATTCAGAAACCAGAAATGATTTTAGGAATCGATTCATATTATTAAAGCCTATATTAAAGTTTTAAATTCGGGAATTTGTAACAACATGATTTTACTTAGAATTTTAAATATACAATGTTTTACAACCGACAACAAATTTTTATGTTTTCAACCATAAGTCAAATCTTTTCGAACGTTTTACTCAGTGACATACCAGATCCGATCAAGGCTCGTGGGCCGGGTTTGGGGGTGTTACATGTAATCTACCTATTGATGGACAATTTTATTGAATTTGTTAATGTTATGCTGCTCAATTTGTGAGATTGTTTTCTCTCATATTTCGTTGAAGACTCGTTGGCTTATCTAGTCTCTAGTGGCGTCAACCCGTTTTCTTCTATCCGAACTTATCACTATTATATAGTGTGGCGTTCAACTTCATACCAAGGTTCCTACTTTTCTAAGTAGCGGGTCGAGGTTTCACTACTCCCATCTTCCACCTTGAAAGCCTATAAGTATTCAGGTCTGTAACATCCTTAAATTAGGGGTCTGGCATTTTTGTGTTGTGGCATGCATTTAGCTCACTTAGCTTGTCATTTAGGTGTGTTCGGGGGTCCTGGGGAGGCTCGGGTTCGAGCCAGAGCTTTGGTGAAATTTTACTTTTTGGGCACTTAAGGGGGGAAGAAGGCTGTTGGCGGCAAGGGTTAAGAGAAAATGTTGGTAAATTGCTAGCACAAGTGAGCACAAGGTGGAGTGGATGTGGCGTCACTAGTAGAGCAAAGGGAGAGGAGTTTGAATTCCATTTGCTGCATCATGGAGCTTTATTTTTGTGCTCAAGGTGGAGAAGAGGTGGCTTTCGGCTGGGACTCTACCAAGGAGGAGTTGAAGGGGTCAAACGGGTTTGAATGGATGGAGGAGAGGAGTTTGGGGAGTTTGAATTGGTCAACCATTTCAAATGGTGGATGGAGAGTGAGTGGAGGAGAGAATCAAGGGATTTGGTGTGTGGAAGGAGTTGGCCGAAAATGGGAAGTGTGTGGGGGGAGTAAATTCGGTCAAAAGAGGAAAAAGAGAGAAGAGTCTTTTTGAGCATTTTCGGTTTTGGTTGGTGTGAGTGTGCCGTTTTCTTTCAAGAGTGGCTAGTGTGCATTTTCAGTCTTAGCATTTTGGGGAAAATATTGCTTTCTTTTTCTTTACCGGAATCTTGAGTGGCTATTGTCATTGTTCTCATTTCTCTCTCTTGACCATTATAGCCGAAACCTCAACCTTCCTATCCTTCTCTTCTTTTTCTTTCTTTTCTACTTTTTCTTCTTCACCACAAGCCGAACTCTCTTGAATGCTTTACTCATGTATTTTCTTTGTTTGTCACCTAAACAACAGTGAGCCGAAACCCCTAGGTCTTTTTCTTTGCTTCTCTATATTTTATTTTTCTCCATTAATCGAACCTTTACTCTTCCCTTTTGGAATCGGCTCTTCTCTTCTTTAATCAATAGCCGAACATTTTGTAGACTGAGGCTTAAGGGTCCGTTGTTTACCAAATTTTATCTTTCCATTCGGTTCATCATTGGTGTTAAGTGCCGAATCTCCTATTCCTGTTCAGCTCATCTCTGATCTAAGGTTAGTGGTGCCCTTCTACTAGATTCGTGTGTTGTTCACTTCTTGTCTCTATTTTTGGAAGCCGAAAATCTTACTCTATTCTTTTGTCTAAGGCCGAATTGGAAGAGTGTTGGCATACACTCTCATCATTCTTCTAGCTCCTAGTTTTCAGAAGTGTGTTGGTAAGTAAGGTAAGGAGTTCTCTTCTTGGTTTCATTTCACTTTCTCCTTTTGTTTTACTCTGCCATAACCAAGCCTTTTTGTTAGCCAACCATAGTTTCTCTCTAAAAGTACTTTACTAATCAAGACTTTCTTCATGGAGGTGGGGGCTAGTTGATCTGAGAAGGTTGTGTTAAGGGAGCCTGAGGGGAGTGGACTCGTAGTCTCTACTCCCAAGTTAAAATGATGTAGGGTATCAGTCGTTCGGGATTTCCCACCGGGTTGTGGAAGAGGGGCGACATCGGATCTAAATTGACAGATCGTAGTTGTTCGTGATAGTGAGGGTAAGTGTTAGTAAATCGTTTGTCTAGATGTGGAATAAAGATTTTTCCATTTGTTAGTTAATTGTGTAATGTGTTGACATAGGTGACGAAGATCAGGAGTGTATAGTTCTTCGCGTAATTAGGTGTGTAATTTCACACTCTTATTCGTTTGCTATGTATTATTCTGTTAGTCGGCTAAAAGCCGAAATACCCTATTGAGTAAGCTATGAGATTCCCTAGCAGGTGAGTTTAGAAATGGGCCAGGTGAGTAAATCTATGATTATACCCTGTTGGGTTGAATTAGCATGACTATGTATTCTGACTATCCGTTATATTGGTATGTTCATGCATGCACTAAATTACTATGTCATGATATGTTGCATTGGTTGGGGATATGATATTGATGAAAGGGGAAGTGTATTTCGACGCTCTGCCACATTATTTTGGTGACTCTGTCACATCATTTCGGTGGCTCTACCACATATTTTGGTGAGTCTGTCACATTATTTCGGTGGCACTGCCACAATTTCGATGATGAGCAGCATGACTGCCATCGAGGTGTGTAGCGGATGAGGGTTGATTATAGAAATCCCCACTAGTGTGTTTTGGCTGAAACGGGTGGTGTGTAGCGGATGGATTATTAGGTTGGGTTGGGTTGCATTGCATGAATTTATCTGTTTTACCATGCTAAAAGGGCTCAGGCCCAGTTCGTTTCTGTCTGGGCTTCGCCAAAATTGATTTCGTAAGGGCTAAGGCCCAGTTGGTATCTGAATGGGCTCAGGCCGAGTTAATGTTCGTGTAGGAGATTACACACTGAGTTCTCATAACTCACCTCTCTGCTTAACTTTGCAGGTAAACCCTAGCTTGAGGATTGGGGCCGAGGTGGACTCTGTGGTGGCCATACATTGCTTCTTTAGTAAACTCTGCTTTTCATTACTTTAAACTTATCTTAGTTTGAGATTATGTTCTGTAATAAGGCCACTGGGATTTTAATTTGGTTTTTGTTTTAATGCGGTTATTATCTATTATGAATTGATCAAAATGGGGTTTTCCTAAAAATGTAAATAACCATTTTCCAAAATATTAAGGAGCAGTCCGCAACCTATTGACAATTAAACACGAGATTTTCTTAAAAATACAGCCACTATTTTCAAAACGTCACATTTCCGAAACCCACTGAATCTGACTTTTGTTATAAAACAAGTTTTCGGTGTTTGTAATATTAATAACGTTTTGCAAGAATACCTTAAAAATGAATCTAATTTTCAGAATGAAAACAAAATTCGAAATTTTTAAACGATCGTGAAGTTTCTTTAACAACCTTTCCATGTGACATGCCAGATCCGGTCGTAACGTCTAGGCTGGGTTTGGGGTGTTATATTTTGTGGTATCAGAGCCTAGTTGTAAAACTCGACTGTGAAATGGGTTCAAAAATGTTTTCCAAAATTGGTTTAATATATGGTTTAGGAAAATATATGTCCTTTTGGAAGTATGGCACCCGAGTCTCCGGCACCAAATCCATAAGTCTTCTAACTTTGTTTGATATTATGAAATGATTTTAGAAGGAATTATTAGAATTAGTGTTTTATGACTGCTAGCTATAAGAGTTAAGACTTTAGAGACTGAGACATTAGGAAATTCGATTTGCGAAAACAACTACTATACTCACTTTGCATAAAACATTGTTAATAAACATTGAAATGATATTCTAATTCATAAAATTTTTAATCAGATTAATTCGATCTAGCGAACATGAGCACCAGAGGACGTGGACGTGGTGTACGCGGCCGTGGTAGAGGCTGGGGTGCTGAGGCTGGATCCTCAGAATCAAGACATGTGTCGAAAGATGAAGTACCAGCATCACCAGTAGCGGAGGCAGGGTCTCGGGATAGAACTGGAGGGGATGATGCTTTGTCCCAAGTGTTACTGCGGGTGTTGGAATGGGTTGCTGGAGCAAGCACTGGATCGGTAGCCCAAAAATCTATTCCTGAGTGACTTTGGGCAAATAGGGCTGAGATATTTAGGGGTATTTCTGGTGTGGCCCCAAACGTAGCTGAATACTGGCTGGAAGCAGTTGAACGGATTATGGATGATCTGGGTACGGAGGAGGAAAAATTGAAGGGAGCAATGTCCCTCCTATGAGATGAAGTGTACCAGTGGTGGCTCACAGTGAGGGAAGGTACTTCAGCGGACCATATCACTTGGGACTTCTTTAAGATAGCGTTCCAGGGAAAGTATGTTGGGGCGATTTATGTAGACACCTAGAGGAAGGCATTTCTGAACTTGGTCCAGGGGAATAAGTTCGTGGCTAAATATGAGGCGGAGTTCCTGTGCTTGAGCCGTTACACTCAGGGTATCGTCGCAACTGATTATGAACATTGTGTTCGGTTCGAGGATGGTCTGCGGGATGAGCTGCGAGTACTGATAGCTCCACAACGAGAAAGAGATTTTGCCAATCTGGTCGAGAAAGCAAAAATCACGAAGAGGTGAAACATTTTGAGAGGCAGAACTGAGATAAGGATAGGGGCAAGAGTAAGAGAAGTTTTGGGTCATCAGGTTCTTTTGGGGGTTTTTCAAAAGAGGCCTAGGTTCGATGGGCCAGCTCGAGTGGGGATGCCTGTTGCTGTAGGTCAGTTGCGACCGTGTGCACAGTGTGGGAAAACACATTCGGGGGAGTGTTGGAGAAGAATAGGAGGATGTTTTAAGTGTGGATCTAGGGATCATTTGATAAAGGATTGTCCGCAAGAGCTTGCTATGGTGCAGAGGATAGGTCGTGGATTAAATGCGATGCAGGAGAGGTGGTCGGCCCCACCAAGGGGTCGTGGTCCACCCGGAGGGGGAAATGGGTTTGGGCGAGGTCGTGGAGCACCGGCGCGAGGTGCTTAATATCTGAGATGCAAGACAACACAGGTGGACTATGCGGCTAGACGTCGAGAGGATGGCGATGCACGGACGTCATAACCGGGACGTTTCTTATATTTGGTGTACCCTTTATAGCTTTGATAGATATTGGGTCTACACATTCGTATCTTGCACATCTGCGTATGCGGGACTCTGGGTATTAAATTTGAGGTTGCTGCTAGAGAAATATCTGTGGTTAGCCCTCTAAGACAATCGGTGGTAGTGAACAAACTATTTAGGAACGTGCCTTTAGAAGTTCAAGGAGTAGTATTTCCGGTAGACTTGATGGAATTACCATTTGGTGAGTTTGATCTGATCTTAGGCATGGACTGGCTAGTTAAGCATCGTGAGAATTTGGATTACGCTGCTAAGCGTACGGTTTTAAGAACTCCAGAGGACGAGGAAGTAATTGTGATAGGAGAAAGAAGGGATTATCTATCTCATGTGGTTTTAGCGCTTAAGGCCAAGAAGATGGTGCGAAAAGGGTGCAAGGCATTTTTGGCTTTCGTCAGTACATCTGATGCCAAGGAGTTATCGGTTGAAAAGGTTAGAACCGTGAAAGAGTTTCCGGATGTATTTCCTAAAGAACTTTTGAGATTGCCTCTGGATCGCGAGGTCGAATTTGGCATTAAGCTATTGCCAGGAATGGCTCCAGTGTCCATCGCTCCTTACAGGATGGCACCGAAGGAGTTGGCAGAACTAAAAGCTCAGATTCAAGAGCTGTTGGACCGTAAATTTATCAGACCAAGTGTATCACCATGGGGAGTGCCGGTATTGTTCGTCAAGAAAAAGGATGGGTCGATGCATATGTGCATTGACTATCGCCAATTAAACAAGTTGACTATTAAGAACAAGTAGCCGCTACCAAGGATTGACGACCTGTTCGATCAGCTACGAGGAGCTTCATTTTTCTTGAAGATAGATTTGAGATCGGGGTATCATCAGCTAAAGGTCAAGGAGGCAGATATTCATAAGACTGCATTCTGAACTTGGTATGGGCATTACGAGTTTCTAGTGATGCCGTTCGGATTGACTAATGCACCAACTGCTTTTATGGATATGATGAACTGGGTCTTTCAACCCTATCTAGACCGGTTCGTGGTGGTATTTATAGATGACATCTTGGTATACTCAAGGACGGAGGAGGAGCATGATTCTCATCTTCGGACAGTTTTGCAGATTTTGAGAGAGAAGCAACTGTATGCCAAATTCAGCAAGTGTGAATTTTGGCTGAAGGAAGTGACCTTTTTGGGGTATGTTGTTTCTGCCGAGGGGATTAGGGTTGATCCTCGAAAGATCGAAGCTATTTTGGACTGGAAATCACTGAAGTTTGTGTCAGAAATTCAAAATTTTTTGGGTTTGTCTGGGTACTACAGAAGGTTTGTTGAGGGGTTTTCGTTGATTACTGCATGTTTAACCAAGTTATTGCAGAAAGGAGTACCGTTTGTTTGGGCCGTTAAGCAACAGGAAAGTTTTGAGAAGTTAAAGAAGATTCTGACTGAGGCGTCGGTGTTGATTCAGCCTGAGGCGGGGAAAGAGTTTATCATCTACTGTGATGCATCGCCCATAGGTCTGGGTTGCGTGTTGATGCAAGAAGGGAAGGTAGTAGCATATGCATCTCGTCAACTAAGACCGCATGAGATGAACTATCCCACTCATGACTTGGAGTTAGCTACAGTGGTGTTCGCCCAAAAAATATGAAGGCACTATCTGTATGGAGAAAAGTCGATTATCTATACCGACCATAAGAGTCTAAAATATCTCCTTACCCAGAAGGAGCTAAATTTAAGACAACGGAGGTGGATTAAGTTGCTGAAAGACTATGACTGCTCGATTGAGTATCACCCGGGTAAAGCCAATATGGTGGCAGATGCGTTAAGTCGTAAGGTGATATCGGATTTGAGAGCGATGTTTGCTCATCTCAGTCTTTATGAAGATGGTAGTCTGTTAGCAGAACTTTAGATAAAGCCGACATGGGTAAGCTAGATTAAAGAGAAGTAATTGTTAGACGAATCGTTAAGTTTTCAATTCCAGCAAGTGGAAGGTGGTGAAACATGGGATTTTGGTCTGAACAACAAAGGGGTATTGTGTTTCCGTGGAAGAATTTGTATGTCGAAGGACTCTGAGTTGAGGCAGATCATTTTGCGAGAGGCGCATAGTAGCCCTTATGCTATGCATCCCGGTGGAGGTAAGATGTACCGAGATCTGCGAGAATAGTACTGGTGGCCAGGGTTGAATTGTGAAGTTACCAATTTTGTGGGTAAGTGTTTGACATGCCAGCAAGTGAAGGCGGAACATCAGTTGCCTTCGGGGTTGCTACAACCGGTGAAGATTCCACTTTGGAAGTGGGAGAGGATAACGATGGACTTTGTTAGTGGGCTACCCTTAACGCCTACTAAGAAAGATTCAGTGTGGGTAATTGTTGACCGGTTGACTAAGTCTGCACACTTCATACCGATTCGTACCGACTATTCGTTACAGAAGTTGGCCAAGCTGTATGTAGCAGAGATTGTGAGGTTACATGGGGTACCAGTGTCTATCTTATCAGACAGGGACCCTAGGTTTACATCACGGTTCTGGAAGGCATTGCATGAAGCTTTGGGTACAAGGCTAGATTTCAAAGACAAATAGTTTCACCTGACCGATGAAGTCGATCGAAAAGGTATTTCGAGTTACGAAAGACATATTAAGAAATTGCGTGATTGACTTTAGGGGTAGTTGGGAAGATTACCTACCGTTGGCTGAATTCGCGTATAATAACAGTTATCAGTCCAGCATTCAAATGGCACCTTATGAGGGTTGCATGGTCGTAGGTGTCGTACCCCTACCTGTTGGACAGAGTTAGGTGAGCGACGATTGTTGGGTCCAGAATTGATCTCAAAAATGGAGGAAAAGGTTAAGCTAATTCGGGACTGGTTAAAAGAAGCTTCTGATAGACAAAAATCGTATGCGGATCTGAAGCATAGGGAGATAGAATTTTCAATGGGGGATCGTGTCTTCTTGAAAGTCTCACTTTGGAAGAAGGTTTTAAGGTTTGAACGGAAGGGCAAGTTGAGCCCCAGATTCATCGAACCTTATCGGGTGTTGAAACGTGTGGGACCAGTGGCTTATCAGCTTGAGTTACCCCCGGAGTTGAGTCAGATACATAATGTATTCCATGTTTCGATGCTAAGACGCTATCGTTCAGATCCATTTCACGTTGTGCCGGTGGAAGAAATTGAGGTGAGACCTGATCTATCTTTCGAAGAAGAACCAGTGCAGATCTTGGATCGAGATATTAAGGTATTTAAGAGGAAATCGGTTCCACTGGTTAAAGTATTGTGGCGTAATCACGGTTCAGAGGAAGCCACGTGGGAGCCAGAGGAGGCGATGCGACAGCAATACCCTCACCTCTTTTAATCAGGTAAATTTTGAGGCCGAAATTTCTTTAAGAGGGTAGAACTGTAACATCCTTAAATTAAGGGTCTAGCATTTTTGTATTGTGGCATGCATTTAGCTCGCTTAGCTTGTCATTTAGGTGTGTTCGAGGGTCCTGGAGAGGCTCGAGTTTGAGCCAGAGCTTTGGTGAAATTTTACTTTTTGGGCACTTAAGGGGGAAAGGCTGTTGGCGGCAAGGGTTAAGAGAAAATGTTGGTAAATTGCTAGCACAAGTGAGCACAAGGTGGAGTGGATGTGGCGTCACTAGTAGAGCAAAGGGGGAGGAGTTCGAATCCCATCTGCTGCATCATGGAGCTTTATTTTTGTGCTCAAGGTGGAGAAGAGGTGGCTTTCGGCTGGGACTCTACCAAGGAGGAGTTGAATGGGTCAAACGGGTTTGAATGGATGGAGGAGAGGAGTTTGGGGAGTTTGAATTGGTCAACCATTTCAAATGGTGGATGGAGAGTGAGTGGAGAAGAGAATCAAGGGATTTGGTGTGTGAAAGGAGTTGGCCGAAAATGGGAAGTGTGTGGGGGGAGTAAATTCGGTCAAAAGAGGAAAAAAAGAGAAGAGTCTTTTGGAGCATTTTCAGTTTTGGTTGGTGTGAGTGTGCCGTTTTCTTTCAAGAGTTGCTAGTGTGCATTTTTGGTCTTAGCATTTTGGGGAAAATATTGCTTTCTTTTTCGTTACCGAAATCTTGAGTGGCTATTCTCATTGTTCTCATTTTTCTCTCTTGACCATTATAGCCGAAACCTCAACCTTCCTATCCTTCTCTTCTTTTTCTTTCTTTTCTACTTTTTCTTCTTCACCACAAGCCGAACTCTCTTGAATGTGATTCTTTACTCATGCATTTTCTTTGTTTGTCACCTAAACAACAGTGAGCCGAAACCCCCAGGTCTTTTTCTTTGCTTCTTTATATTTTATTTTTCTCCAATGATCGAACCTTTACTCTTCCCTTTTGGAATCGGTTCTTCTCTTCTTTAATCAATAGCCAAACATTTTGTAGACTGAGGCTTGAGGGTCCGTTGTTTGCCGAATTTTATCTTTCCATTTGGTTCATCATTGGTGTTAAGTATCGAATCTCTTATTCCTGTTCAGCTCATCTCTGATCTAAGGTTAGTGGTGCCCTTCTGCTAGATTCGTGTGTTGTTCACTTCTTGTCTCTATTTTTGGAAGCCAAAAATCTTACTCTATTCTTTTGTCTAAGGCCGAATTGGAAGAGTGTTGGCATACACTCTCATCATTCTTCTAGCTCCTAGTTTTTGGAAGTGTGTTGGTAAGTAAGGTAAGGAGTTCTCTTCTTGGTTTCATTTCACTTTCTCCTTTCGTTTTACTCTGCCATAACCAAGCCTTTTTGTTAGCCAACCATAGTTTCTCTCTGAAAGTACTTTACTGATCAAGACTTTCTTCATGGAGGGGGGGCTAGTCAATCTGAGAAGGTTACGTTAAGGGAGCCTGAGGGGAGTGGACTCGTAGTCTCTACTCCCAAGTTCAAACGGCATAGGGTATCAGCCGTTCGGGATTTCCCACTGAGTTGTGGAAGAGGGGCGACATCGGATCTTAATAGACAGATCGTAGTTGTTCGTGATAGTGAGGGTAAGTGTTAGTAAATTGTTTGTCTAGATGTGGAATAAAGATTTTTTCCATTTGTTAGTTAATTGTGTAATGTGTTGACATAGGTGGTGACGATCAGGAGTGTATAGTTCTTCGTGTAATCAGGTGTGTAATTTCACACTCTTATTCATTTGCTGTGTATTATTCTGTTAGTCGGCTAAAAGTCGAAATACCCTATTGAGTAAGCTATGAGATTCCCTAGCAGGTGAGTTTAGAAATGGGCCAGGTGAGTAAATCTATGATTATACCCTGTTGGGTTGAATTAGCATGACTATGTATTCTGACTATCCGTTATATTGGTATGTTCATGCATGCACTAAATTACTATGTCATGATATGTTGCATGGGGTGGGGATATGATATTGATGAAAGGGGAAGTGTATTTCGGTGGCTCTGCCACATTATTTCGGTGACTCTGTGATACAGTCCGCCTCAGGAAGAGTCAAAATGTATGCGGATTGCCCAATTATCTACGAGGAGTAAATCAAGCCTTCGAAAAAGAATAGGAACTAGGGTTGAGTTTGCGGAAGCTCTTGAATGAATTTGTTTAGAAATGGTTTAAGTTAGGAATGGAGGATGGAAAATGAATGAAACGACTTAGATGATGGAAGGATAGGTTCGGGTTTGGTGTTAGAAAGAAATAAGGATAATAAAGGTTTCGGTTTAAGGAAAAAAGTAAATAAGTAATGATAAGATGATATCTGTTGGAGATAGATAGAATTGAACTTAAACAAAGAATCGATTCAACACAAATATGTGTCACCCCGGGTTCTATATTTGTTTAAGGTGGAAAATGGTAGTCGATGATGGACCACGACCCGTTATCTAGGTAGATAAGAACCGATGGTATAGTTTGATGGAAGAGATACGTTTGACGCCACAAGCGAAATTGATAAGTCAAGACGAAACCCGTACAAAAGTTAGAGAGGAGAAAATCTCACTCGATGAACCTCGTTCATAAAATATAATTAAAGTTCAAAATTCAAAAAAGTTATTTACAAATGAAAATTTTCAAATATTTATAGTCCTAAGGAACTAAATGAAAAGACATAAAACTTAGCTTAATTTCTAAGTAAAATTTGGCCTTTAATGATCCTAGATTAATCTAGAATTTTGGCCCTTGAGTTTGCTGTCCACGTTCATCTATAAAGCTCCAACAATTCCCTTCTAGAACTTCTTAAGTGCAGCCGAATCTAATAGGAAGAAAGAGGGGTTGAAATGCTCTTAAATTTAGCCTTGGGGACGTGCATGGTTAGACTTGAAATTCGAATGGTCATGCCTTTGTTCTAGGCTTCATTGGGACGTGAAAAGCTAACACTAGCATTCATGCTAGCCCTTTAATTGCTGCCAACGTTTGAAGAAGCAAGCCCCCAACAGCACATTAAGTTCGGCCTTTAATTGCTGCTCTTTTTACTTTCACGAAGCAAACATCTCCTTTAATTCTTTTACATTCACGAAAAAGCACATTGGAAGCTGAAACATTCAGCCTTATTTATTGCCGTCCAAAACCATGCATGTTCAGCTTATTTAATGCCATTCAAACCAATACCAACATCTCATTAAAGGATGTTTTGCATGTTGCTAGTTGTCCATCTTTAATGCACATTTGGGGGAAAGGAAAAGGCACGTTGGGAAGCATAACCATCAGCTAATGAAGTCCCATGCATGCTCCAACACGTCAATAAATGAGGTTGCCGCCCAAGCTTTAAATGATGTCCCAAAAGCACCTGCACACTAATAATTTCGTCACCTTAAATTCCAGCCAAAAAAGTGCCTTGAAAAGCCAATAATTCAGCAACATAAATGCCCCTTCCAACCGTCCATGTCCCTCTAATGCTCAATGATGCATTCGACCCAAATAAATGCTCCTAGTGCATGGTTCTTCCTTTAATGTTTTTGGGAATTTCGGCTGAACCTATATTAAGCATGAACATTCATTAAATCAGGTCAAATAAGTTGAACATAATTAAATACATTCTATGAACACATTAATGGATGTTTTGGACAACTCAGAGACACCATTTAACACACATGAAAATTCGGCAGCCCCTAAATTAACTAAAAAAAGCTGCACTTTAATTCTTGAATTAAAACACTTAAAAACATGTAATAAAATGTGATAAATTAATTTAGACTAAGAAAAATTAATTTAGACACTAAATAAAATATTTAGACACATTAATGGGCTGTAGAAAAATTAATAAATAAAAGACTTAATTTATTTAAAAGCATTTAAATTTTAGGCAATCAGCTCAATGAGCTGGAGCGAGTTCAAATGAGTTCAAATTGAGCTTGAATGAGCAAATCCGGCTCAATTTGGAAGTGCATGAAGATGCACTTGAGCTCCACGGCACTTGGGTATTTGAATTTGAGCTCATCAGTTCACAAAATGTTGGAGGGCCTGGGCGTGCCCGTATCATCCCTCCCCTCTTCAAGACGATTTGTCCTCGTATTGACCTGTTGGTTTACTTGAAAAAAATTCTTTTTTCTCGACTTTCCTCGATCAAACAGGGCCGGATGATAGTTGCAACACCTGAAAGAGATAATCACGAGTTAGCAAGAATTGTTTCAAAAGTACTTGCAACCCAAATGTAATCATCACCAAACTAATAATTCGCATGCAAACAGGCATAATCACATTATCGTACAAAATGAACAACGCCTTATCAAACATTTGGAATTGAATTGAATAAGCTTCATGAAATGCATTTGATTCAAATGGATTCCACAAGTCTAAACCAACATGCGAATAGCACATCAAGCGATAGATATAGTCGTCACAAGCAAATAATGAAGGAAATGCATATGGCACTCGAAATTGAACATTCAAACCTTGCTTTGTACGAAATAAGGAACCACTCGCACATGAATTGTAACAAGTATCGAACACAAGAATCTTTTTTGTCGACCATTAAAATAGATAGACAATCAATAAGCACAATGGAACTTTTAAACATACTAGGATCCAAATGTTTCATAAAAACAAAATAAGCACCATGTGTCCTATCAACATCCAAAACAGATAGATCATCAATAAACGATATGGACAAAATAGCATGATTAAGCATATCATGTTCTAAACGCTTTGCAAAAACGACATCATCAACATGATGTTGAACACCATCCGAGGAAATCAGAAATTTTTCAAGAGTTTCAAGGACCTTACCTTTATGAGCAAAAGAATAAGGATCGAGTTTACCTTTGTCATCTAATACGAACCTTCTCTCCTTGGGATCATAATGTAGTCGATACTTTGCGGTTGGGTTAGCCTCGACCAAATGATATGTAAACTTCAAGTACAACCACAAAATTTGTTTAAGGAACGAATAGAAGTTGAAAACAAAGTTGACAAAATTCGTTACCTTATTTAAAAACCTTGTATCAAGAAGATAGGAATCTTTCAAAGATACCAGATGATACTTAAGTTTCCCACAAAACAAATCAGAGTATATGCCCAGTTTAAAAACATGTGTTTGCTTATTTAAGTCAAGATGGGGCTTTGGTTTCAAAAAATCAAACATGTTAAACCAATATGAATTGTGCAAACTCAAAATCGAACGATCAAATCTCTTAACATATTTCAAAACCGATTTACAAAAACTCAAAGATTTCATTTTAAACAACGAACAAATCTCGTGATACCCACAATCAAACAAATGGGGATTAAAAGAAAAGTCATCATCATACCTGATCGAGTCTTGCTTTTGCCAAATAGATGTTACTCCACCGTCACACTTTGCATCAAAATGATTGTCATGAGATAGGCTTGTCTTACCATCACAATTATTCGAGGAATGGCAAATGACATAATCATCCACATAACCACAAGCAGTAGAAAAATTTGGTGGAGATTGAATTTCATAAGACTTACCTTCCTTACCTTCCGATTCATGTGGTTCAACTTCGTTTTCAATTTTACCATTATTGATCACACGAAAACGTCGCTCGTCGGGAAGGTATTGAAGTTGGCTTTCGGCACTCGGTCTCTCGTAAACCTGAAAAGTAGAAACAGAAGAAGAGAAAACTTCAAATGGGTTAGTTGAAAAATCACTCTCTTTTTCTGGCTCATCTTTTTCCAACTCTTTTTCTGTCTCAATTCTTTTCTCAGTTTCTTTTTCAATTTTTCTTTCTTCATTCTCTTTTTCAAGCTTTTTTTCTTCACTCTCAAATTCCTTTTCATCTTCTTTTTGTTCTTTTTCTTTTTCATTTTGGTTACAACAAAAAGAATCGAAAAGAGATGGGTTTGACTCAAGGAAAGAAGTCATTTTCTCGTAGAAATCATTTGCTACTCTTTGTGAAAGGTTCTTTGAGTGGGACTTCTTTGAAGCATTTGGAGAGTAGATCATATTTCCTTCTTGTTCATCACCATAGTAGGCTTTGAACTTTGCTTTGCTTCACCGTGAATCCTTCGTCGAATAAGAATCACGATTTTAACTACTTTGAGAATGATCTTTCATGGATGAGTACTCATAGCTTTCTTCTCGATGTCTTAGAGTCTTGACGAATACGAATCTCGATGATAACCCTTTCTCTCATCATCATTGAATAATGAACTTCTTGATGAAGAGGAATCTTGGTAGAAGTCTCTTGACCTTGAAGTCGATGACGAATGGGAGTCATATCGGAATTTGTTTCTCGAATAATCATCGAAGGTGGGTCTCCGAGATGGTCGTCACTCTGTTGCTCAACTCGTTGTAGTGTGCTTTCGTCGAACCTTTTCCTCCGCTTGGTCCAAACGCTTTTGAATTGGACTTAGCTTTTTCTCGAGCATTCGGTCCATTTCGTTCACCCAAAATTGAAAGTCATCGGCGGAGAGTTCTTCTTGAAACATGTTTATTGTTGAAAAGAAAGAACGTTATAAAGAAAGAAGATAAATACAAAATTTAAAATGCCTTACCACAAAAACCTCACAAGTCACTCACAAAGAAAAATCGCTCACACTCGTGTTTCACTCGTATTAAGGCTTTTTCTTTGATGAATTCTCTCGTGCCTTTTACCACTCAGTCTCGTCTCACAATTTCGTACTTCATTCCAATAGACTTAACGTAGCTTGAGGGTCGGCTACAAAATTGGTAACAAGGGATAAATGTTTAGGTATCGGGTAGGCTGAAACAAAGAGAAAGCAAATAGGGGTTTTGAAGATTGGGAAGAAGGATGGGGTAGAAATGAAGGTCTTGAGACCGAAAAAGTAATTCAAAATTCACAACTTGCAAAACTTTCACTTTTTTTAACTCGTTTTTTTAAATTTTCATAATTCTCTCTTTTTTTTATATATCACAAAATGCACTATATGATAATTACAAAGAAAAATTTAAATTACAACTCTGAAAAAAAATTTACTCGACTTTTTTTTGATTTTTTTTACAAACACGAACTAACTTCTGGCTTTACGATTGTCGTCAAAAATCCTCATTTGGTAGCTTTGATATCAGATGATACAGTTCACCTCGGGAAGAGTCAAAATGTATGCGAATTGCCCAATCGTCTACGAGGAGTAAATCAAGCCTTCAGAAAAGAATAGGAACTAGGGTTGAGTTTGCGGAAGCTCTTGAACGAATTTGTTTAGAAATGGTTTAAGTTAGGAATGGAGGATGGAAAATGAATGAAACGGCTTAGATGATGGAAGGATAGGTTCGGGTTTGGTGTTAGAAAGAAATAAGGATAATAAAGGTTTTGATTTAAGGAAAAAGTAAATAAGTAATGATAAGATGATATGTGTTGGAGATGGATAGAATTGAACTTAAACAAAGAATCGATTCAACACAAATACGTGTCACCCCAGGTTCTATATTTGTTTAAGGTGGAAAATGGTAGTCGATGATGGACCACGACCCATTATCTAGGTAGATAAGAACTGATGGTATAGTTTGATGGAAGAGATACGTTTGACGCCACAAGCAAACTAGATAAGTCAAGACGAAACCCGTACGAAAGTTAGAGAGGAGAAAATCTCACTCGATGAACATCGTTCATAAAATATAATTAAAGTTCAAAAAAAGTTCTTTACAAATGAAAATTTTCAAATATTTATAGTCTTAAGGAACTAAATGAAAAGACATAAAACTTAGCTTAATTTCTAAGTAAAATTTGACCTTTAATGATCCTAGGTTAATCTAGAATTTTGGCCCTTGAGTTTGCTGTCCACATTCATCTATAAAGCTCCAACAATTCCCTTCTAGAACTTCTTAAGTGCAGCCGAATCTAATAGGAAGAAAGAGGGGCTGAAATGCTCTTAAATACAGCCTTGGGGACATTCATGGTTAGTCTTGAAATCCGAATGGTCATGCCTTTGTTCTAGGCTTCATTGGGATGTGAAAAGCCAACACTAGCATTCATGCTAGCCCTTTAATTGCTGCCAACGTTTGAAGAAGCAAGCCCCCAACAGCACATTAAGTTCGACCTTTAATTGCTGCTCTTTTTACTTTCACGAAGCAAACATCTCCTTTAATTCTTTGACATTCACGAAAAAGCACCTTGGAAGCTAAAACATTCAGCCTTCTTTATTGCCGTCCAAAACCATGCATGTTTAGCTTATTTAATGCCGTTTAAACCAATACCAACATCTCATTAAAAAATGTTTTGCATGCTGCTGGTTGTCCATCTTTAATGCACGTTTGGGGGAAAGGAAAAGGCATGTTGGGAAGCATAACCATCAGCTAATAAAGTCCCATGCATGCTCCAACACGTCAATAAATGAGGTTGCCGCCCAAGCTTTAAATGATCTCCCAAAAGCACTTGCACACTAAAAATTTTGTCACCTTAAATTCCAGCTGAAAAAGTGCCTTGAAAAGCCAATAATTCAGCAACATAAATTCCCCTTCCAACCGTCCATGTCCCTCCAATGCTCAATGATGCATTCGGCCCAAATAAATGCTCCTAGTGCATGGTTCTTCCTTTAATGTTTTTGGGAATTTCGGCTGAACCTATATTAAGCATGAACATTCATTAAATCAGGCCAAATAAGTTGAACATAATTAAATACATTCTATGAACACATTAATGGACGTTTTGGACAACTCAAAGACACCATTTAACAAACATGAAAATTCGGCAGCCCCTAAATTAACTAAAAAAATTGCACTTTAATTCTTGAATTAAAACACTTAAAACATGTAACAAAAATGTGATAAATTAATTTAGACTAAGACAAATTAATTTAGACACTAAATAAAATATTTAGACACATTAATGGGCTATAGAAAAATTAATAAATAAAAGACTTAATTTATTTAAAGCATTTAAATTTTAGGAAATCAGCTCAATGAGCTGGAGCAAGCTCGAATGAGCTCAAATTGAGCTCGAATGAGCAAATCCGGCTCAATTTGGAAGTGCATGAAGATGCACTTGAGCTCCACGGCACTTGGGTATTTGAATTCGATCTCATCAGTTTGCAAAACATCGGAGGGCCTGGGCGTGCCCGTATCACTCTGTCACATCATTTTGGTGGCTCTGCCACATATTTCGGTGACTCTGTCACATTATTTTGGTGGCACTACCACAATTTCAGCGATGAGCAGCATGACTGCCATCGAGGTGTGTAGCGGATGAGGGTTAATTGTAGAAATCCCCACTGGTGTATTTTGGCTGGAACGGGTGGTGTGTAGCGGATGGATTATTAGGTTGGGCTGGGTTGCATTGCATGCATTTATCTGTTTTACCATGCTAAAAGGGCTCAGGCCCAGTTCGTTTCTGTATGGGCTTCGCCCAAATTGATTTCGTAAGGGCTAAGGCCCAGTTGGTATCTAAATGGGCTCGGGCCCAGTTAATGTTCGTGTAGGGGATTACACACTGAGTTCTCGTAACTCACCTCTCTGCTTAACTTTGCAGGTAAACCCTAGCTTGAGGATTTGGGGTTGAGGTTGACTCTGTGGTGGCCATACATTGCTTCTTTAGTAAACTCTACTTTTCATTTCTTTAAACTTATCTTAGTTTGAGATTATGTTCTCTAATAAGGCCACCGGGATTTTAATTTGGTTTTTGTTTTAATGCGGTTATTATCTATTATGAATTGATCAAAACGGGGTTTTCCTAAAAATGTAAATAACCATTTTCCAAAATATTAAGGAGCCTATTGACAATTAAACACGGGATTTTCTTAAAACTACAGCCACTATTTTCAAAATGTCACATTTTTTAAACCCACTGAATCTGACTTTTGTTATAAAATAAGTTTTCGATGTTTGTAATATTAATAACGTTTTGCAAGAATACCTTAAAAATGAATCTGATTTTTAGAATGAAAACAAAATTTGAAATTTTTAAATGATCGCGAAGTTTCTTTAACAACCTTTCCAAGTGACAAGCCAGATCCGATCGTATCGTCTAGGCCGGGTTTGGGGTGTTACAGGGTCAATACTTTTTAGTATTGGTTCTTACTTGCTTTTGAGTTCGTTTTATTCCATATCCATTATCTACCAAACTTTCTTTCCTTCCTTCCTTTCACTTCATCATAGTCGAACCCTCCTTTCACTTATCATCCATTGTTGTTAATCCCCTTCCATACCAATCTCCATCTTTATTTACTTTAACCGAACCTATATAAAATTCATATCCTTCAACCTATCTTTAAAACCCTTTTCAATAGCTTCCGTACCATTTTACCCAAAAGTATCATCTTTAAACTAGCCGAACGAAACCTTCTCGTAGACGATCGGGCATCTCACATACGACTCGACTCACCCCGAGGCAGATCATATCATTTGGTATTAGAGCTACAAAATGAGGAGTTCTGATGACAATCGAGAGCCGAGATAGGTTCGTAAGTTGAAAAAAATATCAAAAAAATTTGAAAAAAATTCGAAAAAAATTCAAGTTGTAATCTCAAAGTTCTTCTTGAGTTATTTTCGTGCATTTGAAGTGAAAAAAAATGAAAATATAAAAAAAAGGTGTTTGAAAGTTTTGCAAGTACCTGTTGTGTATGTTCTTCTCCTCTGTTTCTGATTTCAAAACCAACATTCTACTTTCATTCTACTTTCATTCTTCTTTCTACCCCGATCATCCAAGATTCTTATTCACATCATTTGGTATTTTCCCAAATCACCCAACGCCACACCTTAAACCGACTTTAAATTTTCTTTCAGCCAACCCTTAACCCCCTCATATTATCCTTTGTTAAACCATTTGCAATCGACCCCTAAGCCTACGATAAGGCCTTGGCGAGTCTGACTATGAAATTGCGAGAGAAAGTTTGAGAGGTAAAAGGCACGAGCGAGTGAGATCATTCGAGTGGAGGTAAAAGCCAAACGAGTGTAAACACGAGCGAGAGTGACACTTTTCCTTCTTCTTTCTGAGTGAAATCGTGAGGTTTGTGCAACAAAAATCATGTCTCGTGAAAAGTTCACCGAATCGGAGTTCTAATATTTGGTGCGAGAAATGCGAACCATGGTGAATTCGAAATTTGATAAATTGCACGAGAGATTAAATTGTGTGGAACAAAGAGACCCCTATGAATGAGTTTCTTCAAGTCAAAAAATGGAGCCGGGAACCCCACGAAGATATACCCCTAATTACTACTTGAAGAAGAAGACCCATCATGATTCCTTTTCGCCATCGACTTCGAGACAAAAAGACTCATGTTATGAATCCTATTCGAGAAGAGGGTATGATCGAGAGTACTTTTTATCAAGGAATCTAAGACAAAAAGAGACCGATCTTGATTTTGAATCCTTTCAAATTGACTTTTGAGATGATAGATATACTTCTTCAAGAACTTCAAAGAAAACATCCATGGAGTATTCTTCTCGAAGAAATGTTCGTGAACCAAATGTAAATAATTTTCTTTCTTTTGGAAATCCTTTTTATCATGATTCTTTTGTAACATCATGTAATAGAAAAGAAACAAAGAAAAGAAAAAAAAGACAAGGAAAAAGAAATAAAAAGAGAAGAGAGGTAAGAGGCAAGTAAGAGGGAAAATGAGCGAGTTTTGAGAGAGCTCGAAAAAGTCATTAAAAAGTCTATGAAAAAGAAAAACAATTTGATAGTGAAAAAGAAGTTGAAAAAGAAAGCGTGGAAAAATTGAGAGAACTTGAAGAAAAAGAGATTGAAGAGAAAGAAATTGAAACAAAAAATCGAGTTGGAAAAAGAAGTGAAAGAAGAGAACGAGCAAGAAGAAGTGAGGAGTGATTCAACTAACCCTCTTGAAAGTTTTTCTTGTTATGTCCCTATTTTTTAGGTTTCCAAAAGGCCGAGCAATAACTCTCAACTTCAATACTTTCCCCACAAAAGATGCTTTCGAATGATCAACAAAGGTAAGGCTGAAGTCGAGAGCAAACCGTGCGAGTTCAAAGGTAAGTTAGGTAAGGATTCCTTCACCCTTGCATTTTCATTATCTTTCTTGAATGTACGTAAGCCCCTTGATGACTTTACCTTTGTAAAAGCTTCGAGCCAAGGAATGGTTAATTATCCTTCTTCAAATATTGTTGAAGTTTCAAACGGTGGTGAGACAAGTTTTTCTAACTCCAAACTTTACGTTAACCAACTCGAAGGTAAGGTAGTGTTCAATCGAAACTTGATCTTGCCTGGCAATGAGTTTTCATGTAAGAATCCCAATCTGACCGACTTTGATAATTATATGAATAATTTGTTCCCTTTTGTGGAATCATCAAGTTTTTGCAAATCCGTTGTAAAGTTTGAAAAGAGTTTTGATTGCTCGATATTGTGTATGCAAAAATCTTTATGGATTGACATGTTTAACTTGACTAGACCATTGCTACACTTTGGCATGATTAATCAAAATTACATTTTCAAACCGGAATTTGTTTAAATTCATCTTGTTGGAAAATCAAGCAATGTCAATTATGTGTGAAAAATTTTCATCATTTTGATTTGTGGATTTTGAATAAGGTAACGAAAATTGTTCAATTTGTTTTCAATTTACATTCGTTCCTTAAACAATTTCTTAAGGTTGTCCATGAAGTTTGCGATTCGTTTGGGAAAGATTAATTCAACCGCGAAACTCCAGCTACACTACAACCCCGAGGAGAGAAGGTTTGTATTGTTCGAGCAAGGTAAGAACGATCTTTATTTTTCTACTGCTAAAGGTAAGTCTTCTGAAATTGTTGTTACATTTTTGTTCTCTTCGGATGATGATAAGCTTTGCGTTAATGAATTGATTTTTGTAAAACATTTAGGTCATGATATGTTTAAATGTTCTATTCTGCCTGTTTATGATCTATCTGTCTTGATGGTTGACAAAAAGATTCTTGTGTTCGATAATTTTTATAATTCATGTGTGAGAGAGAGAATATATCATACAATGCAAGGTCTGATTATTCAATTTCATGAGCCATGTGAATTTTCTCAACTACCTGCTTGTGATGCTTATGTTTATCATTTGATTCATTTTCGCATGATAATCTTGACTTATGGAATCCATTCAAATCGTATGCATGCCTTGAAGCCTACTTAATCTTGTTTCAAAAATTTGACAAGGCATTATTTCTTTTATATGATAATTTATTCTGTTCAATTGCATGCGATTTACTTGTTTGGTGCTGTTCACATTTGAATTACAAGTGTGTTTGAAACATCTCTTGCTAATTCATGGTTATCCTTTTCAGGTGACCCGATTAATATCCGCCCCATTTGATCGAGGAAAAACCGAGCAAAGGGAATTCTGTTCGGAAAACCAACGGCTCGACTTGAGGACAAGTCACCTTAAAGAGGGGGAATGATGCGAGCACACCCCACGAACTTCATCGGACAAGTATCCCGAGTCGAGCATTGCGTTGCTGGCAAGCTGATCCCAGCTCGTTTCTAGCTCCACGAGCTTCGTCCAGTTCAAATTCAGCTCATTTGAGCTCGATCCAGCTCAATGAGTTCGTGTGCTCATTCAACGAGCTTGATTCAGCTTTAATAAGCTCGTTTGAGCTCAACTTTAAATTTTAATTCTTGCATTTAAATTGCTGGAATAAGGACTTGATTTATTTATTTTAGTTACTTTAGTCTTTAATTATTTCTTGTTTAATTAAATGCATCTTTAGTTAATGTCATGCATTATTGATCTACATATTTTATTTATGACATGCATTATGTGTTCTGTATTTAATTAAGTCATGCATTAAGTAATAACTCATTTGTTCATTTAGTTTGCATTTTAAATCATGCATTTAAGCATTTTAAGTTAATAAATGAGTTGCTGGTCAATAATTCAACTCATCTTAGTTTAATTAATTGAGTTTTTGTTGAACTTTATTTAATAGCTGCTTCTTTAATTAATCTAGTTACTAGGTTAATTTATTGATGCATAAGTTAAAGTTCATTTAATAATGCTTTTCTTAATTAAACTAGTTGTTAGAATAAATGATGCTTAAGTGTTAGTTCATTTATTTAAGTCTAGTTGCTGGAATAAATGATGCTTAAGTGTTAGTTCATTTATTTAAGTCTAGTTGCTAGAATAAATGATGCTTAAGTGTTAGTTCATTTATTTAAGATAGTTGTTAATTTGTTTTAAGTTTAATAATTGCATTTATGTGTCGGTTACATGTGTTAATTGCAGATGACTTTTCAACTCACATCCATTACTTCTAAAGGCTGTTATGAATTCAATAGGATGACTTTTCGGTTGGACATGGAGACTTCAAAAGACTTTGAAAGAAATTAATCACATCATTCAATTCTCCATCAAAGATGCTGGGGACTTTTCGGTTGGTTATGGAGACTTGAAAAGGTTTTTAAAGCAACTTAATTGAAGAAATTAATCACATTGAAGGGTGGAGTTAGGTGACTTTTCAGTTGGTCATGGAGACTTCAAAAGATTTTCAAAGCAACTTAATTGAAGAAATTATTCACATTGAAGATGGAGTTATTTGGGCTAGAATTTCAAAAGTTGAGACTTTTCATTTGAGCTCATTATTAGCTTCATTAGAAGTGACTATTCAGCTAGCTTCTATGACACTATAAATACATGTAATCTACCTATTGATGGACAATTTTTATTGAATTTGTTAATGTTATGCTGCTCAATTTGTGAGATTTTTTTCTCTCATATTTCGTTGAAGACTCGTTGGCTTATCTAGTCTCTAGTGGCGTCAACCCATTTTCTTCTATCTGAACTTATCACTATTATATAGTGTGGTGTTCACCTTCATACCAAGGTTCCTACTTTTCTAAGTAGCGGGTCGAGGTTTCACTACTCCCATCTTCCACTGATACGGGCACGCCCGGGACACCCACGATTTTTTAACTTATGGAACTCAAAGCCAAAGTCCCAAGTGCCGTGAAGCTGATATGCACTTTGGTGCATTTCCAAATTGAGCCGGATTAGTCAATTTGAGCTCTCTAGCTCATTGAGCTCGATTCTATTTAATTTTTAATTTATGCATTTTAGTTGTTGGAATAAAACATTAATTAAGATTTAGTTATTTTTAGTTAATTATAGTTTGAGTCTTAAATATGTCTTAAAGTTTATTTATGCATGTTAATTAGTACAGCATTTTAATGTGTCTTAAGTCTAATTAATATGTTAAAATAAGTGCAGCTTTTTAATGTGTCTTAGATTAAGACATCTTAATTGTGTCTAAAGCTTAGACAAATTAAATGGTGTTTAGAATATGTCTTAATGTTACATTTAATCGAGCTTTAATATGTCTTTCAAGATGTTCACATTGGCTGCTGCTAGGAAGCTTCTCAAGCTGTTCATATGGCACATTTAAAGAGCTGAATACATCCTCCCAAGAGCCATTTCGTGGCTAGCAAAGCATCAAGTGCTTTCACATTTGATTGACCGATTGGCTGCCATGTTCATACCTTAATTTGACCAATCAGCTTCTATACATGCATGGATAAAGGCATGAACGTCCAAGGGGGGAAATGACACATTAATTCAGCACATTGAATGAACAACATGCATGCACAAAGGGGAGAACGAATTTACAAGATACATGCTGCTGTTCATGAACCTACATGCCATTAAAGCACCTATTTATGAGAATGCATGTTCCATGCAAGTGCATGAACGAACCAAGGAGATGAATGAGACTTTTGGTGATCATACAAGTCACTTGAAGCTTTCTTCTATGCTAAGAATTCATGCATAGCAAATGGAGGAAGAATCTGACTCTTCAAGCTGAAGTACATGCATGAATATCATTCAATGAGGTGCATGAACGTCTAAATACATCTCAATACAAGGATGAACGTCCATGAACCATCTTTAATGTTAATTATGAACATTTTAATTGTTGTGTGAACACATAGATGCCAAATTTGAGTAGTCATCTTTGTGTCTATAAAATAGCTTTCATGTAAACATTTGAAGTTGAAGACTCTTTGATTATTAAACTTTGAATATATTTCATGAACTTTCGTTCATCGAGTGAGCTTGTCTCCTCTTCGATTTCGTGCAAGTTTCATAGACTTATCGAGCAATGCTTGTGGCGTCTAGACTTGTTCCTTCATCAAACTATACCATCAGTTCTTATCTACCTAGATAACGGGTCGTGGTCCATCATCGATATCCATATTTCCACCTTAAGCAAATATAGAAACTGGGGTGACATGTAATATCCCGGGTTAGGGGGCTGTTTTGGTGTTGCATGATATTGCATGTTTGTAGTGTGCTGTGTTGCTGTTTTTATGTCTTAGGGGCTTAGCTATAGCTTAGGTGTATGGCTGAGTAAATTAGAAAATTTTGGTTTTTGAGCTAAGGCATTAGGAGCTGAGGAAGCTGGGGCTTTTAAATTTATTTTGGGAGTTTGTTAGCACAAGGAACAAATTGGTGGAGTGGCAATGTAGGCGCCACTAAGGCTTGGAGTGGGTAACGCCTAAAGCAAGGTGGAGGCCTTGTGTTCGAGCTGCGGAGTGGCCACTTTTTGGCACTCATTTTGACGGCATGGAGGGAGGAGTTTGTAGGCAGTTCAAACTCTGCCTTTGACTTGGTCTTCACACTCAAATGGAGGGTGGAGAGCAAATAGTGGAGGAAGACTTGTTCAACTTGTTTGAACGTGTGGATGAGAGTGCATGGGGAAAGTTGGCGAATTTTAGGGGATTGGTGGGAGAGTGACGGTGGAGTATGGGGGATGGAGTTGTGCCGAATTTCAATTGGAAATTTGTGCACTTTTGGTCATTTTTTTTTGCCTAAACCGAAAGTCTCTTTTGTTGTACCAAAGTTGAATGTTTTCCAAGTAAATTCCCTTGTGTATTCTTCTTGAAACCGAAAGATCAAAATTCCTAGGACTTGCCGAATTTATTTTCTTTTTCTCTCAACCTTCTTGCTAACCAATGCACCCTTGCATTTTCTCTTCTTCTTCACCGCTTAAGCCGAAATTAGTACCAATTGTTCTCTTATTCATTTTCTTTTCTCCTCGTATTTTTTTCTTTCCTTCTCTTAAAACACTTGAGCCAAAACTCCACCTCTCCAAAACATTTTCCATCTCTTCTCTTGCTAGCCAAAACCATATCAACTTGCCCCAAACGTTCTTCTATTTTCTCAAATCCTAGTGCCGTAATCTCCATTTCTTCTCACCTACGTTCTTTCTTTCTCTTTTAATACAAAACCGAAAACAAGAGTGTTAAACACCTTGTGCCAATTTTCTTCTTGCTATTGTTCCAACATAGCCGAATATTCTCTTCTTCCCTAGTAGTCTCCTTTGGCCGAATATCAGTGGTGTTTTGGAAGCCTGGCTTTAATCGTTGGTGGTGGTAAGTCTAGGCCGAATGGCCATATCTCCCTCTTTTGGTTCTTTATTTGGTTGTGTTTTGGTTAAGGGTCGATTATGGTCAGTTTGGAAGGGTGTTAACCTTTGGTTATCATCTTGTGTTAGGGTCTTGGATATCGAAAGCAGTCAGGTGGAGCCTTCTCTCTTTGTGAACCGATTAGGTAAGTGATGGTAAGATATCATTCGCAGTTATTCGTTTAAATCTGATTAAGTCAAGGTGACAAAGGATTAACCATTCTCTCTTAAGGTGTAGCCGATTGGTGATCAAAGAAGGGCCACTGTGGTTCAGGTTTGGTAGGAAACCGAACCAATAGCAAGGTAAGGGTCCAACGCTAACCCTTGTGGTTCATTTGGTTATGGCCGAATGGTCTTAGTGCCTAACCCCTATGTTGGCCGAATATTGTGGTTGCCTAATGGTTTACTTTTGGCCGATTCTAGGAGCCAGATAGTCAAGGGACTCAGAGTGATTCGTAGGGATCTTTAGACTCGTAGCTATCAGGTGTGTATACTAACACACTTATATTTAGTAATATCGTTAATAACTTTGTGCAATGACTAATGGAACAAAGTGGTGACTATTATGATACCCTCATGGGTACGAGTTTGGACTCGGGTAAGTCGATGCTATTATTATGAGTTATTGATGATCCAGATGATACCATGGTTATGGATATGTGACATGGGGTATGAGATTAGACATATTGGCATGATATGCATGATAGTATGATATGCATGATAGCATGATATTCATGATTACATGAGTTTGGCATGTTGATGGGTGATACGAGAGGAGGGAGCAGTGATGTATTGTGTTGACGAGCACCAGTGCTTTGGTAGCACACTTTGTGACTTTGGGTCACGGAGGTTTGGCACCTCCAGAGGTTTGGTACCTCAGCCTCGTCCCCAGTGGCTTAGTACCACAAAGGTGGGTTGGCCCCTGAGATGATTATACGGATTGACGCCAGATGTTTTGGTAACACACGATGGGTTGGCCCCATCACCGATTGTGACTACGGTCACCACTGCTTTGGTAGCACATCGTGTCTTTGGGACACCGGAGGTTTGGCACCTCATTGCGACTTGTCCCCGTGGTTTGACCACCGTGGGTTGGCCCCACTTGAGATATGGGATCGTCTGCTAGTGTTTTGGTAACACACGATGGGTTGGCCCCATCATCACCGGATTCGTGACTTCGGTCACCAAAGTGCTTTGGTAGCACAACAAAGTGTCTTTGGGACACCAGTGCTTTGGTAGCACATTGACGGATATTGTGTCTTTGGGACACGGTGCTTTGGTAGCACATTGTGACTATATGTCACCGGTGGTTTGGCACCACCAGTGGTTTGGTACCACACGGGTAGAAGAGGCGATATGGATGGTTAGGTTCGGGTTGCATTAATCATGTTGCTATGTATGATGTGTGTTAGCATGTTGATTCTTTGGGAGCGGGATTTACACATCGAGTCACTCGACTCACCCTCTCCTTTGACATTTCAGGTGACTCGTGAGCCGCGGACTTGGAGCCGGATGGACTCGAGGTGCTTATGCCATCTTTGAATAAAGTCTTTACTCGGACTCTATATTTTGGGTACTTTAGTTATTTACTTTTATTTGGGTTTTTTTATTTGGTTTGTAAAAGGCCTTTAAAGTTATGTTTTAAGTTGGTTGATGTTTTAGTTAGATTTAATATGCCTTAACAAAATAAGCCGGTATAAGTTTTACTAAAACCGGAAAGATAATGCCTTCAAAATTATAACGCGACGTGTTTTTAACTATACCATCGGGTATCACACTAAGTCTTTTGACAAACAAATTCAAGCTGGTTTCAAATTCTAACTTGTAATTCACCTAAGTCCAAAAGTGTTTTATGTATCATTAAGTAACTAATGAGGTTTTATATGGTTTAAACTCGTTTCAACTACAAATTCAGCTAAGTTTTCAAAATCTCCGGGTTTTAAATACATCAAAAGTTTTTCAAACAAGTCTACTCAAATCTGTTTCAAGCACACGGTGTTTTCACCCCACTTTTAAACGAAAAATCTGAACTTCTTAGAAACGTTTTTCCCAGTAACATACCGTTCTCGGACGTGGTGTCCCGTCCGGGTTTGGGGTGTTACATTTGTGGTATCGAGCCAAGTTCAAAGGCTGTTTCCAGTGGGCTGAGGCCCAAAATGGTTTTCAAAAGTCTGTTTAAGTGTTGTTTTGGAATATATGATTTTGAAAGGCATGGCACCGAGTCTCCGCACACGATTCGCCTGGTAAGTACCGGACTATTCTTTGTGATTTGATTGGATGTTATATGATCTCGATTTAATAGCAATAGTATACTACTTTAGAGATTGAAACGATAGGATTTTGTGAAACTTACGAGAACAATCCTCTTTAATTCATAAGACTTGCTTTTAAACAAGTGGAATAAATCTTGATGCATAAAATTCTTTAATCGATACGTAGGAAGATTAGTCATGAGCACTCGAGGCGGGCGTGGTCGTAATACTCGTGGTAGAGGTAGGGTAGAATGACGGTTTACGAGCCCGTAGGATCCGGGGCGGGTTCGAAAAATGAGATACGGTTCGCCACCACCGGAGGTGGTGAGTTCCAAGATCGACGGAGACGACGCAGCGGTGTCACGAGCGATCTTTGCGAGTGTTGGAAAGGGTAGTCGGGGCTAGTGGTGGTGCAGGAGTTAGGAAATCGGTTCTGAGCGACTCGGGCTATGGAGCCGAATTCTTCCGAGGGTGTTTACGGTGTTGCTCCTAGCACCTGCTTTGAATATTGGCCGGAGGCAACCGAGCGGATCATGGATGATCCGGACTTGACGCATGAAGAGAAGCCGAAGGGTATCGTATCGCTTCTCCGGGATGAGTCATATCGCGGTGGCTCACGATGCACGGACGGTGTGGCGTGAGGATTTGACATGGGATTATTTCCGGTTGCATATCAAAAGAAGTACATCGGGGCTAGTTACATCGACTCCCGAGAAAGGCATTTACGAGGCTTGTTCGGGGAGTAAATGCATTTGCGAGTACGAGGCCGAGTTCCTGGTGAGTAGGTATGCCGGGGCATTGTGGCCACCGAGCATGAGAGGTGTGTTCGTTTCGAGGATGGTCTGCGAGACGAGTTGAGGTCGCTTGATCCTCTCGCCAGGAGGCGAGTTCTTTGTCTTAGTTGAGAAGGCTAAGGTGGCCGAGGGTGTTAAGGAGTCGGTGAGGCGAGTATGGACAGGAGTAGGCTTAAGAGGAGCTTTGGGTCTTCTCGGTTCGTCCGGCAATCCGCGAAGAGGGCTAGACCGAGTGGGCGTAATCGATCTGCTAGGTTTGTTGTTTGCTAGGCGTGGGGCCCGCCGATGTAACGATGTGGGAAATCTCATTGGGGTGGTTCTTTGGACTGGAGGTAAAGGTTGCTTCGAGTGTGGTTCTCGGAGCATCGCATTAGGGATTGTCCGCGTAGGATGGCGAGGATTCATCCGAGAGTCGTACGTGTCGATTCGAGGTAATGGACCGCCACTGCGGAGGGGCCGTGGTAATGGCGCAGGTGGTTATGGATCTGGTCGGGCCGTGGAGCACCGCGAGGTACGGTAGTTCTGAGGCCGCAAACCTAGATTGGTGTATCTTTGCGAGACGCCGAGAGGGAGGCGGCACGCCCGGACGTCATAACCTGTGCGTTTTTGATTTTTGGTACTCCTATCTTTGCTTTAATCGATGTGGGTTCTACGCACTCTTATGTTGCCGTAGTATAGTAGAGACAATGGACTTAGACTCGAGATATCTTCTAGGCGGATGACCGTGATTAGTCCTCCAGGTCACTCAGTAGTGGTAGATAAGTCATTTAGAGAGGTACCCCTAGAACTCCAAGGGGTAGTGTTTGTTTCGCCGATCCGATGGAACCGCCGTTTGGGGAGTTCGATCTAATTCTCGGGATGGATTGGCTAGTTAAGTACCGGCGCGAGGTTGGATTGCGCGGCTAAGCGTATGGTTCTTAAGACGGTTGATGGCGTTGAGGTGGCTATGATAGGTAATAGGAGGGATTACTTATCAAATGTGGTATCCGCTCTGAAAGCGGAGAAGATGGTCGGGAAGGGCTGCGGCGTATGTGGTTCATGTGTATGCCTTGGAGGCTAAAGAGTCTGCTGTTGAGGAGGTTCGCATCTTTGTTAAGGAATTTGCTTGATGTGTTTCTGAAGAGCTTCCGGTTTGCCGCCGGATCGAGAGGTAGAGTTTGGGATTGATCACATTGCAGGGCGGCGCCGGTGTCTATTGCTCCGTATAGGATGGCACCAAAGGAATTGGTGGAGCTTAAGGCTCGAGATCCGTGGAGTTATTGGATCGAGGTTTTATCGGTAGAGTGTTTCGCCGCGTAAGTGCGCCGGTACTCTTTGTTAAGAAGAAAGATGGTACGATGCGGATGTGTATAGACTACACTTGATTGAACAAGTCGACGATTAAAAACAAGTATCCGCTTACCACGGATAGATGACTTGTTTGATCACCGGCGGGTGCCGCGGTATTCTCGAAGATCGACTTGAGATCCGGGTACCATCACCTAAAGGTTAAGAGGTGATATCCATAAAACAAATGTTTGGACTCGGTATGGGCACTACGAATTCTGGTAATGCCATTCGGGTTGACTAACGCCTGGCGGCGTTTATGGATATGATGAATAGGGTGTTTCAAAGCAGATGCTCTGGATCGGTTCGTGGTGGTTTTTATAGACGACATCTTAGTATACTCAAGGGACGGAGGAAGAAGAGCATGATAAGCATCCGAGGGTGGCGCCGCAGATTTTGAGGAAAAGCAACTCTATGCTAAGTTTAGTAAGTGTGAGTTCGGCTTAGGAAGTGACGTTCTTGGGTCATGTAGTGTCGTGAGAGGGTATTCGAGTAGATCCTCGCAAGATTGAGGCGATTACGGATTGGAAGCCACCTAGGTCGATGGTATGAGATTCGTAGTTTTACAGGTTTGGCCGATACTACGAGAAGATTTGTTGAGGGTTTCTCGTTGATAGCAGCGCCAATGACTAAGTTGTTAAGGAAAGAGGTTCCGTTTGTTTGGGTGAGAAACAACAGAAAGCTTCGATAAGTTAAAGAAGATCTTGACCGAGGCTCCGTTCTAATTCAACTTTGAGGCTGGTAAGGAATACACATCCTCATGCGATGCGTCACATACAGTGCAGGTTGTGTCTTTGATGCAAGAAGGCAAGGTTGTGGCTTACGCTTCTAGGCAGCTGAGGCCACATGAGGTCAACTATCCGACGCATGATTTGGAGCTAGCAGCTGTAGTCTTCGCTCTAAAGATTTGGAGGCACTACTTGTATGGAGAGAGATCGATAGTCTATACCGATCACAAGAGTCTGAAGTATTTACTGACTCAGAAGGATTTGAATTTGAGGCAGCGTAGATGGGTTGAGTTGCTGAAGGATTACGACTGTTCTATTGAGTATCATTCGGGCAAGGCTAACGTGGTGGCAGACGCGTTGAGCCGTAAGGTTGTTTCGGACTTAAGAGCTTTGTTTGCCCATTTGAGCTTGTATGACGACGGAGTATTTTGGCGAGCCGCAAGTTAAGCCTACTTGGGTTGAGCGATCGAGAGAAACAGTTAGAGGATGAGGTTAGGTGCGCGAAGGTTGCAAGTGCGAGAATGGTGGTGTGGATGGTTACAGCTTTGTCTAGTGACGAGGTTCTGTGTTTCGAGGTAAGGCTTGTATGCCTAAAGATGTTGAGTGAGAGGCAAAAGATTCTTCAGACGCACATAGCGATCCTCATGCTATGCATCCCGAGGTAGCAAGATGTATAAGGATCTTAGAGAGCGGTTTTGGTGGCACTGTGCAAGAAAGAGGTGACGAGTTTGTTGGGAAATGTCTGACTTGTCAGCAGGTCAAGGCTGAACATCAGTTGCCGTCGGGTTTGCTTCAGCCTGTAAAGATTCCTCAGTGGAAGTGGGAAAGGATAACCATGGATTTTGTCAGTGGGTTACCGCTTACGCCAAGCAAGAAGGATTCAGTTTTGGGTAGTGGTGGATCGTTGACTAAATCAGCTCACTTTATTCCGGTGAGGGTTGACTACTCACTCGTGTCGGCGAAGTTGTATGTTTCAGAGATCGTGAGGTTGCACGGTGTGCGAGTTTCGATAATCTCGGATAGGGATCCCAGGTTTACTTCAAGGTTCTGGAAGGCATTGCATCAAGCATTGGGTACTCGTTTGGATTTTAGCACGGCTTTTCACCCGCAGTCTGACGGACAATCAGAAAGGGTTATTCAGATCTTAGAGGACATGCTGAGGGGTTGTGTCCCGGATTTCGAGAGGTAGTTGGGAGGAGTTTCTACCATTGGCGAGTTTGCCTACAACAACAACGCTTACCAAGCAAGCATCAAGATGGCACCGTATGAGGCGTTATATGGTAGGAAGTGTCGCTCACCTACGTGTTGGACGGAGTTGGGTGAACGTCAATTGTTGGGACCCGAGTTGGTAGCTGAGACGGAGGACAAGGTCAAAGTGATTCAGGCTCGATTAAAGGAAGCTTCGGACCGGCAGAAGTCTTATGCCGATCTTAAACGAAGAGATATAGAGTTTGCTGTAGGGGATAAAGTTTTCCTGAAGGTCTCGCCTTGGAAGAAAGTTCGAGGTTCGGAAGAAAAAGCAAGCTAAGTCCGAGGTTCATTGGGCCGTATAAGGTTTTGAGACGAGTTGGACCAGTAGCGTATCAGCTTGAGTTGCCAGCAGAGCTTAGTCAGATTCACGACGTTTTTCATGTTTCGATGCTTCGGAGGTATCGTTCAGATCCGTCGCATGTGGTAGCAGTGGAAGAGATCGAGGTGAATCCAGACTTGACTATGGAAGAAGAACTCGCATGCATTCTTGATCGAGATGTAAAGGTTCTACGTGGAGAAGTCCGTGCCTTTGGTTAAGGTACTTTGGCGGAATCATGGCGTAGAAGAAGCGGCGTGGGAACCCGAGGATACGATGAGACAAAGAATACCCGCAACTCTTTTGACTGGGTAATTTCGAGGCCGAAATTATTTTTAAGAAATTAGAACTGTAATATCCCGGGTTAGGGGCTGTTTTTGGTGTTGCATGATATTGCATGTTTGTAGTGTCTTTGTGTTCTTTGTTTTTATGTCTTAGGGGCTTAGCTATAGCTTAGGTGTATGGTGAGTAAATTAGAAAATTTTGGTTTTTGAGCTAAGGCATTAGGAGTGAGGAAGTCGGGCTTTTAAATTTATTTTGGGAGTTTGTTAGCACAAGGAACAAATTGGTGGAGTGGCAATGTAGGCGCCACTAAGGCTTGGAGTGGGTAACGCCTAAAGCAAGGTGGAGGCCTTGTGTTCGAGCTATGAGTGGCCACTTTTGGCACTCATTTTGACGGCATGGAGGGAGGAGTTTGTAGGCGGTTCAAACTCGCGCTTTGACTTGGTCTTCACACTCAAATGGAGGGTGGAGAGCAAATAGTGGAGGAAGACTTGTTCAACTTGTTTGAACGTGTGGATGAGAGTGCATGGGGGAAAGTTGGCCGAATTTTAGGGGGGATTGGTGGGAGAGTGACGGTGGAGTATGGGGGATGGAGTTGTGCCGAATTTCAATTGGAAATTTGTGCACTTTTAGTCATTTTTTTGCCTAAACCGAAAGTCTCTTTTGTTGTACCAAAGTTGAATGTTTTCCAAGTAAATTCCCTTGTGTATTCTTCTTGAAACCGAAAGATCAAAATTCCTAGGACTTGCCGAATTTATTTTCTTTTTCTCTCAACCTTCTTGCTAACCGAATGCACCCTTGCATTTTCTCTTCTTCTTCACCTGCTTAAGCCGAAATTAGTACCAATTGTTCTCTTATTCATTTTCTTTTCTCCTCGTATTTTTTTCTTTCCTTCTCTTAAAACACTTGAGCCGAAACTCCACCTCTCCAAAACATTTTCCATCTCTTCTCTTGCTAGCCGAAACCATATCAACTTGCCCCAAACGTTCTTCTATTTTCTCAAATCCTAGTGCCGTAATCTCCATTTCTTCTCACCTACGTTCTTTCTTTCTCTTTTAATACAAAACCGAAAACAAGAGTGTTAAACACCTTGTGCCAATTTTCTTCTTGCTATTGTTCCAGCATAGCCGAATATTCTCTTCTTCCCCTAGTAGTCTCCTTTGGCCGAATATCAGTGGTGTTTTGGAAGCCTGGCTTTAATCGTTGGTGGTGGTAAGTCTAGGCCGAATGGCCATATCTCCCTCTTTTGGTTCTTTATTTGGTTGTGTTTTGGTTAAGGGTCGATTATGGTCAGTTTGGAAGGGTGTTAACCTTTGGTTATCATCTTGTGTTAGGGTCTTGGATATCGAAAGCAGTCGGTGGAGCCTTCTCTCTTTGTGAACCGATTAGGTAAGTGATGGTAAGATATCATTCGCAGGTTATTCGTTTAAATCTGATTAAGTCAAGGTGACAAAGGATTAACCATTCTCTCTTAAGGTGTAGCCGATTGGTGATCAAAGAAGGGCCACTGTGGTTCGTGTTTGGTAGGAAACCAACCAATAGCAAGGTAAGGGTCCAACGCTAACCCTTGTGGTTCATTTGGTTATGGCCGAATGGTCTTAGTGCCTAACCCCTATGTTGGCGAATATTGTGGTTGCCTAATGGTTTACTTTTGGCCGATTCTAGGAGCCGGATAGTCAAGGGACTCGAGTGATTCGTAGGGATCTTTAGACTCGTAGCTATCGTGTGTGTATACTAACACACTTATATTTAGTAATATCGTTAATAACTTTGTGCAATGACTAATGGAACAGTGGTGACTATTATGATACCCTCATGGGTACGAGTTTGGACTCGGGTAAGTCGATGCTATTATTATGAGTTATTGATGATCTCGTATGATACCATGGTTATGGATATGTGACATGGGGTATGAGATTAGACATATTGGCATGATATGCATGATAGTATGATATGCATGATAGCATGATATTCATGATTACATGAGTTTGGCATGTTGATGGGTGATACGAGAGGAGGGAGCGGTGATGTATTGTCTTGACGAGCACCAAAGGCTTTGGTAGCACACTTTGTGACTTTGGGTCACGAGGTTTGGCACCTCCAGAGGTTTGGTACCTCGTCGTCGTCCCGATGGCTCGGTACCACGATGGGTTGGCCCCACGATGATTATACGGGATTGACGCCGGTGTTTTGGTAACACACGATGGGTTGGCCCCATCACCGGTTTGTGACTACGGTCACCGGTGCTTTGGTAGCACATCGTGTCTTTGGGACACCAGAGGTTTGGCACCTCATTGCGACTTGTCCCTGTGGTTTGACCACCGTGGGTTGGCCCCACTTGAGATATGGGATCGTCTGCTAGTGTTTTGGTAACACACGATGGGTTGGCCCCATCATCACCGGATTCGTGACTTCGGTCACCAGTGCTTTGGTAGCACAACAAGATGTCTTTGGGACACCAGTGCTTTGGTAGCACATTGACGGATATTGTGTCTTTGGGACACCAAAGGCTTTGGTAGCACATTGTGACTATATGTCACCAGTGGTTTGGCACCACCAGTGGTTTGGTACCACACGGGGTAGAAGAGGCGATATGGATGGTTAGGTTCGGGTTGCATTAATCATGTTGCTATGTATGATGTGTGTTAGCATGTTGATTCTTTGGGAGCGGGATTTACACACTGAGTCACTCGACTCACCCTCTCCTTTGACATTTCAGGTGACTCGTAGACGCGGACTTGGAGCCGGGATGGACTCGAGGTGCTTATGCCATGCTGAATAAAGTCTTTACTCAGACTCTATATTTTGGGTACTTTAGTTATTTACTTTTATTTGGGTTTTTTTATTTGGTTTGTAAAAGGCCTTTAAAGTTATGTTTTAAGTTGGTTGATGTTTTAGTTAGATTTAATATGCCTTAACAAAATAAGCCGGTATAAGTTTTACTAAAACCTGGAAAGATAATGCCTTCAAAATTATAACGCGACGTGTTTTTAACTATACCATCGGGTATCACACTAAGTCTTTTTGACAAACAAATTCAACTGGTTTCAAATTCTAACTTGTAATTCACCTAAGTCCGAAAGTGTTTTATGTATCATTAAGTAACTAATGAGGTTTTATATGGTTTAAACTCGTTTCAACTACAAATTACGCTAAGTTTTCAAAATCTCCGGTTTTAAATACATCAAAAGTTTTTCAAACAAGTCTACTCAAATCTGTTTCAAGCACACGGTGTTTTCACCCCACTTTTAAACGAAAAATCTGAACTTCTTAGAAACGTTTTTCCCCGTAACATACCAGATTCGGACGTGGTGTCCTGTCCGGGTTTGGGGTGTTACATGACATTTGCTAATGTTAAATCGTTTCTTTGTTTAAGTTCCTTATTCCATTTCCACCAAAACATCACTTATCCCTTTATCCCTCTTTCTTCCTTATAAAATCGAACCTATCATTCCATATTTCCAAATCATTTTCACCGTCCCTCATTCACCCATATTTAACTTAAATTCTTTTCTATAAGTAAACTTAATCATTGCTTCCGCAATCTTAACCGTATTTACTCTCATTTGTCCCAAAGGCTTAAAATTCATCCTCGTAGACGATTGGGCATTCGCATACATTTCGACTCTTCCCGAGGCAGACTGTATCATATGGTATCAGAGCTACCAAATGAGGATTTTTGACAACGTACGTGAAGCCAAAAGTTAGATCGTGTTTGTAAAAAAATCGAAAAAAAGGTTGTATTTTATTTTATTTTTTTTCTTGTAATCAGTATATGTGTGTTTGAAGTGTTAAAAAAAACAAAAATTCAAAAAAAAATCAAAGTTAAAAAAAAAAGGTGTGAAAATTTTGCAAGTTTCAAAATTTTGTTATCATTACTTTTTTCCCGGTCTCAAGACCCTCATTCCTACCTTCATCCTTCTACCCGATCATACTAAAATTTTTTTCTTTGCTCAGCCTCCCCTAGTAGCCCTTTCCTTTATTTTAGCCTACCCGATACCCAACTTTATCCTTTGTTACCTACTTTGAAGCCAACCCTCAAGCCACGATTAGTCCTTCGAAACAAAGTACGAAATTGTGAGAGCGAGAGAGAGCGGTAAAAGGCACAAATGCTACATCAAAGAAAAAGCCTTATACGAGTGAAACACGAGTGTGAGCGATTTTTTTCTTTAAGAGTGACTTGTGAGGTTTTTGTGGTAAGGTACTTTAATTTTTGTCTGTTTATTTCTCTTCTTTATAATCATTTCTTTTTCAGCAACAAAAATGTCACAAGAAGGGTTCTCAGCCACTGAATTCCAATACTTGTTGAACGAAATGGAAAGCATGTTCGACCGGAAGATGTCCTCAAGTAGGAGAACGGATTCAAGTTCTTCACCGCGATATACATCAAAAAACTATTCGCGAAGAGATTCTTATCAAGACTCATGTTCGTTAAAGCTTCCGAGACGGAGAGAAGAAAGATATGAGTTCAAACCTTTTTGAGGTGACGAACAAGATTCTTCAAGTCAAAAAATGGAACCTAGGACCCCACAAAGGTATACACCCAAATATTACTTGAAGAAGTCCCGTCGTGATTCCCCATCACCATCTATTCTGAGTCAAGAAGTTTTATGCTATGACTCTTATTCCTTAAAGAGTCCGAGAAGAAATATCAATCATGAATCTTATTCGACGAATTCGAGGCGAAGCGAAGTGGATTTTGAGTTTGAAGCCTGTTACGATGACAAATGCAAAAGTATGAGCTATTCATCGACTGCTTCAAAGATGTCACGCAAGGAGACTCTTACACCAAGAATTGACCGTGATATATATGAGAACATTCTTTCGATCCTTGAAGCAAACCCTTGTATTTCTGATTCTTTTGAAATATCTTATTGTTGTAATAAAAATGAAAAAGAAAAATCAAAAGAAAAAGAAAAAGAAATCGAGAGTGAAAAAGAAGAAAAAGAAAATAAAGAGAAAGAAATTGAAAAAGAGAATGAAGAAAGAAAAATTGAAAAAGAAACTAAGAAAATAATTGAGACAGAAAAAGAGTTGGAAAAAGATGAGCCAGAAAAAGAGCATGATTTTTCAACCAACTAATTTGAAGTTTTCGTCATTTCAGGTTTTCGAGGAACCAAGCGACGACTACCAACTCCAATACCTTCCTGATGAGCTATGTTTTTCTTTGGTTGAAAAAGGTAAGATTGAATCATGCGAGCCGAAAGGTAAGGAAGGTAAAATTTTTGAAGAGTTTCAATCTCCACCAAATTTTTCAAATAATTGTGATTATGTGGATAGCTTCGTCAATTGCCATTCTTTGATTAATTGTGACGAGTTAATTGGTGGTAAGATGAGTTCATCTCATAAATATCATTGCGATGCAAAGTGTGACGGTAGAGTAGTGTCTATCCGACAAATGCAAGACTCGTCATGGTATGGCGATGACTTTTCTCTTAATCCTCATTTGTTTGATTGTGGTTATTACGAGATTTTTTCATTGTCTAAAATGAAATCTTTGAGTTTTTGTAAGTCTATTTTGAAGCACGTCCAGAGTTTTGATCGCTCGATCTTGATCGTGCACAATTCCTATTGGTTTGACAAGTTTGAATTAAAGAAACCATTTATACATTTTGATTTAAATAATCAAACGCATGTTTTTAAACCGGGAATACGTTCTGATTTACTCTATGGAGAACTCAAGTATCATCTGGTAAGTTTGAAATACTTCTATCTTTTTGATACTTGGTTTTTGAGTAAGGTTGCGAAATTTGTTCATTTTGTCTACAATTTTTATTTGCTCCTTAAGCAAATTTTGTGGTTGTATTTGAGATTTACAATCAATTTGAAAGATGTTGTTAAGAGCTGTGTTGTTGTCTTCGTTTTTGTAAATCGTTTAGATCATGAAGTGTTTAAATGTCTTATTCTGTTTACTAATGATCTATCCGTTTTGTTCATTGACGAAAAGATTCTTGTGTTCGATACTTGTTACAATTCATGTGCGAGTAGTTCCTTATTTCGTACAAAGCAAGGTTTGAATATTTAATGTCGAGTGCCATATGCGTTTCCTTCATTATTTGCTTGTGACGATTATATCTATCACTTGATGTGTTATTCGCATGTTGGTTTTGACTTGTGGAATCCATTTGAATCAAATGCATTTCGTGAAGCTTATTCAATTCAATTCCAAATGTTTGATAAGGCATTGTTCATTTTGTACGATAATGTGATTATGCCTGTTTGCATGCGAATTATTAGTTTGGTGATGATTACATTTGGGTTGCAAGTACTTTTGAACGTGAATACCTTTTTCAGGTGTTGCGAATATCATCCGTCCCATTTGATCGAGGAAAATCGAGTCAAAAGGAATTTTGTTCAGAAAATCAATAGGTCGATTCGAGGACGAATCGCCTTGAAGAGGGGAGGGATGATACGAGCACGCCCGGGACACCCACGATTTTTTGAACTTATGGAACTTGAAGCCAAAGTCCTAAGTGCCGTGAAGCTGATATGCACTTTGGTGCATTTCCAAATTGAGTCGAATTAGTCAATTTGAGCTCACTTGAGCTCACTCTAGCTCATTTAGCTCGATTCTATTTCATTTTTAATTTATGCATTTTAGTTGCTGGAATAAAACATTAATTAAGATTTAGTTATTTTTAGTTAATTATAGTTTGAGTCCTAAATATGTCTTAAAGTTTATTTATGCATGTTAATTAGTACAGCATTTTAATGTGTCTTAAGTCTAATTAATATGTTAAAATAAGTGCAGCTTTTTAATGTGTCTTAGATTAAGACATCTTAATTGTGTCTAAAGTTTAGACAAATTAAATGGTGTTTAGAATATGTCTTAATGTTGCATTTAATCGAGCTTTAATATGTCTTTCATGATGTTCACATTGGCTACTGCTAGGAAGCTTCTCAAGCTGTTCATATGGCACATTTAAAGAGCTGAATACATCCTCCCAAGAGCCATTTCATGGCTAGCAAAGCATCAAGTGCTTTCACATTTGATTGACCGATTGGCTGCCATGTTCATACCTTAATTTGACCAATCAACTTCTATATATGCATGGATAAAGGCATGAACGTCCAAGGGGGGAAATGACACATTAATTCAGCACATTGAATGAACAACATGCATGCACAAAGGGGAGAACGAATTTACAAGATACATGCTACTGTTCATGAACCTACATGCCATTAAAGCACCTATTTATGAGAATGCATGTTCCATGCAAGTGCATGAACGAACCAAGGAGATGAATGAGACTTTTGGTGATCATACAAGTCACTTGAAGCTTTTTCTATGCTAAGAATTCATGCACAGTAAAGGGAGGAAGAATCTGACTCTTCAAGCTAAAGTACATGCATGAATATCATTCAATGAGGTGCATGAACGTCTAAATACATCTCAATACAAGGATGAACGTCCATGAACCATCTTTAATGTTAATTATGAACATTTTAATTGTTGTGTGAACACATAGATGCCGAATTTGAGTAGTCATCTTTGTGTCTATAAAATAGCTTTCATGTAAACATTTGAAGTTGAAGACTCTTTGATTATTAAACTTTGAATATATTTCATGAACTTTCATTCATCGAGTGAGCTTATCTCCTCTTCGATTTCGTGCAAGTTTCATAGACTTATCGAGCCGTGCTTGTGGCGTCTAGACTTGTTCCTTCATCAAACTATACCATCGGTTCTTATCTACCTAGATAACGGGTCGTGGTCCATCATCGATATCCATATTTCCACCTTAAGCAAATATAGAAACCGAGGTGACATTTGCTAATGTTAAATCGTTTCTTTGTTTAAGTTCCTTATTCCATTTCCACCAAAAACATCACTTATATCATTCCATATTTCCAAATCATTTCCACCGTCCCTCATTCACCCATATTTAACTTAAATTCCTTTCTATAAGTAAACTTAATCATCGCTTTCGTAATCTTAACCGTATTTACTCTCATTTGTCCGAAAGGCTTAAAATTCATCCTCGTAGACGATTGGGCATTCGCATACATTTCGACTCTTCCCGAGGCGGACTGTATCATCCACCTAGAAAGCCTATAAGTATTCGGGTCAATACTTTTTAGTATTGGTTCTTACTTTCTTTTGAGTTCATTTTATTCCATATCCATTATCTACCAAACTTTCTTTCCTTCCTTCCTTTCACTTCATCATAGTCGAACCCTCCTTTCACTTATCATCCATTATTGTTAATCCCCTTCCATACCAATCTCCATCTTTATTTACTTTAACCGAACCTATATAAAATTCATATCCTTCAACCTATCTTTAAAACCCTTTTCAATAGCTTCCGCACCATTTTACCCAAAAGTATCATCTTTAAACTAGCCAAACGAAACCTTCTCGTAGACGATCGGGTATCTCACATACGACTCGGCTCACCCCGAGGCAGATCGTATGATACGGGTACGCCCGGGGCACCAGCATTTTGCAAAGGGACGAAGCTCAGATCAAATGCCCCCAAGTGTCGTGAAGCTGATATGCACTTTGGTGCATTTCCAAATCGAGCCAGATTAGTCCATTTGGGCTTGATTTGAGCTCACTCGAGCTTGTTCCAGCTCATTGAGCTGTTTGCTTTTAATTTAATGTTTTAAATAAATTGAGTAATTAAATTTATTAATTTTTCCTTAAGCAAATTAAATGTGTCTAAATGATTAATTTAGTGTTGGATTTAATTTGTCTAAGCCTAAATTAATTTGTCACATTTTATTGCAAGCTTTTAAGATGTTTTTAAGATAAAATTAATGTGCAGATTTTTCTACTTAAATAGAAATTCACGAATTTAGTATGTGTGCTAAATGTGAATTTAAGTTGTCCTAAGTGTCTATTAAGATGTCATGAACGTGTTTAATTTATGTTCAGCTGATTTGGAGTGTTTTAATGTGAATTCATTCCCTTTTATAGGTCAGCCGAATGTGCATGGAAGCATTAAAGAGATACATGCACCTAGGTGCATTGTACCTAGCCGAATACATCAAGGAACCTAGGAGGTGCATGGACGGCTGGAAGCATGCATCTTGGCTGTTCATTTTTGACTCTCCAATGACACCCATTCATCCATAGAGTCACCAACCCATTTAAGACCCCAAGGTGGCCGAATGTCTTCCAATGCACATCAAATTCGTTTCACATTTGCTGCACAAATTCAAGGGCTGTTCAGTTGCTAATTTTTCATCAAAAGGTGCTATTTTAAGAGCCTAATTAAGGCAAGAGACGTACCTAGCTGTTGCATGCATCTTTGATGGCTTCAAAATACATTTTCCCTTCTAGAAAGATGGCCCTTGACGTTCCCCAAAGGCTGCTCATGAACTTGGACGAATTTTGGACAATTAACCTTCTAGAAAACCGTCCATTGGAGTCCCTTTACTGTCCAAATTCGTTCAACCATTTCCTTCTCCATTAAGCTGACTTGAAAACGTCCCAAAAGGCTGAATTTACACATCCAAGAGGGCTGCTCACGTTCTCCTTTATTGCTGGTCATATTTTAGCCAAGAGAAGCACTTTAATGAGCTCATTTAAGCTTAATTGATTGAACCTAGCTGCTGCCCTTTCACCACATGCAATTGCCCTTCTAGAAACCATCCAAAAAGCTACCAATCAGCCAAATTTCGCCAAGGAGTTTAAGGGGCATTATTCCAGAATTTTCCAGCAATTATTAGTTGAAATTAACTTAGCTATTAAGCTAATTTTGTGACCATTCGGCTAGCACCTTTAGTTGCCTATAAATACTTGTTATTTTCATTAGTTATAAAAAAGACTCTTTTGATTATTAAACTTTGATATATTTTATGAACTTATGTTCTTGAGTGAGTTTTATCTCCTCTTCGTTTTTGTACGAATTTCGATTCTGACTTATCAAGCTTGCTTGTGGCGTCAATCGTATTCTTCCATTTTATTATACCATCGGTTCTTATCTTTATAGATAACGGGTCTTGGTCCGCCATCGATTCCATCCTTTCCACCTTAAATGTTATAGAAACCGGGGTGACACATCTTTGTGTTGAATCGTTTCTTGTTTAAGTCCTATTCTCCATTTCCACCAAACTATCAAAATATCACTTACCCCTTATCCATCTTCCTTTCTAAAAACCGAACCTATCCTTCTCCTTATCCAAATCATTCCCACACTTAAACACCTCCATTCCTAACTTAAGCCATCTTCTAAACTAATTCACTTAAGCTTCCGCAAACTCTTCCGTATCTTCCTATTATTTTTTGAAAGGCTTATCACCTCCTCGTAGACGATTGGGCACTTGCATACATTTCGACTCTTTCCGAGGCAGACTGTATCATCGTATCATTTGGTATCGAGCTACAAAATGAGGAGTTCCGATGACAATCGAGAGCCGGGATAGGTTCGTAAGTTGAAAAAAAATATCAAAAAATTCGAAAAAAATTCGAAAAAAAAAATTCAAGTTGTAATCTCAAAGTTCTTCTTGAGTTATTTTCGTGCATTTGAAGTGAAAAAAATGAAAATATAAAAAAAAGGTGTTTGAAAGTTTTGCAAGTACCTGTTATGTATGTTCTTCTCCTCTGTTTCCGATTTCAAAACCAACATTCTACTTTCATTCTTCTTTCTACCATGATCATCCAAGATTCTTATTCACATCATTTGGTATTTTCCCAAATCACCCAATGCCACACCTTAAACCGACTTTAAATTTTCTTTCAGCCAACCCTTAACCCCCTCATATTATCCTTTGTTAAACCATTTGCAACCGACCCCTAAGCCAACGATAAGGCCTTGGTGAGTTCGACTATGAAATTACGAGAGAAAGTTTGAGAGGTAAAAGGCACGAGCGAGTGAGATCATTTAAGTGGAGGTAAAAGCCAAACGAGTGTAAACACGAGCGAGAGTGACACTTTTCCTTCTTCTTTTCGAGTGAAATCGTGAGGTTTGTGCAACAAAAATCATGTCTCACGAAAAGTTCACCAAATTGGAGTTCCAATATTTGGTGCAAGAAATGCAAGCCATGGTGAATTTGAAATTCGATAAATTGCACGAGAGATTAAATTGTGTGGAACAAAGAGACCTCTATGAACGAGTTTCTTCAAGTCAAAAAATGGAGCCGGGAACCCCACAAAGATATACCCCTAATTACTACTTGAAGAAGAAGACCCATCATGATTCCTTTTCGCCATCAACTTCGAGACAAAAAGACTCATGTTATGAATCCTATTCGAGAAGAGGGTATGATCGAGAGTACTTTTTATCAAGGAATCCAAGACAAAAAGAGACCGATCTTGATTTTGAATCCTTTTGAGTTGACTTTAGAGATGATGATATACTTCTTCAAGAACTTCAAAGAAAACATCCATGGAGTATTATTCTCGAAGAAATGTTCGTGAACAAATGTAAATAATTTTCTTTCTTTTGGAAATCCTTGTTATCATGATTCTTTTGTAACATCATGTAGTAGAAAAGAAACAAAGAAAAGAAAAGAAAAAGAAGACATGGAAAAAGAAATAAAAAGAGAAGAGAGGCAAGAGGCAAGTAAGAGAGAAAATGAGCGAGTTTTGAGAGAGCTCAAAAAAGTCATTGAAAAAGCCTATGAAAAAGAAAAAGAATATGATAGTGAAAAAGAAGTTGAAAAAGAAAGCGTGGAAAAATTGAGAGAACTTGAAGAAAAAGAGATTGAAGAGAAAGAAATTGAAACAAAAGAAATCGAGTTGGAAAAAGATGTAACACCCTAAATTTGGGCCTAGTAGAATTGGGCCCATTGGGCCTTGGGCATAGGAGCGTTTGGAATTTTTAGTGTAACATCCCGAAATTGGGCCTAGTAGAATTGGGCCCAATGGGCCTTGAGCGTAGAAGCGTTTTAAAATTTTGAGAACAAGAGAACGACATTATTTCAAGTTGGACTTATTAAGAAGGTAATTTTGGAAAGTGACGAGGTTTCTATGAAGTTCCGGGTTCAAGTTGGGCCTTAGTAAAATTTTGTGTTTAAGCCTATTAAGGAGAGATAGTAAGTGGCATCAAGGCTTATGGAAATAAAAGAGTAAATTGCTAGCATAAATGAGCAATTGGTAAAAGGGTTATGGCGCCACACGTAGTACCTTGAGGGAAGAGGTTCGAATCCCTTTGTGTGCAATTTTGACTTTTATTTTTGCATTCCTTCCTTAGTGTCGGCCAAGGTATATATATGGCAAGGTTGACTTCTTTATTTTTGGTATGGTGGCTAAAGGAATTAAGGAAAGGTTGAGGTTGGGGAAAGCAATCAAAAGGAAAAGGCAAGTAAGGGGAACAAGTGGCTTATTTCATGGAGAATATTATGGAAAGTATGGTTGGCAAAATTTTGACCCTTATGGCTATGCATGTGGACGGTTTTGGGGGTAGATAGGTAGCTAAAATTTTACTTTGGCTTTTGGTAAGGTTTTGGTATTGTTTTGGCCAAAAATCCCATTTGCAACTTTGTGTCATTTTCTCCCAAATTGCTACTCTCTTTGCCGAAATCTTCTAGCACAATAGTGCATTTTTTCTTCTCTTTGGATTGGTCACATATTCATCTTTTGTCCATCTTCCTTGATAGCCGAAACTTCAAGTTGATATTAAACAAATTCTTCTTCTTTCTTCTTGATTGCCGAAACTCTAAAGCCATTAGTGGGTACTTTTCTTTCTTTGTTTTGCCGAAACCACCTAGCCTAATTGATCATCTTCTCCATCTTTCAAGTTGGGTTTTTCTTTCTTGATTAAACCGGGTAAGTGTTTTTATTTAAATCTTTTCATTCTTTTTCTCTTTAGCTGAATGAGAGTCCCTCATTATTTGGTTGTTTCATCTTGATTCTAAAACCGAAATGGTGTTCTCCCTTACTCCCTCACATCTTGATAATCTTTTATTTGTAGTATTCTAGTGGATTGGCCGAATACCACATCATTGCCTAATCATCTCAAGTCATAAGTCAATTGGTGGGAATTGGGATTATCATCGATTAAGGTAAGGAGTCTTTTCGTACTCCATTCGATATCACTACTCGGTTATTGTGTTAATCGGATCAAAGTTTTGGCTAATCGATTATGTTTTAGGGACGAAATCACTCGATATGTTCTACCTTCGGACATAGTGGTAAGTGATTCAAGTGTAAGTGATACAAAATCTTTTAGAAATCCGAGGCTAACTTTTGGTTGGTATTGTTCTAGGTCATCGACGAGTGGTTCGTTAGGAAATCAAAATCAGGTGTGTAATCCCGTACCTTTCGTATACGTATCTGAAATGGTGTGTAATCTCACACTTCTATGAAATTTTGTATGAAATATTCTGTGAATCGGTCGAAATACCAAAGAAAACCGAAAACTGGCATCCGTGATCACTCGGGCATGCGTATGATCGTAGTGGTAATCGTATTTTGTAATAAAATAGTTTCAGTTAGAAGCAGTGACGTGTTTTTGAAAAATCATGAAAAATAGAAGAAAGGGAATTAGATAGTGAATAAGATATCAAATTAAAGCTTATTGTGTCTATTTTGATAAGGAAGAAACGGAGAAGGAAAAGGAATTCTATATTCTGAGATATCTTAATTTTAGTGAGACTGGTTCTGAATGACTTCGTGGTTCCCTGATCTGTCTTGGAAAAATCTTATAAAATTGTACAAAGTGAATTATGAGTTATAGTTTATATTTGCAGATTCCTTAGTGAGTCTATTTTCAATAGAAACAAGCGGGAGCAACATATGAAAACTGTACAGTGAGATATTTGAATTTTGGGTAAGAGAGGTCAGAATCGTTGGTCAGTGAAACAAGGGAATCTTTAAGGAATAAACTGTACTAAATGGCTAAGTCAAAAATTCTGGAAAAATTATAGTAAGAAGATATATGAGTCTAGTCTCAAGTAAAATTTACGGAGTTAGATTTCGAGATTCCTAACTCAAGTTATAGTTAATTTAGTTAGTACGATGCAGATGGACAGTTTCAATTTTTATGCTCCACATTAAGTTAAGTCTAGGTTGTGAAATTTCCAAAATACCCTTAGGTTGCGAAATTACCGAATTACCCTTAGGGGGTAAATTATCAAAATTACGAAAATGCCCCTATGGGTCGAAATTATGAAAATGCCCCTAAAGGGCCGAATTACAAAATTGTTAAATGGGCCGATCTGATATTTTGCTATATGGGCCAATCTGATATTTTGCTAAATGGGCCAAATCTGATATTTTGCTTAATGGGCCTTTTGATTAATTGTTGTAATGGGCCATTATTTTGTAATAAATATCTGAATAAATTGTTGTGAATGGCTATGCATTATATACATGATTTGCATGGGATGGGATAATGATGAAGAGAAGTTCTGGTAGTTCTGCTATATAATTCTGGTGGCTCTGCCACAAATATGAAAAATGGCGATGCCATGTAATTTTGTTAATCTGGTGGCTTGTCCACAAATTTGATATAATCGGCTTAATGCCTACATTTGGTGTGTTGGCGGGGTGGGTGACTAAAGCTCCCCACAGGTGTGCTGGTTGGTACGGGTGGTGTGTAGTGGATGGAAAACTAGGTTTTGTTTGGGAATTGCATATCATATGCATATTATATTTGATACATTATTGTTGTTGTAAATGGGCTTAGGCCCAAAGTATTGCTAATTGGGTTCCGGCCCAAATGAATAACGGTAAGGGGATTTCACACTGAGTTCTTGTAACTCACCCCCCTTTCTCTTAACCCTTGTAGGTAATGCTTGATGATATGGACTTGGGCTATGGATGACTCGAGGGAGGCCATACTTCAAAAATGGTTTATTTGGACTTTAGACTTCTTTCTCGTTTATTTTATTACTTTACTATTTTGGGTTAAATGTTGTAATAAGGCCTCTGGACTATTTTTATTTTTGCTTTTTGGTTGGGATGTTTTTATTATTTTTCTTAAATTGTTTAAAAAGGGGAATTTTCTAAAAACTTAAACAATGGTTTCCAAAATCGATTAACAAATGGATTTCAAAATAAACTTTTACAAATATTTTTAACACGAATATTTTCTCTCGAACTATTAACGATATTTTCAAAAGACTTGGATTCTCTTTCAAATTTTCAATGTCGTTTTCAAAAGTCACGGTTTTGTAAGATCATTAGTTCAAATTTATCGATTTATCAATAAAATCTTTGAGGTTAGTAGTTTTTTATCAAATCAAACTTGTTTTCTTGATTTTTAAAGCAATATTTTAGTACGAACAAAAAGGGTTTAACATGTTTTGCTCGTGTGACATACCAAATCTGCTCATAATGCATGGGCCGGGTTTGGGGTGTTACATTTTATGGTATCAGATCCCAGTTGCAAAACTCAGCCGTGGTTTGGGTTCAAAAGCGTTTTCCAAAGCTGTTTAGAATTTTGATTTATAAATATATGTTCTAAAGGAAGTATGGCACCACGAGTATTCGGCACCAAGTCAAGTAAGTATTTGTTTTCATTTTATGATTATTGTGTTATTACTGTGGTACGAAAATTCTACGAAATAGAATACTCTAGAACTGTTAGCTTTAGGAGTTGATGTAACATCCTAAAATTGGGGCTATTTGTGATTAAATGATTTTTTTCTTGTGTTTGAATTGCTATGGTATTATTTATGGAATAATAAGGCTTAATTAAGGGTCTTGGGTAGGCTCGGTTTAGTAGAAAATTTCATTTTTGAACTTTAAAGGTAAGGAGCCTTAACAAGTAGGGGTTACAAGAATAAATAGAGGATTTATTGACATAAAAATCAGGTTGGTAAAGTGGCAAAAGGAGGGCCACTTAGGAGTTACATGTGACGCCACAAGGGATAAGGGAGAGCCTTGGTTCGAGTCGCATAAATCCCCTTTTTACTCTTAATTATGGACGGCATAGGGGGAGAGATTTTCTCTCCTTAAACTCTTTTTTATTATTATAAGATAATAGGATAATAAGGGATAATCAAGGACATTATTCTAAATGGATTATTATGTGATTATTATTCAAATTATTTGAATAATTTCAAACAAGTGGCCTAGAATTGTTTTGGGTATTTGCCGAATTTTGAACTCTTTGTTCAAAGAGAGTGGACGGCAAGGAGACTAGGAAAAGGGAGGTGCCGAATTCTTCTTCAAGGCATCCATTCATCTTTTATTTTCTTTTTGGCAATAGCCGAATTTCCCTCTTCTCCATATTCCATCTTTCAAATCTTTTTCGCTCCCTTTTCAACCTCTATCAAAACCAAAAACTCTCTCTACTTCTCCTTACCGAATCCCCATCCTCAATCTCCCTTTTTTTTTATTTCTTTGCTGGCCGAACATCCACTCCTTATTGTCGAAACTCTAACACCCTTTTCTCATTATTTTTCTCTCTAGCCGAACATACATCTCATCTTTGTGCCAAATTTCTTTCCCTTATCTTGAAGCACCTTGGCCGAATAATAAAAGTAGAATAGATCTCGTTGGATCCTCGTTGTCAATTGATTTGGTGAAGGTAAGATTATCTTAGAAACTCCATGGTTTTCCCTCTCTGTTCCTTTCCGATTTCTATTAGGGGGTAAGTGCCGGAGTTTCGGCAAAGGTTAACAAGGCTTCTAAACGTTTTGGTAAGCGATCTCTCCTAGGTACCCCAAGTTCGTGAAGCAGTCGACCCAAGCTCCTAATCTCTAGCATTCGGCTTTGGTAAGTGGTGGTAAGGGCCTATTGTTAATAGATTATTCTTTTTAAGTGATTAAGCCAGAAGGCTACTAACTTGGTTGAGTGCCGATTTTAGGGTGGTGAAACAAAAGGCTAGTACTCAAAACACGCGGGTAAGGTTTTGGGATCCATAGGAGAACCCTCTTAAATTTTGGGTTTGGCCGAATAGGCCATAAGACTAACCCATAAATTTGGCGAATATAGGACAAGTAGATCTGTGGTGACCAACGTTTCTTTTAGGGATTTAGAACATCCAAGGGTGACAGTGTGTGTACATACACACTTATAATTAATTAAATGTACTAAATCATAGTGTGTGTGCTAACCTGGATCTGTGTAGATTCGGGATTAATACCATGAATGGTATAAGCAAGGAAACGAGTAAGTCCTTGTTGACTATGAAATATTTTAAGATGCTTTTGGGAAGCATGGTGTGTCTAGTACACGTTGCTTATTGCTGATGATAAAACCTTGTACATGTGATTAAGTATATGGTAGCATAAATTATGTGATATAAATGTTGATGTGGGATTGATGAGTGGAGGGGCGGTGATATTTCGTCTTGTGAGCACCAGTGTTTTGGTAACACATGCTGTGACTATATGTCACCGGAGGTTTGGTACCTCCGAGGTTTGGTACCTCATAGTGACTTGTCCCCGTGGTTAACACCACCGTGGGTTGGCCCCACTTGAGATATGGGATCGTCTGCGGTGATTTGGTATCACACGATGGGTTGGCCCCATCACCGATTTGTGTCTACGGACACCGTGTTTTGGTAACACATCGTGACTATATGTCACCAGTGGTTTGGCACCACCACCGTTGTTTTGTAACACATTGTGACTACGGTCACCAAAGTGGTTTGGTACCACATGGGGTAGACAAAGGCGTTTGGTTGGCTAGGGCGGGTGCATGACTCGAAGACATGATGATTGATTATATCATGTATGAAATTGTTTACATACGGGGAAGGGTTACATATCGAGTCTTGGTGACTCACCTTCTCCTTTAACATTTTTCAGTGACTCGTAGATGGCGGTTGAGGAGCCGGTTGGACTCGAGGAGGCCATGCAAAGGACTTGAATAAACTGAACTTTAAACTTAGCTACTTTATTTTATTATTGGGTTATTTTTATTTTGGTTGTAATAAGGCCTCCATAAACTTTACTTTTGTTATTTCATATATGTTGCATACTTTATTTAAACTATATTATTAAAATTAAATTAAAAACCACGATTTCCTTAAATTAACACGAAAATGTTTTATCGTGCCATCGGGCACATTCGAAATTTGTATAATAACCGGACTCAATTAAATTTCCAAATTAAATCTAAGTATAGTTTCGGCAAGATAACTAAAAACGAGTAGTTTTCAACAAAACTTAAATTGGTTTTAAAATGGTGTTCAAAAAGTTTTTCTCCGTAACAAATCAAATTCGGTCGTAATGTTTGGGCTGGGTTTGGGTTGTTACAAAATTGGTATCAGAGCCTAGTTCAAAGCTCGGCTGTGGGGGCCCAAGGCCCAAAAATGTTTTAGTAGGCCTTCTGAATTGTTTTTGGTTTTTGAACAGCATGGCCCGAGTCTCCGGCACCAATCCGCCCAGGTAAGTACATCTAAACCTCTTGCTGAATTATATTTTGTAGAAGGGTAGGAAGCATGGAACGTAGATAGATTTATAGGACTTGGACCCTAAGGTTAGATTACTCAAACACAAACGAAGCATAAGACTTAAAGAACAAAACCAACCTATGACTTAGTCAATGAGCTAGGGTGTGGTAACCCCACATGCGCATGTCTAGGATTGGATCCGGAAGAGCACAGTATTTAAGCGGTCCTCGTGACTCACCTCCTCTTCGCAGTATCCTCCTGCAGTGCGTAGCCGGTTCACCCTAACTCGGAGGGCTCGGTGGTGTGGTAACCTCTGTGCGCATGTCTAGAAAGGTTCGGTGAGAGCTTGGTATTTAAGCGGTCCGCGTGACCCACCTCCTCTTCACTCAAATTCTGCCTGGTGCGTAGCTTTGGTTCACCCTGACCAGGAGGGCTCGGTCATAAGCTAAACACAATGATTAAAACCCGAAAAGGGAAGTAGCCATGTTTTGAAAAAGGATGAAACGACAAACCCTAATGTTTTCAAAACACATTGCAATAACTTTTTTCAAATCCAAGAACATTATTGTTACAACGTTATTTCTCGAAAAACTTGACTTGTGAAAAATTACAGAAATACCCTTAGGAGTAAAATTACCAAAATGCCCCGACCCATAAAATATTAATTCAATGGTTTTGCCAAAAAATTTCAACTATTTTACAAATATTCAACAACTTAGCTTTGGAAATCATCAACCAAAATATTCAGTTCACGAAAAATTATGAAAATACCCACAGTAGGAAAAAGACGCGAAAATACCCCAGGGATAGAAATGGCGAGAAATGTCCGATGAGCGAATAGGTATGGAAAGTATTAAGGAATGGATGCATGAACTTCTTTGTGTGAACTAGGAAAGAAGATCAAACATTGTTTGCTCGAAAGAATCTCTGATTAAACCTTATCCATAAAATTTCTTCGCGAGTAATAAAGTGAAACAAATGCTAACGCATAAAATTTTTCTTAATCGATTAAAAGCGCGGTAGATAGAATGAGTTCTAGAGGACGTGGACGCCGTGGGCGTGGTAGGGGTAGGATGACGGTGTCCAAACCCGTCAGTCGGGACAAGGTTCGAAAATGAGGTACCACTTGCCACCACCACCTCCTACTTTTAGAGTGAGGAGCCGATCGGGCCAGGTGGCGGCGGTATCGCAAGTCGTGTTGCGAGTCTTGGAGATGGTGGTGGGTTGGTGGAAATGTGGGAGCTCAATCTGTCCCGGCGACTCGATCTAACGGAGCGGAGGTATTCCGAGGTGTGTCGGAGTGGCACCCGTCTGCAGCGAATCACCGCTAGAGTCAATCGAAAGAATCATGGATGACCTTGACTGACCCCGAGAAGAAAAGGCAGAAGGCAGCGATGTCGCTTCTAAAGGATGAAGCGTATCGGTGGTGGCTTACGGTTCGAGATGGGGCTACAATGAGATGATTTGACTTGGGAGTATTTCAGAACCACCTATCAAAAAAAGTATGTGGGTACCAGCACCGACGCCAGAGAAAAAGGCTTTTCTCGGGATTAGTGCAAGGAACTAAGTCCGTGTCGAATATGAGGCGGAATTTTTAAGGCTAAGTAGGTATGCTAGAGGCATCGTGGCTCTCTGAACATGAGCGCTGTGTCCACTTTGAGGACGGACTCAGAGATGATTTGAGGTTCTTGATTGCCCCACAAAGCAAAGTTCGTGAGTTCTCATCTCTAGTGGAAAAGGCTAAGGTAGTCGAAGGGATCAAGGAGGCTGTGAGGCAAAGTTATAGTAGGAATAATCGAAAGAGAGGATTTGGGTCACCGGATCAAGCGGTAGTGCTCGAGAAAAAGGCTAGGCCGAGTGGGCCAAATCAAAGGCAAAGGCCCACGATCGCTAATCGAGGCCGACTCGGTGTAACCACTGTGGAAAAGACCCATTGGGGAGGTTGTTGGACCGGTGATAAAGGATGTTTTGAGTGTGGGTCTTTGGAGCATCGTGTCGAGATTGTCCCCGAAACTAGCTAAGAATCACCGGAGAGGCGTAATCGTACTCGAGAATAGAAGTGTGGGACCACGGAGGGTCGTGGTAATGGCGGAGGAAACAACGGTCCTAACCAAGGTCGTGGAACTCAAGGCGAGGTTCAGGCAACACAGAGGCTAGGCGGCTGGCTTAGTTTCTACGCAATGAGGTGTCGCGAGGAAGGTGGCGCACCGGATGTCATAACCGTGCGTTTCTAATTTTTGGTTTTCCTTATGTTGCATTGATTGATGTGGGCTCGACGCTTTTCGTACATTGCTAGTAGTGTGGTAGGAACTATGGACCTAAACTCAAAGCGCTTCTAGGGAGATGACTCGTAGTTAGCCCTTTAGGTCACTCTGTAATAGTAGACAAATTTTATAGAGCGTACCCTAGAACTTCAAGGGGTAGTATTTGTGGTGATCTAATGGAACTACCGTTTGGGGAGTTCGATTTGATCCTTGGAATGGACCGGCTGGTTAAGTATCAAGCGAATTTGGATTGCGCCACCAAGCGCATGGTTCTTAAGGCAGTGAAGGTGATGAAGTGGTTATGATAGGAGATAGAAGGAACTATCTATCCAATGTAGTGACTGCCTTGAAGGTGAAAAGATGGTCAAGAAGGGTTGTGAGGCGTATTTGGTTCAAATCATGCTTTGGAAGCTAAGGGGTTAGTAGTTGAAAAGGTCCGAACGGTTGGGGAATTTGGCGATGTATTCCCGGAAGAACTTTCGGTCCGCCTCCGGATCGAGAAGTCGAATTCGGTATAGACTTGCTACCGGCACGCACACTGTGTCTATAGCACCATACCGAATGGCACCAAAGGAATTGGTGGAGCTAAAGGCTCAAATTCGGGAGCTCTTGGATAGAGGTTTATTCGACCAAGTATATCTCCGTGGGGAGCACTGTGTTGTTTGTCAAGAAGAAGGACGGTTCTATGCGGATGTGCATCGATTACATAACCGAACAAGCTAACGATCAAGAACAAGTATCCGTTGCCTCGGATCGATGATTTGTTTGACCAACTGAAAGGTGCGTCGGTATTCTCAAAGATTGACCTTAGGTCAGGTTATCATCAATTAAGGGTGAAGGAGGCTGATGTTCACAAGACGGCATTCCGAACTCGGTATGGGCATTTCGAGTTCTTGGTGATGCCATTCGGGTTGACCAATGCACCGGCGGCATTTATGGACTTAATGAATAGGGTATTTCAACAGTACTTGGACCAATTCGTCGTGGTGTTCATAGACGACATATTGGTTTATTCAAAGACAGAGGAGGAGCATGACAAGCATTTACGGATAGTTCTGCAAGTATTGAGGGAGAAACAATTATATGCCAAATTCAGTAAATGCGAATTTTGGCTGAGGGAAGTGGCTTTCTTAGGTCATGTAGTATCGGCTGAAGGAATTAGAGTAGACCCCGCAAGATTGAAGCAAAGATGGATTGGAAACCACCTAGGTCGGTGGGTGAAATACGAGTTTTAGGTTTTAGCGGTACTATCGGAGATTCGTGGAAGGATTCTCTCTAATAGCGTGCGCCGTTAACTAAGTTACTAAGGAAAGGTGTTCCATTTGTATGGTCGAGAAGCGACAAGAAAGCTTTGATAAGCTAAGGAAAATTTGACTAAGCTCCGGTTTTGACACGACTGAAGCGGGGAAGTTATTCACGGTCTCATCGTGATGCATCTCACACTGGTTTGGGATGTGTGTTGATGCAGAGATGGGAAGGTAGTAGCCTATGCATCCCGTCCGATTAAGACCGCATGAGGTTAACTACCCAACGCACGACTTGGAGTTAGCGGCAGTCGTCTTCGCTCGGAAGATATGGAGACATTACCTGTATGGGGAGAAGTCGATAGTCTACACGGATCACAAAAGCTTGAGGTATCTTCTGACTCAGAAGGATCTGAATCTGAGACATCGTCGGTGGATTGAACTACTAAAGGACTACGATTGTTCAATCGAGTACCATCCGGGTAAGGCTAATGTGGTCGCTGACGCATTGAGCCGGAAGGTTGTGACGGACTTAAGAGCAATGTTCACTCGGTTGAGTCTATATGATGATGGGAGTCTTTTGGCGGAACTCCAAGTAAAGCCGACATGGATTGAGGAGATTAAGGAAAAGCAGTTAGTGGATGAAGGCTTGAGCGCTAAGAGGGTACAAGTTTAGGATGGTGGTTTGGAAGGGTACAGTCTGTCTAGTAATGGAGTGCTTTGTTTTCAAGGACGAGCTTGTATGCCAAGGGATACAGAATTAAGGCAGAAAATTCTCCAAGATGCACATAGCAGCCCATACGCTATGCATCCTGGGGGCAGCAAAATGTATGGAGACTTGCGGAAATAGTTCTGGTGGCCGGGGCTGAGGCGTGAGATAACTGAGTTCGTAGGAAAGTGTCTGACATGCCAGCAAGTTAAGGCTGAACATCAGTTACCATCGGGACTACTTCAACCGATAAAGATCCCTCAATGGAAATGGGAGAGGATCACCATGGATTTTGTTAGTGGGCTACCCCTTACGCCCAACAAGAAGGATGCAGTTTGGGTAATTGTGGATCGCCTGACTAAATCAGCTCACTTCATGCCGGTGAGAATGGATTACTCACTCCAGAAGCTAGCGAAGCTGTATGTGAGTGAAATAGTGAGGTTGCATGGTGTGCCAGTATCGATTATCTCGGATAGGGATCCCAGATTTACGTCAAGGTTTTGGAAAGCATTGCATCAAGCTTTGGGTACACGGTTAGATTTCAATTACGGCTTTCCATCCACAATCGACGGACAATCGGAAAGGGTGATACAGATTTTAGAAGACATGTTAAGAGGTTGTGTATTGGATTTTAGTGGTAGTTGGGAGGAGTACCTACCATTAGCGGAATTCGCTTATAACAATAGTTATCAAGCGAGTATTCAAATGGCTCCATACGAGGCCCTATATGGACGAAAGTGCCGTACTCCTACATGTTGGACGGAGTTGGGGAACGACAAATTCAGGTCCAGAATTGGTAATGAGATCAAGACAAAGTCAAGGTGATTCGGTCTCGTCTCAAGGAAGCATCGAGATAGGCGAAGTCTTATGCCGATCTCAAACGCAAGGAAATGGAGTATCTTTGTGGAGACAAAGTCTTTTTGAAAGTGTCGCCTTGGAAAAAGGTGTTAAGATTTGGACGAAAAGGGAAGCTGAGCCCAAGGTTCATTGGGCCAAATACAGTTGTAAAGCGAGTAGGACCGGTAGCTTATCGGCTAGAGTCTGCCGCGCAGAATCGAATCGATTCATGATGTCTTTCATGTATCAATCTTTGAGATCAGTATCGGTCGATCCTTCGCACGTTGTGCCGATGAGCAGAGATTGAGGTGAACTCGGATTTATCTTTTGAAGAAGAACCGGTTCAGATTGTAGACCGAGATGTGAAGGTTCTACGTAGGAAGGCAGTGCCTTTAGTGAAAGTGCTATGGCGGAACCACGGAGTGGAAGAAGCTACGTGGGAGCCTGAGGATGTGATGCGGCAGCAATACCCCCACCTCTTTTGATTAGGTAATTTCGGGGACGAAATTATTTTAAGGGGGGTAGAACTGTAACATCCTAAAATTGGGGCGGGGCTATTTGTGATTAAATGATTTTTTTCTTGTGTTTGAATTGCTATGGTATTATTTATGGAATAATAAGGCTTAATTAAGGGTCTTGGGTAGGCTCGGTTTAGTAGAAAATTTCATTTTTGAACTTTAAAGGTAAGGAGCCTTAACAAGTAGGGGTTACAAGAATAAATAGAGGATTTATTGACATAAAAATCAGGTTGGTAAAGTGGCAAAAGGAGGGCCACTTAGGAGTTACATCTGACGCCACAAGGGATAAGGGAGAGCCTTGGTTCGAGTCGCATAAATCCCCTTTTTACTCTTAATTATGGACGGCATAGGGGGAGAGATTTTCTCTCCTTAAACTCTTTTTTTTATTATTATAAGATAATAGGATAATAAGGGATAATCAAGGACATTATTCTAAATGGATTATTATGTGATTATTATTCAAATTATTTGAATAATTTCAAACAAGTGGCCTAGAATTATTTTGGGTATTTGCCGAATTTTGAACTCTTTGTTCAAAGAGAGTGGACTGACAAGGAGACTAGGAAAAGGGAGGGTGCCGAATTCTTCTTCAAGGCATCCATTCATCTTTTATTTTCTTTTTGGCAATAGCCGAATTTCCCTCTTCCCCATATTCCATCTTTCAAATCTTTTTCGCTCCCTTTTCAACCTCTATCAAAACCGAAAACTCTCTCTACTTCTCCTTGCCGAATCCCCATCCTCAATCTCCCTTTTCTTTTATTTCTTTGCTGGCCGAACATCCACTCCTTATTGCCGAAACTCTAACACCCTTTTCTCATTATTTTTCTCTCTAGCCGAACATACATCTCATCTTTGTGCCAAATTTCTTTCCCTTATCTTGAAGCACCTTGGCCGAATAATAAAAGTAGAATAGATCTCGTTGGATCCTCGTTGTCAATTGATTTGGTGAAGGTAAGATTATGCCGAAACTCCATGGTTTTCCCTCTCTGTTCCTTTCCGATTTCTATTAGGGGGTAAGTGCCGATTTCGGCAAAGGTTAACAAGGCTTCTAAACGTTTTGGTAAACGATCTCTCTTAGGTACCCCAAGTTCGTGTGAAGCGATCGACCCAAGCTCCTAATCTCTAGCATTCGGCTTTGGTAAGTGGTGGTGGTAAGGGCCTATTGTTAATAGATTATTCTTTTAAGTGATTAAGCCAAGGCTACTAACTTGGTTGAGTGCCGATTTTAGGGTGGTGAAACAAAAGGCTAGTACTCAAAACACGCGGTAAGGTTTTGGGATCCATAGGAGAACCCTCTTAAATTTTGGGTTTGGCCGAATAGGCCATAAGACTAACCCATAAATTTGGCGAATATAGGACAAGTAGATCTGTGGTGACCAACGTTTCTTTTTGGGATTTAGAACATCCAAGGGTGACAGTGTGTGTACATACACACTTATAATTAATTAAATGTACTAAAGCTGTTGTGTGTGCTAACCGGATCTGTGTAGATTCGGGATTAATACCATGAATGGTATAAGCAAGGAACCAGTAAGTCCTTGTTGACTATGAAATATTTTAAGATGCTTTTGGGAAGCATGGTGTGTCTAGTACACGTTGCTTATTGCTTGATGATAAAACTGTACATGTGATTAAGTATATGGTAGCATAAATTATGTGATATAAATGTTGATGTGGGATTGATGAGTGGAGGGGCGGTGATATTTCGTCTTTGACGAGCACCGATGTTTTGGTAACACACTGTGACTATATGTCACCAGAGGTTTGGTACCTCCAGAGGTTTGGTACCTCATAGCGACTTGTCCTCGTGGTTAACACCACCGTGGGTTGGCCCCACTTGAGATATGGGATCGTCGCGGTGATTTGGTATCACACGATGGGTTGGCCCCATCACCCGATTTGTGTCTACGGACACCAGTGTTTTGGTAACACATCGTGACTATATGTCACCAGTGGTTTGGCACCACCAGTGTTTTGGTAACACATTGTGACTACGGTCACCAGTGGTTTGGTACCACATGGGGTAGACAAAGGCGTTTGGTTGGCTAGGACGGGTGCATGACTCAGTACATGATGATTGATTATATACTGTGTATGAAATTGTTTACATACGGGGGAAGGGTTACATACTGAGTCTTGGTGACTCACCTTCTCCTTTAACATTTTTCAGGTGACTCGTAGATGGCGGTTGAGGAGCCGGTTGGACTCGAGGAGGCCATGCAGTGGACTTGAATAAACTGAACTTTAAACTTAGCTACTTTATTTTATTATTGGGTTATTTTTATTTTGGTTATAATAAGGCCTCCATAAACTTTACTTTTGTTATTTCATATATGTTGGATACTTTATTTAAACTATATTATTAAAATTAAATTAAAAACCACGATTTCCTTAAATTAACACGAAAATGTTTTATCGTGCCATCGGGCACATTCGAAATTTGTATAATAACCGGACTCAATTAAATTTCCAAATTAAATCTAAGTATAGTTTCGGCAAGATAACTAAAAACGAGAAGTTTTCAACAAAACTTAAATTGGTTTTAAAATGGTGTTCAAAAAGTTTTTCTCCGTAACAAATCAAATTCGATCGTAATGTTTGGGCCGGGTTTGGGTTGTTACAGTTGAAACTATAGAGATTGAGACTCTAGGATGCGGATTTGACACTCGAAAACAACTTTTCTACTCATACTCCATAAAACATTGTTTAATAAACACTGAAATAGCATAATGATTCATAAAACTCGTAATCAAGATTAAATCAACTTAGTGAACATGAACGCTAGAAGATGTGGACGCGGTAGACGTGGACGTGCTAGAGGTCGAGGTGTTAGGACTAGATCTTTAGCATCGGGGCGTGTGCCCGAAAGGGTCCCTTTCCCTCTGTGGGGCTATCAGTACCCGCAACTCATCCCGCAGACCATCCTCGAACCATACGCAGCACTCATACTCAGTTGCGACTATGCCCCAAGCATATCGGCTCAACCGCAGAAACTCTGCCTCATACTCTGCTACAGACTTATTCCCCTGAACCAGACTCAGAAATTCCTTTCTCCAGGCATCCACATAACTCGCCCCAACATATTTTCCTTGGAAGGCCGCCTTAAAGAAGTCCCATGTCACATGGTCGACCTGCGTGCCTTCGCTCACGGTAAGCCACCATTGATATGTCTCATCTCGCTGTAAAGACATTGCTCCTTTCATGTTTTGCTCCATCGTGCAGTCAAGGTCATCCATTATTTGCTCCACAGCCTCTAGCCAATATTCTGCTACATTTAGGGCTACGCCAGAGATGCCCCTAAAAATTTCCGCCCCTTTCGACCGGAGTCGTTCAGAAATTGGCCCTCGGCCCACTGACCCAGTAATCGCTCTAGCAACCTTTTCAAGAACTCGTAACATCGCTTGAGACAGAGCATCATCCCCACTGGCTCGATCCTGAGACCCCGTTTCAGTCACTGGTGATGCCGACGCTTCCCTTTCAGGCATATGTCCAGATGCTGAGGATCCAGCCCTAGCACCCCGGCCTCTACCACGGCCACGTGTACCCCTTCTGCGACCTCTTGTGCTCATATCGATGTGGCGTATTTTCTGATTAAAAAGTTTTATGAATCAGCTTATAGTTCTCATAATTATTAACAAGGATTTTATGAAAAGCAGTAATTAGGGTTGTTCTCGTAGATCGAATTTACTACAGTTTCAGTCCCCTATAGTCTTAGTTTCTAAAACTAAGGAGTTTTCAGTATGCTACTACTATCCCTAGTAGTTTCTCAATACAGTCATTTCAGCATATAACAAAGTATAGTGTCAGGAAACTTATGGATTTGGTGCCAAAGATGCGGTGTGCCACACTTTCAGTAATATCACTACTTTCTAAACCAAAATTTAAACAGATTTGGAAAAATTTTCAAAACCCATTCTATAGTCGAGTTTTGCAACCTGGCTCTGATACCACTAAATGTAACACCCTAAACCCAGCCTAGACATTATGACCGGATCTAACGTGCCACATTAAAGCGGTATTCGAAAACTATAAGTTCATTGGAAAACTCTTTTACGGATCAAAACTTTCTACCCTTTAAAGATCCCGATTTGCGTTGCTAATGACAAAACAAATTTGCTCAAAGTCATTCCTTCACAAAAACATTACCGTTTTTAAAACTTTGTTTATTGCGGAAGTTTGTTTGAAAGAGTTGTGGGAACGTGTTATTTTGAAATCAATGGTTACTGTTTTAAAAACCCATGTTTAACAGATGAGCAGTTCGCAATTAAAGGAAGTACCAAATAAAAGTTAAAAAGAAAACCCAATAGCCTTATTACAAAAATAATTAACCCAATACTTAAAAATAAAATAAACTAAAATAAAGCCGCTAAATTTAACCCAAAACATATTGGACGTGTGGCCACCTCCGCGTCCCTCGCAGTGCCAAATCCACTAAAGCTGGGGATTACCTGCACAGTTAGAAGAAAGGGTGAGTTACGAGAACTCAGTGTGAAATCCCCTATTACGGTCACAGTCTGGGCCCGAGCCCATATGGTATCAGTCTGGGCCTAAGCCCTACTCGGTAACAATCTGGGCCTAAGCCCTATTCAGTAATAATCTGGGCCTAAGCCCTATTCGGTAAAAATCTGGGCCTAAGCCCTATTCGGTAATAATCTGGGCCTAAGCCCTAAAATCATATCAATGCAATGGACATGTAACCCAACCCAATCCAACCAAACTCTCCACCCGTACCAACCAATCTCTCCATGTGGGGACCATGTCGACCCACCCAGCCAAACTCTCTAATGGTGCAGCCTAGCTGCTAATAACGGTATATGTGGCTGAGCCACTAGAATCAGAATACGTGGCAATGCCACTATAACGGTACTTCCTCCAAATCATAAAAACCTAACCCGATGCAATATGTCATGTATGCAGTGTATCATAGTCATATATAATTATATAAATATCACACAAACATCATTTAGACTACCACTAAGGGTATAACGATCATTTTGTCATTTTAGGGGTAAAATGGTAATTTCACCCTTCGGGGGTATTTTACTAATTTTACCCACCAAGGGTATTTCAGTAATTTTACCCACTGAGGGTATTTCGGTAATTTTACCCGTGAAGGGTATTTTGGTAATTTTACCCATTGAGGGTATTTTGGTAATCTTAGTCATCTAACGTCCTTTCCGGAGGCCTACTGTCGTCTCAAGTGACACAGGTTCCCTTTCTGGTCAAAACGGTGCAATTGGGCCTAAAGCCCGATTTCGACCCAACAAGGCCCATTACAACCTCAGTCCCACGAGAGAGTTCGTGGCTCTCCCAATAGTCCTTCGACAACACTTGTGGCTCGATTTATCCCTACGAGCGCTCGCACGCTCGAGTGATCTCAAAGGCCAATATTTTGGCTTTTCGGTATTTCGGCTTTTAGCCGATTCACGGATCATCACGTTAACAGAACAAGCAAGAGTGTGAGATTATACACCTGTTATTGATTGTAGGTTGAAGCTTCAAAAATTAAACACCTATGAAATCACAGTTCTAAACGATAGCTTTAACCCTTGATAAGACATCCTCATAAAAATTGAAATTGTCTACACAAACTAACGCTACTTACCACCAACAAGAGATGTCCTGCAAGGGAAAGGTAATCAGCCGACTCATTGGTTATGGAAAGCAAGTTCCTAGAAATGTTGAACGAAAAGGAGGTGTTAGCTACACAATAACCCAGGCCACAATTGACACAAAAATAGCCTTTCGGCTTTGGAGATATAGAACCGAGCATAGAAGAGAAACTGACCAAGATTCGGCTACAGTACCCACTTACTGTAACTTCAAAGAGATTCGAGAAGATTAGAACAAAGCATGGAAATAGATTCGGCCTACACAATCGGCTAGCTTTGCAAATCTAAGAGAAGAACGAGAGAAGAAGAAGGGTTAGGTGTTCGGCCAAAGAAGATCGAAAGGAGAAAAAGAGATTTGGCAGCAAAGTAAAGATGAAACGCAAAAGAGGAAGTAAAATAGGGGAGCCTACCACTCGGCAGTGTCAAAAAGAGAAGGAAAAGAGGAAGACTTGAACTACAGAACGAGAAGAGAAAGAAAGAAACTGAGAATTCGGCAAGGGTGAATTGAGAAGGAAATGACCTGAAATGCTAGAGAAAAATACCAAAATGCAAAAACTCTCAAAAGAAATCCAGAGAAAATTCGGCACTCTCCCCTCTCAAAACTGAATATGCACTTCCAAATGACCACCCTTGGCTGAAATTCCCTATCACCACCTTCCCCACATTCAGCCAAAACTTGCACACCCATCCATCCCTTGATTCTCTCCACCAAATCCTCCTAGAATAGCTCCCCACCTTTCGTTTGAATTATTTGACCAAGTCTCCAACTCCCCTTGAAGAGTTTGATCCGAACTCTGCTTCCTCCCCTCTCAAGTCACAAAATAAAAGCCTCTAATTACAACTTGTGGGATTCTAACCCCACTCTCCATGCCTTCCCAATGACGCCACTGCCACTGAGCTATAGGCTCATCTTGTGTCATCTTAACGCACACCATTCTTCTTAAGCCCTACTGCCAATAGCCCTCTCCACTAAAGGGCCAAAAACTAAAATTTTTCCCAGGCTCAGACTCGAACCCAGGCCTCTTTAGGACCCCCAAACACATTCAAATAGCTAGCCGATCAAGCCCAACATGAATTTAAGCAAAATTACAAACCCCTAACTTTTTGGACATTACAGTGTGAGGCACACGGCCTGCCCACACGGGCGTGTGACCTCTGTAACTTTGAAAAATGTTTGATTTTTGGAAAATTTTTCTATGATCCTGGTTTAGTCCCGACCCCTTTCTAATGTATGTTTAAGATCTCATAAACATCATTAAGGGACTATATGCTTGTATGTTGCTATGATATGACGATGATATACTTATTGATGTGAAATGATCGTAAAAGTTTCTGATTTGTCTAGTAATGCCTCTTAACCCTAGACAGACGATGGTTACGGGTTAGGGGTGTTACACTTCTGGTCAGAATTCTTGACTTGAATGAATTTGTGGTATTGGTTGAAAGAGCTTGTAAAGCCGAGGAGCTTTGTAAAGAAAAGAATAAAGCAGACTCAGAGGCTAGAGACGAGAGAAAAAGGTCGATGAGTAAGCCGTATCACTCTTCATCAAAGAGATTCAAAGATGCAACCAATCGCTCAAATACTTCGATTGGACATTTGGTTAGAGATTGTGTGAAACAATATACGAGTCCTAAAGCTTAATTTCCAATGGAATCAAGTGTTGGCAATGTCAGAAATAATAAGTCTTAGTGTAAACAGTGTGGGAGACGTCATATTTGTGAATGCTGAGGCAAGTATAATAATAGAGTTTGTTATAAATATGGATCACGAGATAATTTCATTCAGAATTGCCCGAAGTTGGTTGAGAAAGATAACGCTCAGAGTGCGAGGCCGAGTAACACGGTAGCTAGGGGTAGACCACCCAAAAACACAGGAATTGTGAGTGGTAGTCAGAAAGGAACAACGAATACAGTTGTGAGATCTGAGGTGAGAGCACCTGCCAGAGCCTATGCTATTCACGCTCACGAAGAAGCGTCATCTCCAGATGTCATTACTGGTACTTTCACTTTTTATGATACATCTGTGATTGCATTGATAGACCCAGGATCAACTCATTCATATATATGTATGAACTTAGTATCTAGTAAGGCTTTGCCTATAGAGTCTACTGAATTTGTAATTAGAGTATCAAACCCCTTAGGCAAGTGTGTTTTGGTTGATAAAGTGTACAAGAATTGTCTGTTGATGTTTCGAGATATTTGTTTCCCGGCTAATCTGATGCTACTACCCTTTGATGAATTTTATATAATTCTGGGTATGGATTGGCTAACTTTGCATAATGCTATTATGAATTACAAACGGAAGACTATTGATTTGAGAAGTAAGAATGACGAGATAGTTTGAATTGAATCCAGTGATTTGAATGGGCTACCAGCCGTAATATCTTCGATGAAAGCTCTGAATTATGTGAAAAAGGGATGTGAAGCTTATCTTGCGTATGTGATTGATACGAAAGTGACATAAAATAAAGTTGAATCTGTGCCAATGGTTTGTGAGTTCCCTGATGTGTTTCCTGAAGAATTACCGGGATTACCTCCGATACGAGAAGTTCAGTTTGGCATTGAGTTAGTGCCGGGGATGACCCCTATTGATGCGAACCCAGTTTTGTCGATTAATCTGAGTTGTATGGTTGCCCGATTATTTAAACGAGGAAGTACCGTTCGGGTTTGGATAGATGTTGGGTACTAGATTAAGTGTAGGTAAGGGTGACAAAGTTAGGCTTAAAAGAAGAAAAGTTATTTTAAATAGGAAGGTTCAGTTAAGGAGGAATAAGGAGGTTGGTTGGTTTGAAAACGGGTTCTTAAGAACAAGAGTGAACCAACACTTCGATTGAAGGTTGACCCAAAATTTATAGGTCCTTAAGTGGTTTACGAAAGAAGAAAGGGAAACCTCGACCCACTATCTAAAGAAGATAGGAACCTCGGTATATTTAGTGTCGAACGCCACACGAATTCGTGATAAGTTCGGTCTAACAAAAATGGGTTGATGCCACTAACTAGTTAGATAAGCCAACAGAGTCTTTGGACGGAATTTGAGAGAAGAATTTCTCACTAATTGGCAGTAATTCATTAAGTTATCAAAAGTCCCTTCAAAATAGTTGGTTACACATATTTATAAGGATAGAAAAGCTAGCTGAAAGGTCACATCTTAATGTGCTAATTAAAACTGAAATTAAACTTAAAACTCTTGATATTCTTGTAACAATTTACTCCATGCTTGAATTCACTTTAATTCAGCTTGATTGATCATCCTTGAATGCTTAAAATGTCTCTTGAGTTATTCCTTGGCTAGCTGAAAAGACACCAGCAACAAAATGGTGTTTTGAATGCTTGTTTTCATCTTTAAATGAGCAAAAACTACTGGTAGGTGAAGAGGTTGCTGCCAAATTTAAGAGGAGTTAAAATGCTTCTTAAAACTCCTTAATTGATGTATTAAACATCCCTTGTAACAGCCACTTCATTTGTAACCAAAAATCAACTTAAAAAGTCACTTTAATTAAGTTGTAATAGCATTGAAATGTAGCGGTTGTGAGCTAAAGAGACACCTGCAATAAACACATTAACATGAACTTATTAAACACAATTAAACACTAATTAAACTCAAACACATTAAACACTTGACTTCAATAAATGAACTAAAAGTTAAGACATCAATTAATGCAGCAACTAGTTTAATTATAGAAGCAGAATTACACAAACTTAAACTCGTACTCCATTAAATTATCCTAGTAGCTAGATTAATTAAATAAGCTTCTTATTAAACACATTTAATTAACTATTTGACAAATTAAACACAACTTAATTATTCAAGCAAATTAGAATGCATGGAAATTAAATAATTTCAAATCAAGCTCAACAAGCTTGCGCCAAACCGAGTTGAGCCAAACAAAAATTATCCCGATAATAACTGAATTGAGTTGGACGGAGCTCAGGGAGCTGGAAATGAACTAGGATCAGCTTGCCAACAGTGCAATACTCGGCTGGGTAAGCTTGGCCAAAGTAGTTCGTAGGGCGGGTTAGTATCATTCCCCCCTTTTGAGGGCGACTTGTCCTCAAGTCGAGCCGTTTGTCCGCTGGAAAATATTTTCTCTTGCGCGGCTTTCCTCGGTCAAATGGGACAAAGGTTATCTCACAATCTTTTCTAAATTTACTCACCAAATTTGACAATGAAAAGTGCGACGAACTCAAATTCAAATAACACATATAAAATTCAGTCCAAAGATCATATGGCAAAAATTTTATTTGTTCATAACATGAATGCTTCATATTGTCGCACAATTTCAATATGCCATCAAAATGAACAATTGAACAGGATGGAAGCAAGGAATGATTAATCACACAATTTAGCAAACAAGAGTGCATTCCTCGTTTCAACCACAACATTCCAAATGGATCAAAATAAAGAACATATTCACTTGTCTTTTTGATTTGAACAACCTCATCTTGTCGTATTCGATTGAATAGGCTTACAGTAGCAGGATGAATAATATGGCCACTTTCCACAAAGTCATCATCACAACACCGATTTCTTCATCTTTCAAACAAAACAAAGATATTGTTGACTTACATATGATGAAAGTTTGATTTTACCTCTTTTGTGCAAAACAAACCTTCGCTCCTTAGCAAGGTAATGTAATCGATATTTCGAACTCGAATAAACCTGAAAAGGTGAAAACTCAAAGAAGTAACTCGCACCCTTCAAAATGTAATTTCCACAAAGATGGAAGATGTCAATGTCACCATGGATAATGTACTTAAAAGGACATGATGAGATGTTATTCACAGGTGGATAGCATAAACCGATTCTGGGATTAAAAACAAAATTTCCAGAATCAAAAATTTGATTTTGATTTTGTAAACTAACCACAAGATTTATTTCCGGAAATGAAGATAAAATTCGTAACGGATGAAAAGGTACAACAAATTTATTTACAATGAGATTATGGTACTTACCTTTTCTTGGTATCAACTTAAAGTGGCTAGCTCCAGGCTTAAACACTCGATTTTGATCACTTATCCCAAAATACAGCAAGAATTTCATTTTCTCAAATAAATCACAAAAGTAGATCAAAGAAAGTTTAGGCAGACGAACATGCAAACATTCATACTTCACAAAACTCAATCGAATAGGCGGATCAAAACATGGAAACTTCGCACAAAAATTTAAAGTTTTCTTTTGATGGACACAATCCAACAAAGTAAGCATTTTGGGTGAAAACCTTTTATCATGTATGTCAAACAAAGGAGTTGTGAGCATACGACTATTCAAATGTTCAAATCCATCACAGTCCAACACATCAAAATTTTTATATGGAAAAATTTTATCACACACATATAAGATTTGCAAAGGCTAAACCAATCCAACAGAAGGATAAGATATGTCATAAGACAAACTTTTCATGGATCTTTTTGAAGCAAGGTCATTAACATCAATAGGTGGACAACGACTAACCAAGTCAAAATACGGTGACCTTTCAGAAATTAAGTCATCAAAACCTTTATTAGCAATTTTTAAACCAAATGATCATGACTCGATAATCATAGAGTCTGATATAGTCCGCCTCGGGAAGAGTCAAAATGTATGCGAACGCCCAATCGTCTACGAGGATGAATTTTAAGCCTTTGGGACAAATGAGAGTAAATACGGTTAAGATTGCAGAAGTGATGATTAAATTTACTTATAGAAAGGAATTTAAGTTAAATATGGGTGAATGAGGGACGGTGAAAATGATTTGGAAAGATGGAATGATAGTTTCGGTTTTATAAGGAAGAAAGAGGGATAAAGGGATAAGTGATGTTTTGGTGGAAATGGAATAATGAACTCAAACGAAGAAATGATTCAACACAAGTTAGTGTCACCCCGATTTCTATATGGTTCAAGGTGGAAATATGGAAATCGAGTATGGACCAAGACCCGTTATCTAAAAAGATAAGAAACGTTGGTATAATAAAATGGAAGAACAAGTGACAGACGCCACAAGCACGGCTCGATAAGTCTATGAAACTTGTACGAAAGTGAAGAGGAGAATATCTCACTCGGTGAACAAAAGTTCATGTAATTTTATAAAAGATCAAAAACTATTACAAAATGAAATGTGCAAAATATTTATGGATTTTTTTTCAAGAGCTAGTCGAATGGCCATAGTTCCTTAATAACTAAGTTTAATTTTTGGTCATAAATTAACTTGATTAATCTAGAAAAGGTCCCCTCATCTTGCTGTCCACGTTCAGCCTTTGGAGCTCAAACATTCATCTTCTAGAAGGCTATGTGCAACCGAAATTAATAGGAAGAAAGAGGGGCTGAAATGCTCTTAAATTCTCCCTTTGAGGACGTGCATGGTTAGCCTTGAAATCTGAATGGTCATGCCTTTGATCTAGGCTGCATTGGGGACGTGAATGGCCCTCCCAAACTCCCATACCATCTTTTAATTGGTTCCCACGCATGGAGAGACATACCAGCAGCAAATTAAATTCATCTCCTTTATGGCCTTGTCTTTTACTTTCCATGAAGCACTCCTTGAATGCTGAAGCACACCTACCACGCCTAGGAGAAAGCAACCAGCACATTAATCACGTCTAAAAGAGAAGAATCAGCACATTAAATGGTCCCCTTTACTTTCACGAGGCCAACAAGCTCATTTAAGCCTTTGTCTTTTACGAAAAGTAGCCTAGGAGAGTTGAACAATCAGCCATTGAATGTGCCGTCCAAGCCATGCATGCTACTGATTTGTTGAGCTTCCAACACTTCCATAAATAATGTTCACGCATGCTGCTGGTTTTGACTTGTTTTAATGTAAATTTGGGAGACATAAAAAGCCATGTTGGAAGCATAAACATCAGCTCATTGAAGTCCCATGCATGCTGCCACCCATGCATTAATAACGTCCCAAAAAGCACCTGCACATCATTAAATTCAGCCATTAGTGTCCAGCAATTAAAACAACTTTTAAAACATGTTTTTGGCTGGACAAATTAAATAAAGGATGGTTATTACTTATATTAATTTTGGCTGGAATTTTAGGACACATTAAATGCACATTTCGGCCAAATAAATGAAGTAGCAGCCAACTATTAAATTGGTCCTAATCTAGACATATTAATGTTAACTATTAATTATGCACTAATTAAGACTTATTTAAGCTTATTTAAATGCAGCAAAATAATTAAAACAAATATTTATTATGTCCAAATTTATTTAATGAATTAAAATTAAAGAATCAGCTCAAAGAGCTGGAGTGAGCTCAAAATTGAGCTCAAATGAATTAATCCGGCTCAATTTGGAAATGCACCAAAGTGCATATCAACTTCACGGCACTTGGGACTTCGAGTTCGAGCTCATTCAATTTGTAAAATGTTGGTGCCCCGGGCGTGCCCGTATCATCCCTCCCCTCTTCAAGACGATTCATCCTCGAATCGACCTGTTGGCTTACTCGAACAAAATTCTCCTTGCTCGACTTTCCTCGATCAAATGGGACGGATGATAGTCGTAAAACCTGAAAGATATAATCATGAGTTAGTGCCCAAACACCACGACCGGATCTGGCATGTCACTAAGAAGAATCTATAAACCCATTACGTACTTAAGAGGGAATTCAGATAACTTCTTCGGTTGTGTTTACGAGTTTAGTGATTATTTAGAAAACTTAGTGATCGTAAGTTAACCTAGTTTAGTTTGCCAACTTTCAAAATCCAGTGACTTTCTAACCCATGTTATCCATTTAAGTTATAAAGGTTTTGTCACAAAAGATAATAATTTAATTAATGATTTCATCGTATGAAAACTTCATTTCCTTTGTGTTTTCTTTTTAAAACATGTTGTTACTTCAGTTGCTCGTTTAACTTGAGTGCCTAAAACGTAAAATAAAAGAACCCAAAATTTAAAACCCAAATAATAGTGGCCTTATTACAGCGTGAAAACCAAACCAGTTATTAAAAGTAAGTATAGTTCTTTACTGAAACAAGATAAAATCATGCATGGCCACCTTGTGCTCCTCTCCAGCCCGGTCCGTTGCACTATGTGCTACCTGAAAAGATGTTAAACAACGGGGTGAGTCATAAGACTCAGTGTGCAACACTCATGCACCATCAAACCCAAGCCCTAGCCCCACAGAACAGAGTATCAGAATATCGCATACACAGAAAATGATGCAGAGCCCAACCCAACCTAGATTTCCATCCGCTACACACCTCCCTTACCTGCCAATCACACCAATGGGGATTTCTACAATCAACCCTCACCGCTACACACCATCGATGGCAGTCATGCTGCAGTTAGCTGCTCATCGTCAGAATCGTGACATAGTCACCAGAATAGATCGTGGAAGAGCCACTACAACAGATCATGGCAGAGCCACCAGAACGCTTCCCCTTTTATTTAATAACATCAGCCCGACCCCATGCAACCATAATAATTTTAATGCATAGATGCAACAGGTTTCGGCATGCATGTATAGGATGCTCATAACGAATATCATATCATCTCATCATAACCATTTATTTTATATAACAGAAATCACTAACCTGACGTCTCGCCTTTACCCTCCAAGGGTATCTCAATAGCCACCGAGTTTTTAGCATTTAACAGAGTATATTAACATATTAACACAACATTATAGACGGTATGAGGAGTTACACACCTGATTACACATAACACTATACTATCGAAGTCAACGCTCTCCCTAGCTGAAATCACGACTATCTGACCACTATTCAGCTCAGACGTTGGCCCACAACCTGGTGGCCAATCACGAACAGCCGACACCGCTCGTTTCTTGAACTTAGGGATCGAACCCGAAGGTTTGCTTCCCCCCCAATCTGCGTATTTCTTGCATCCATCAAAAGCCTCGGTCAGAAACTCACTACGAGAGATATGATTTGAGTAACCACCCAACAAGGTTAAACGACATATAGAGAAGATAAATCGAATTAATAGAACGACTCAGATAAATCTTCTTACCTAAGTCAATTGAATCCCGAGACTAGCAGACTTGGATTTAAAACGTTGATTGCACACCTACAGAAATACCAAATAAGATTCAGCTAAAAGAGAATGGGTTAAAGGAGGTGGCCTTTCGGCCAAACAGGGAATATGAGCCCTCCTTTCACTATTCGGCCAAACTACCAACATCATCTACTCACCTCCGATAATCCCCAAGTTTCGGCACAAGCAGTCAAAGCAGAGAAGATTCGGCTACAAGGGAAGAAAATATGAGAAACAAGTCCAAAGAGAGATTTAGAACCCGATTCGGCCTAGAGGAAAAAGAAAAGAATAGAGAAAAGAGAGAAAGAAATTAATGAAGAACTTACCAGACTCTGAGATGAGAATTCGGCTATGGTGAATAATTCAGGAAAAGAACACAAAAGAAGTGATGCTGAGGCTTAGAGGTGTGGGTTCGGCTTTTAGTGAGTGGAAGAAGAATCAAGAACAAGATGATGAAAGTCAAAAGAATTCGGCAAGAGGGGAGTTCATGTAAGGAGAAAGAAGAAATAGGAAGGGGAAGAGAAAAACAAAGTTTCAGTTTTCGAGAATGAATAGAAAAGAGAATGAAAGAATTATGCCCCAATGGTCTCCCTAATTTCAGCTAAAGGTCATAAAGGAAGAAAAGAGTGGGAATTGACTAGGTGATTTTTGGAAAAAGAGAGAATAATATTAGCTACCACCAAGTTTCGGCACCTCCCCCCTTATGCCCAAAACCGAATGCTCCCCTCCTCTCACACTCCACAAGATTTCGGCTAGCACTCCCCCACTATGCCGTCCCTTCAATCCCTCCTTACTTCCCTCTCTTCCACTCATTCAAACCAATTTGAATGATTCAAACTCCTTAAATTTCTCTCCACCAATCGTTTGAAACACTTGACCAAGTCTTACCTCACTCCTCCAGAGTTTGATTGTCATCCAACCACCTCCCTAGCCTGAGCCCAAAAATAATATTCCCTTGCCACTTGAGAGATTCGAACCTTCTCCCTCTCAACTCCTTGTGACGCCATTTCCTTGCATGCTAAGTGGCGTCCCCTTGCCAGTCTTCCACTGCATTACCTTGTGATACAAAACGCAACTAAAACCCCTAATGTCCTGCTCCTAATTGGCTATCCTCTAAAAAGTGCCGAACTAAAATTTCACCAAGGCTTCGGCTTAACCCCGAGCCTCCCCGAGGCCCCCAAACACAACCAAACAACAAGCATAACACATCGATAAGCAGAAAACATAAAAGATGCAAAGCCCCTAAATCCCGGATGTTACAGTTCTACCCCCTTAAAGAAATTTTGACCGCGAAATTTACCTGATCAAAAGAGATGCGGGTACTGCTGTCGGTTAACATCCTCTAGCTCCCATGTCACTTCCTCTGCATCATGGTTTTGCCACAAAACTTTGACCAAAGGAACCGACTTCCTTCTCAACACCTTTACGTCTCGATCCAAGATCTGCACTAGCTCTTCCTCAAAGGACAAGTCTGATCTTACCTCAATCTCTTCCACTGGCACAATGTGCGATGGATCAGAACGATAACGTCTTAGCATCGAAACATGGAACATGTCATGTATCTGTTTCAACTCAGGATGTAACTCTAGTTGATACGCCACCGGTCCAACTCGACTCAAAACCCGATAAGGCCCGATAAACCTAGGACTTAATTTGCCTTTACGACCAAACCTCATCACCTTCTTCCACGGTGAAACTTTCAAAAAGACTTGATCACCTACTGCAATTTCCAACTCCTTTCGCTTTAGATCCGCATAAGACTTTTCCTGGTCGGACGCTTCCTTTAACCGAGCCCGAATTAACTTAACTTTCTCCTCTGTCTCAAACCAGTTCTGGACCCAACATCAGACGCTCACCCAACTCTGTCCAACAAGTAGGAGTACGACACCTTCGTCCATACAGTGCTTCATAGGGCGCCATCTGAATACTAGATTGGTAGCTGTTGTTGTATGCGAATTCTGCCAAAGGTAAATACTCCTCCCAACTACCCCTGAAATCAATGACACAACCTCTTAACATATCCTCCAAGATCTAAATTATTCTCTCAGACTGACCATCAGTCTGCGGATGAAAAGTAGTGCTAAAGTCTAGCCTTGTCCCCAATGCTTGATGCAATGCCCTCTAAAAACGTGACATAAACCTAGGGTCTCTATCCGATATGATCGACACTGGTACCCCATGCAGTCTCACAACCTCTGCCACATACAGCTTAGCCAACCTTTACAGAGAATAGTCGACACGAACAGGTATGAAATGGGCAGACTTCATCAGCCGATCAACAATCACCCAAATCGAATCTTTCTTAGTGGGCGTAAGAGGTAGCCCACTAACAAAATCCATCGTGATTCTTTCCCACTTCCACTGCGGAATCTTCACTGGCTGCAACAATCCCGAAGGCAACTGATGTTCTGCTTTTACCTGCTGACACATCAAACATTTACTCACGAATTCGGTTACCTCTTGCTTCAAACTTGGCCACCAGAACTGCTCTCGTAAATCCCAATACATTTTACTCCCTCTAGGATGTATATTGTATGGGCTACTATGCGCCTCCTGAAGAATCATCCGTCTTAACTCTTCATCCCTTGGCATATAAACTCTCTTACCGAAACACAGAACCCCATCACGCTTTAAACTATAATCCTCTCCTTCACCATTCTACACACTTGCCGAGTCGAGCACTCAAAACATCGTCTAACAACTGTTTCTCTTTAATCTGGCTTGTCCACATCGGTTTCACTTGGAGTTCCGCTAACAAGCTGCCATCCTCATACAGGCTGAGATGAGCGAACATTGCTCTCAAATCTGTTATCACCTTCTGACTCAACAAGATCGCCACCATATTAGCCTTACCCGGATGATATTCGATCGAATAGTCATAGTCCTTCAATAGCTCAATCCACCTACGTTGTCTTAGATTCAACTCCTTTTGGGTAAGAAGGTACTTCAGACTCTTATGATCGATGTAAATAATAGACTTCTCTCCATACAGGTAGTGTCTCCAGATCTTCAGAGCAAACACTATTGCAGCCAATTCTAGATCATGTGTAGGATAGTTCAACTCATGTGGTCTTAACTGTCGGGACGCATACGCAACAACCTTTCCAACTTGCATCAACACACATCCCAAACCCGTGTGTGACGCATCACAGTAGACGGTAAACTCTTTCCCCGCCTGTGGCTGAATTAACACCGGCGCTTCTATCAAAATCCTCTTCAACTTCTCAAAACTTTCCTGCTGTTCAACTGCCCAAACGAATGGTACTCCTTTCCGCAATAACTTGGTTAATGGTGCCACAATCAAAGAGAATCCTTCCATAAACCTTCTGTAATACCCGGCTAAACCTAAAAAACTTCGAACCTCTGCCACAGACTTCGGCGGTTTCCAGTCCAACACAGCTTCTATCTTCCGGGGGTCAACCCTAATTCCTTTTGCAGAGACCACATGCCATAAGAAAGTTACTTCCCTTAACCAAAACTCACACTTGCTAAATTTGGCATACAGCTGTCTTTCCCTCAAAATCTGCAAGACCACTCGAAGATGCACATCATGCTCCTCTTCTGATTTTGAATAAACTAGGATATCATCTATGAAAACCACAACGAACCGATCTAGGTAGGGTTGGAACACTCGGTTCATCATGTCCATAAACGTCGCTAGTGCATTCGTCAACCCGAATGGCATCACCAAGAACTCATAATGACCGTAGCAGGTTCGAAATGCCGTTTTATGAATGTCTACTTCCTTGACCTTTAACTGATGATACCCAGACCTTAAATCTATCTTTGAAAAGACTGTAGCCCCCTTGAGCTGATCGAACAGATCATCGATTCTCGACAGCGGGTACTTGTTCTTTATTGTCAACTTATTTAGCTGGCGGTAGTCAATGCACATCCGCATGGACCCGTCCTTCTTCTTCACAAATAGGACCGGCACTCCCCACGGAGACACACTCGGTCGGATGAAACCACGGTCCAACAGTTCCTGGATCTGAGCTTTGAGTTCTACCAGCTCCTTCGGCGCAATTCTATAAGAGGCGATAGACACCGGAGCCATTCCTAGAAGTAGCTCAATTCCAAACTCCACTTCACGATCCAGAGGTAACCCTGGCAGCTCCTCAGGAAAGATGTCCACGAAATCCTTTACTGTTCTAATCTCATTAACAGTCACTTCCTTTACGTCCAATGCACTAATAAAAGCTAGGAATGCATTGCATCCTTTCTGAATCATCTTAACAGCCTTCAACACAGAAACCACATTGGACAAATAATTTCTTCTTTCCCCTATCACAACCACTTCTTCGCTTCCTGGAGTACTCAACACCATGCGCTTAGTCTCGCAATCCAGCTTAGCACGATGTTTAACCAACCAATCCATCCCGAGGATGAGATCAAACTCTCAAATGGTAATTCCATTAAGTCTGCATTAAAACACTACTCCTTGAGTCTCTAGAGGCACATTCCTAAATAGTTTGTCCACTATCATGGATTGTCCTAGCGGGCTAACCACAGTCATCTTCCTAGCAGTTATTTCAGATTCTATACATAAAGTCTCAGATACTGAACATGCAACATAAGAGTGGGTTGATCCAATATCAATCAAAGCAAGAAATGGATTATCAGCGATAAGAAACATACCGGTTATAACATCCGGTGCATCACTATCCTCCCGTCGATGAGCTACATAAACTAGGCTCCAGCTGTCTTGCATCTACATTACCAGCACTCCTACCAGGTGCTCTACGACCCCGACCGAACCCATTTCCTTCTCTGATTGGGCCATGACCCCTCGGTAATGACTGACCACCCCTCCTAAACTGATCAAAACCCCGTCCAACTGACTGTACCTGATCCACCTGTGGACAGTCTTTTACCATATGATCTATAGATCCACACCTGAAACATCCACCAGTTCTCCTTCTGCACTCCCCGAAATGTACCTTCCCACACAAAGGGCATGATCGATTCTGACCCCCTATAGCAGGTGTCGAAACACGAGCTGGCCCATAAAACCTAGGCCTTTTTTGAAAACCCCCAGATGATCCCGACGGCCCAAAACTTCTCTTATTCTTACTCCGATCCTTATCTTTATTCTGCTTCTCGATCTGCTTCACCTCTTCGGCTATTTTAACTTTCTCAACCAGAATGACAAAGTCCCTTTCTCGCTGCGGTGCTATCAATACTCTTAACTCATCCCGCAGTCCATCTTCGAACCATACGCAGCGCTCATAGTTAGTCGCCACAATACCTCGAGCGTAACGGCTCAAGCGCAGAAATTCTGCCTCATATTCAGACACAGATTTGCTCCCCTAAACCAAATTCAAAAATGCCTTCCTCTGGGCAACCACATAGCTGGCCCCGACGTACTTTCCCTGAAATGCCACCTTAAAGAAATCCCAGTCAATCCGGTCTGCCGGAGTACCTTCTTTTACCGTGAGCCACTACTGATAGGCCTCGTCTCGAAGAAGAGACACCACCCCTTTCAACTTCTCCTCTACCGTGAAGTCAAGATCATCCATTATGCGCTCACTTGCCTCTAACCAATCTCAGCTGTATTAGGGGCTACACCAGAAACGCCCCTAAACATTTTTGCTCCATTAGCTCGAAGTCGTTCAGACACAAATTTTTGAGCTCCTGTGCCCGTTCCTGTCCCAGCAACTCGCTCAAGAACCCGCAACATTGCCTGAGACACAACATCGTCTCCACCCGTTTGGCCCTGAAACTCTGCTTCTGCAGCTGGCGGCAATGGCACCTCATTTCGTGACCCATGACCAGCCTGCTGGTTCTGATACAGCAATCCTGCCTCTACCACGACCACGCACATTACGCCCGTGTCCCCTACTACTCATCTCTATAATATCGTCTTAATCTGATTTAAAGGAATTTTATGCATTAGCACTTCTTTTCACTGTTTATCAACGAGTAGTTTTATGAAGATATAATCACAAGTAGTTTTCTGTGAATCACATGCATACCTAAAGGGTTTTTACTTCTAGAGTATAGTTTCTTATTCCTAACATCTACGCAACATATTCACATAACATATGCAATTTATATAAATCCTTTACTAATCAAAGAACTTACCTTGCGGACTTGGGCCGGAGACGCAGGAGCCATGCTAGAAGAAATATTTATTATTATCTATTACTTTTAAAGCCATTCTTAGAAAATGTTTTGAACCCAAAACCCAAAGCTGAGTTTTTGAACTTGGCTCTGATACCAAATTTGTAACACCCCAAACTCGGGCCAAACACCACGACCGGATCTGGCATGTCACTAAGAAGAATCTATAAACCCATTACGTACTTAAGAGGGAATTCAGATAACTTCTTCGGTTGTGTTTACGAGTTTAGTGATTATTTAGAAAACTTAGTGATCGTAAGTCAACCTAGTTTAGTTTGCCAACTTTCAAAATCCAGTGACTTTCTAACCCATGTTATCCGTTTAAGTTATAAAGGTTTTGTCACAAAAGATAATAATTTAATTAATGATTTCGTCGTATGAAAACTTCATTTCCTTTGTGTTTTTCTTTTTAAAACATGTTGTTACTTCAGTTGCTCGTTTAACTTGAGTGCCTAAAACGTAAAATTAAAGAACCCGAAATTTAAAACCCAAATAACAGTGGCCTTATTACAACGTGAAAACCAAACCAGTTTTTAAAAGTAAGTAAAGTTCTTTACTGAAACGAGATAAAATCATGCATGGCCACCTCGTGCTCCTCTCCAGCCCGGTCCATTGCACTATGTGCTACCTAAAAAGATGTTAAACAACGGGGTGAGTCATAAGACTCAGTGTGCAACACTCATGCACCATCAAACCCAGGCCCTAGCCCTACAGAATAGAGTATCAGAATATCGTATACACAGAAAATGATGCAGAACCCAACCCAACCTAGATTTCCATCCGCTACACACCTCCCTTACCTGCCAATCACACCAATTGAGATTTCTACAATCAACCCTCACCGCTACACACCATCGATGGCAGTCATGCTGCAGTTAGCTGCTCATCATAAGAATCGTGACATAGTCGCCAGAACAGATCGTGGCAGAGCCACTACAACAGATCGTGGCAGAGCCACCAGAACGCTTCCTCTTTCATTTAATAACATCAGCCCGACCCCATGCAACCATAATAATTTTAATGAATAGATGCAACAGGTTTCGGCATGCATGTATAGGATGCTCATAACGAATATCATATCATCTCATCATAACCATTTATTTAATATAACAGAAATCACTAACCTGACGTCTCGCCTTTACCCTCCAAGGGTATCTCAATAGCCACCGAGTTTTCAACATTTAACAGAGTATATTAACATATTAACACAGCATTATAGACGGTATGAGGAGTTACACACCTGATTACGTATAACACTATACTATCGAAGTCAACGCTCTCCCTAGCTGAAATCACAACTATCTGACCACTATTCAGCTCAGACGCTGGCCCACAACCTGGTGGCCAATCACGAACAGCCGACACTGCTCGTTTCTTAAACTTAGGGATCGAACCCGAAGGTTTGCTTCCCCCCTAATCTGCATATTTCTTGCATCCATCAAAAGCCTCAGTCAAAAACTCACTACGAGAGATATGATTTGAGTAACCACCCAATAAGGTTAAATGACAGATAGAAGATAAATTGAATTAATAGAACGACTCGAATGAATCTTCTTACCTAAGTCGATTGAATCTCGAGACTAGCAGACTTGGATTTAAAACGTTGATTGCACACCTACACAAATACCAAATAAGATTCGGCTAAAAGTGAATGGGTTAAAGGAGGTGGCCTTTCAGCCAAACAGGGAATATGAGCCCTCCTTTCACCATTCGGCCAAACTACCAACATCATCTACTCACCTCCAATAATCCCCAAGTTTCGACACAAGCAGTCAAAGCAGAGAAGATTCGGCTACAAGGGAAGAAAAAATGAGAAATAAGTCTAAAGAGAGATTTAGAACCCGATTCAGCCTAAAGGAAAAAGAAAAGAATAGAGAAAAGAGAGAAAGAAATTAAAGAAGAACTTACCAGACTCTGAGATGAGAATTCGGCATGGTGAATAATTCAGGAAAAAAACACAAAAGAAGTGATGCTGAGGCTTAGAGGTTTCGGCCAAAAGGGAAAATGAAGGTGTGGGTTCGACTTTTAGTGACTGAAAGAAGAATCAAGAACAAGATGATTAAAGTCAAAAGAATTCGGCAAGAGGGGAGTTCATGTAAGGAGAAAGAAGAAATAGGAAGGGGAAGAGAAGAACAAAGTTTTAGTTTTTGAGAATAAATGGAAAAGAGAATGAAAGAATTATGCCCCAATGGTCTCCCTAATTTCGGCTAAAGGCCATAAAGGAAGAAAAGAGTGGGAATTGACTAGGTGATTTTCGGAAAAAGAGAGAATAAGAGTAGCTACCACCAAGTTTCGGCACCTCCCCCCTTATGCCCAAAACCGAATGCTCCCCTCCTCTCACACTCCACAAGATTTCGGCTAGCACTCCCCCACTATGCCATCCCTTCAATCCCTCCTTACTTCCCTCTCTTTCACTCATTCAAACTAATTTGAATGATTCAAACTCCTTAAATTTCTCTCCACCAATTGTTTGAAACACTTGACCAAGTCTTACCTCACTCCTCCAGAGTTTGATTGTCATCCAACCACCTCCCTAGCCTGAGCCCAAAAATAATATTCCCTTGCCACTTGAGTGATTCGAACCTTCTCCCTCTCAACTCCTTGTGACACCATTTCCTTGCATGCTAAATGGCGTCCCCTTGCCACTCTTCCACTGCATTACCTTGTGATACAAAACGCAACTAAAACCCCTAATGTCCTGCTCCTAATTGGCTATCCTCTAAAAAGTGCCGAACTAAAATTTCACCAAGGCTTCGGCTTAACCCTGAGCCTCCCCGAGGCCCCCAAACACAACTAAACAACAAGCATAACACATCGATACATAGAAAACATAAAAAATGCAAAGCCCCTAAATCCCGGATGTTACAGTAGCTGAGTACTGGCTGGAAGCAGTTGAACAAATCATGGATGATCTTGACTATACCGTAGAGGAAAAGTTGAAAGGAGTAGTGTCCCTCCTTCGAGATGAGCCATACCAGTGGTGGCTCACGGTAAGGGATGGTACATCAGCGGACCGTATTACCTGTGATTTCTTTAAGACAGCATTCTAGGGAAGGTATGTTGGGGTGAGTTACGTGGACGCTCAGAGAAAGGCATTTTTAAACATGGTCCAGGGGAATAAGTCAGTGGCTGAGTATGAGGCGGAGTTCCTGCGTTTAAGTTGTTATACCCAGGGTATCATCGCAACTGATCACGAGCATTGTGTCTGATTTAAGGATGGTCTGAGGGACGAGTTGCGAGTACTGATAGCTCCGCAATGGGAAAGAGAGTTTGCTATTCTGGTTGAGAAGGCAAAGATAGCTGAAGATGTGAAGCGATCAGAGAGACAAAACCGGGATAAGGATAGGGGTAGGAATAAGAGGAACTATGGGTCGTCAGGATCTGCTGGGGGTTTCCAAAATAAGCCTAGGTTTGATGGGCTGGGTCGAGTTGCGGCTCATTCTCGTTGGTCGGTCTCAACCATGTGCTAGAAGTGGGAATTTTCATTCGGGGAGTGTTGGGCACGAAATAGAGAATGCTTCAGGTGTGGATCTATAGATCATCTGGTAAGGGACTATCCACAAGAGCCAAACAGGGCACGGCCAGTAGGTCAGGGATATGTACAGTCTAGAAGAGGTGGGTAGCAACAACCGAGAGGTCGTGGTCCGGCCAGAGGAGGAAATGGTTTTGGTCGAGGGCGTGGAGCACCGGGCAGAGGTGCTGGGAATACAGATGCGAGATAGCCTGGGTTGGTTTATGCAGCTAGACGTCGAGAGGATGGAGATGCACCGGACGTCATAACCGGTACGTTCCTTATTTTTGGTGTGCCCTTTTCAGCTTTGATAGATATTGGGTCTACACATTCATATGTTGCTAGTACTGTGTTTGGAACTTTGAATATAGAATCTGAGGTTGCTTCTAGAGAAATGACTATGATTAGCCCTTTAGGACAATCTGTAGTGGTGAACAAACTATTTAGGAGTGTGCCTTTAGAAGTGCAAGGGATTGTTTTCCCGACTGATTTGATGGAATTACCGTTCAGTGAGTTTAACTTGATTTTAGGCATGGACTAGTTAGTTAAGTATCGAGCAAACTTGGATTGTGCTACTAAGCGCATTATATTGAAGACTCTTGAGGATAAAGAGGTACTGGTGATAGGTGAGAGAAGGAATTACCTGTCCAATGTTGTGTCTGCTTTAAAGACTGAAAGGATGGTGCGAAAAGGGTGTGAGGCATTTCTAGCTTTCGTCAGTGCTTTGGAGGCCAAAGAATTGTCTGTAAGAGATGTGAGAACGGTGAAGGATTTCTCGGACGTTTTTTCAGAAGAGCTTCTAGGGTTACCTCCGGATCGCGAGGTGGAGTTCACCATTGATCTACTTCCAGGAACAGCTCCGGTGTCCGTTGCCCCATATAGGATGGCGCCGAAGGAGCTGGTGGAGCTTAAAGCTCAGATTTAAGAATTGTTGGATCGTGGTTTTATTCGACCAAGTGTGTCTCTGTGGGGAGCATCGGTGTTATTTGTTAAGAAAAAAGATGAGTCGATGCGGATGTGCATTGACTATAGGCAATTGAACAAGTTGATGATTAAGAACAAGTATCCGTTGCCAAGGATTGACGACTTGTTCGATCAACTGCGAGGCACTTCGGTCTTCTCGAAGATAGACTTGAGGTTAGGGTACCATCAGCTTAAGGTCAAGGAGGCGGATATTCATAAGACTACTTTTCGAACTCGTTATGGTCACTACGAGTTCTTAGTGATGCCGTTCGGGTTGACGAATGCACCAGCTACATTTATGGATATGATGAACTGGGTATTTCAACCCTACCTGGATCGATTTGTCGTAGTGTTCATAGACGATATTTTGACATATTCAAGAATAGAAGAGGAGCATGATTCGCATCTTCGGATTGTTCTACAGATTTTGAGAGAGAAGTAACTGTATGCCAAATTCAGCAAGTGTGAATTTTGGCTGAGGGAAGTTACCTTTTTGGGGCATGTTGTTTCTGTCGAGGGGATTAGAGTGGATCCCCGAAAGATTGAAGCTATTTTGGATTGGAAACCACCGAAGTCGGTAGCAAAAATTTGAAGTTTCCTTGGGTTAGCTGGATTCTACAGAAGGTTTGTTGAGGGATTCTCGTTGATTACTGCACCATTAACCAAGCTATTACGGAAGGGGATACCGTTTGTTTGGACAGATCAACAGTAGAAAAGCTTTGAGAAGTTGAAGAATATTTTGACGGAGGCACCAGTGTTGATTCAGCCTGAGGCTGGAAAGGAGTTTGTCGTCTATTGTGATGCGTCGCACACAGGGTTAGGATGTGTGTTGATGCAAGAGGGGAAGGTGATAGCGTATGCGTCTCAGTAATTAAGACCGCATGAAGTGAATTATCCCACTCATGATCTGGAATTAGCTGCGGTAGTGTTCGCTTTAAAGATTTGGAGACACTACTTGTAAGGGGAGAAGTCAATTATCTTCACCGATCATAAGAGCCTGAAATATATCCTTACCCAGAAGGAGTTGAATTTAAGGCAGCGGAGATGGATTGAATTGTTGAAAGACTATGACTACTCGATTGAGTATCACCTAGGTAAAGCTAACGTAGTGGCGGATGCGTTGAGCCGTAAGGTGATATCAGATTTGAGGGCAATGTTTGCTCATCTCAGTATGTATGAAGATGGAAGCTTGTTAGCCGAACTTCAAGTGAAGCCTTCATAGGTAAGTCAGATTAAAGAGAGACAGATGTCAGACGAATTGTTAAGTTCTCGACTTCAGCAAGTGGAAGGTGGTGAGATAGAAGATTTTGGTCTGAACAGTGATGGAGTGTTGTGCTTCCATGGAAAAGTTTGTATGCCAAAGGATTCCGAATTGAGACAGAGGATTCTGCAGGAAGCGCATAGTAGCCCATACGCTATGCATTTCAGTGGGAGTAAAATGTATCGAGACTTGCGTGAACAGTTTTGGTGGCCAGGTCTGAAGCAAGAAGTTACCGAGTTTGTGAGTAAGTGCTTGACGTGTCAACAAGTGAAGGCGGAACATCAGTTGCTTTCGGGGTTGGTACAGCCAGTGAAGATTCCACTTTGGAAGTGGGAGAGAATAACGATGGATTTTGTTAGTGGGCTACCTCTGTAACACCCCAAACCAGGTCTATGCGTTAAGACAAGATTTGGTTTGTCACACCGAACGAACATCCAAAATTTCTCTAATGATTTAAGTAATCAGTAATGCAAAACCTTAACGTAGTTTTAAAAGAAAATTTAAAGAAATTGAAAAATAATTTAGGTGTCCAAAATTGTTATAAAACACAATATTTTTAAGAAAACTTTATAGATTTTAACATACGCCCATATTAAGAGTCTTAAAATAAAATTAAATCCATCCACACATAAAAATCCATAAAAATATAATTAGAGGCCTTATTACAACATACCCAAAATAAAATAAGTAACTTAAATAGAGTTCATAGTTTATAAAACCCAAGCTCGTAGTATGGCCTCCACCATGTCATTCCCTGCCCAAGTCCACATCAATTTCCATTACCTGAGATGGATAATAAAACGGGGTGAGTTACAAAGAACTCAGTGTGTAACTCACTTACCACCATTATTGGGCCAGACCATCAAGGCATTAATTTGGGCTTGAGCCCAATTACAAATTTTAACAATGTAAAATGAAATAACATATATAAAATGCATGTAAAAATGAATTTCCCAACCAAACCTAATTTTCATCCGCTACACACCCCGTGCACTCAACCAAAGACACCTGTGGGGATCAAGTCAACCCACCCCGCCAAACACACCAATCGTAGGCATTTAGCCTTTTAAATAATATTGTAGTGCACTCACCGAACTAGATTGTGACATAGTCACCGAACTAGAGGCATTAAGCCAACATTTGTGGCAGAGCCACCGAACTAGATTCATGGCCACAGAGCCTTACTTCTCTTCATCATGTATCCCATCCCATGCAATTATGTATGAATAACAAACTTTAATCATAAATAATTTATTAAGTAACCCATAATACAAATGAGTTTTTAATTAAACTTTTCATTTGGGTCCATTAAACAAAATAGTATTTAGCCCATTTAGCAATCTAGCTAACTTAGGCCCAAATGTCAAACTAGAAGGTTTTGGCCCATTTAGCGATCTAGCGATCTTTTGACCCAATTTATCGATCTAGCAGTTTTTCGGCCCAATTTAACAATCTAGCAATTTTTTGGCCCAATTTAACAATCTAGCAATTTTTCAGCCCAATTTAACAATCTAGCAATTTTTCGGCCCAATTTAACAATCTAGCAATTTTTCGGCCCAATTATAAAATTTAGCGAACTTTGGCCCATATATCAAACTAAAGGGTTTTTGGCCCATAAATCGAACTAGAGGGTTTTTGGCCCATTATGTCAATCTAGCAGTTTTTCGTATTTTTCTCGGTTTTAACCGTTTTCATGTATTTTCACAAAAGTAACAATTACTACATAATTTCCGAATTTACCATTTTCACGATTTTATCACAGTACTTATGATTAGGTATCTAACCCGAAAATGAGTGTGAAGTTACACACCTTGCTATGGTGAGGACTAAACTTTCCCGCTCGTCAACACCTATACATATCACGATAACTTATGATCATTATAATCTAATAATAAAACTGATTTAAACATAACGATCTAAAATTTACCCTCGGATTTTTGAACTACTTCCACTTGCGGTTTCTCCCGATTGATGGTTCGTTAACAAGAATCAAATCCACGAACAAATAATGGTTCGGGAGTACGAACTACTTCAAACAATTGATTCTCCTCGGATGAACGTCCACAACCCGATGGAAATCCCGGATTGCTGATCTGATCCTTTGTTTATACTTAGGGGGATTAACGGAACCTCCTTCTTCTGAAAACTAAACACCGCCCTTTTCTTCCCTATTTTGAATGTCTTAGAAGACAAAAGATCATTAACCATTCTAATATTATACCAAAACAATATGACCAAAAGTTTTTAAGAGTGAAATTTCCTTACCACAATAATCCTTGTCCCACAATATGAGAGTCGTCCCAAACGTTTCCTTAACACTTAAATCGATTCCAACTTTCTATGTTACTCACGAACACTTGATCCCCTATCTTCCGTTATCGCACTAAAATATAACGAATGGAAACGTTAATAGTATGAACTATTAACTAATCGTAACTAAAAAGAATTCTTACCTATTGACCACGATCGAAAAGAAAGGATTGAGAATGATGTTTGATGAAGGATTCAAGCTATGTATAACCAAAGAAAAAGAGATAATGTTTCGCTATGGGCACACTAGCATTCGCCATGAGAGAGTTTAATGGAGAAAATTTGAGTGAAAAGAAATAAAAATAAGAGAAAAGATGGTGATGATGTTGTTTCGATTTTCAAAGAGAAGAGAAGAAAAGATGTGTTTAGGAGCTAGGTACATTCGGCAATGGTAAAAGAAAAGAAAAGAATGGCTTTTTGGTATAGGTGATTTCGGCACTAAAAGAAAAGGCATACAAAGAATACCAAAGTAATAGACAAAAGTGACCAAATGGTTAAAAAAATTAAGGCTTACCAATGCTCAAATTCGGCTAAAGGAGAAGGGTTGAGAAAAGGTTGCAAAACTTGCACAAAAACTAAGAATGACCAAAAAAACTCCTAAACCTTACCAAGCTACAAGCATATTCGGCCAACCTCCCCCCTAGCCTCATTGCCGTCCAAATTCATTGGTCAAATGACCATGAATTTGTTTCCAAAACTTTTCCTTGATATATGCCTTATGTCCCCATATCTTTCCAAACTTTCTTGATTCTATACCATAAGTTAACACTTTCCTTAATCCTTTGATATACTAACCAAAAATAACAAGGTCAACACTTACCATATATGTACTTGGCCGACACTTGCTATACATGTGCAGAAAAATTAAAAATAAAATTCATCTAGATGCTAAACAAGGGATTCGAACCTTCTCCCTCATGCACTAACTCATGCGCCAACACCACTTTGCCATTTACTCATCTTATGCTACTATTTAACACTTAATTCAACTTAAGTGTCAATGCCACTTGCTTCACTTCAATAAATTCTCGAACTAAAAAAAATATTTCATACCCGAATAATTCTATACTCTTCTTCCGAACTATAGTAGGCACAAAAAGAAATAAGAAAATTTTTCCTACATAATCTAAACACCAAAACATGCAATAATCGATACTCAAATTTTACTGTGTTACAACCTCTTACGCCTACTAGGAAAGATTTAGTGTGGGTAATTGACGATCGGTTGATGAAGTCTGCTCAATTCAAACCGGTTCGTGTTGATTACTCACTACAGAAGTTAGCCAAGCTGTATGTAGCAGAGATTGTGAGGTTACATGGGGTACCAGTGTCTATCATATCAGACAGAGACCCTAGGTTTACATCGCGATTCTAGAAGGTGTTACATAAAGCATTGGGTACAAGACTGGATTTCAGCATGGCGTTTCATCCACAAACTGATGGTTAGTCAGAAAGGGTAATTCAGATTCTGGAAGATATGTTGAGAGGCTGTGTTATCGACTTCGTGGGTAGTTGGGAGGATTTCTTACCATTGGCGAATTAGTATACAACAATAGCTATCAATCTAGTATTCGGATGGCACCCTCTGAAGCATTGTATGGTCGTAAGTTTTGTACTCCTACCTGCTTTGGACGAGTTGGGTGAGCGATGATTGTTGGGTCCGTACTGGTTTCAGAGACGGAGGAAAAGGTTAAGTTGATTCGACTTCGGTTGAAAGAAGCTTCCGGCGGTAGAAATCGTATGCGATCCAAGCGTAAAGAAATAGAATTTTCAGTGGGTGATCAGGTTTTTCTGAAAGTTTCACCTTGGAAGAGGGTTTTAAGGTTTGGACGAAGAGGCAAGTTGAGCCCCAGATTCATCGGGCCTTATCGAGTGTTGAAACGTGTGGGACTAGTAGCGTATCAGCTAGAGTTACCACCGGAGTTGAATTGGACACATGATGTATTTCATGTTTCAATGTTAAGGCGCTATCGTTCGGATCCATCTCACATAGTGCCAGTAGAGAAAATTGAAGTAAGACCTGATTTGTCTTTGGAAGAAGAACCAGTGAAGATCTTAGATCGAGATGTTAAAGTGTTGAGAAGGAAGTCAGTTCCGTTGGTTAAAGTTTTATAGCGGAATCACGATTCAGAGGAAGCCACGTGGGAGCCAGAGGATGTGATGCGATAGCAATACCCTCACCTCTTTTGATCAGGTAAATTTTGAGGCCAAAATTTCGTTAAAGAGGGTAGAACTGTAACATCCTAGAATTATGGGTTCTGCATTTTATGTTTTTCTGTGTGCTTGGCTTGTTCTGCTTATCGTTTAGATGTGTTTGGGGGTCTTGGGGAGGCTTGGGTTCAAGCTAGAGCCTTGGTGAAATTTTGGTTTTTGGGCTTAAAGGGGGGAGAGCTAGTGGAGGCAGGCCTTAAGATTATTTGCGTGTGCTTGTTGACACAAAGGAGCTTGTGTCCAAGTAGAAGTGGCGTCACTTGTAGGAGAAAAGGGGAGGAGTTCGAATCCCATATGCCACACTATGGAGCTTTATTTTTTGGCGTCAGGATGGAGAGGAGGTAGCTTTCAGCTGGGACTCTTCTAGGAGGAGTTTAAATGAGTCAACAAGTTCAAAATGGATGGTGGAGAGGTGCTTTAGGAGTTTGAATTGGTCAACCAATTCAAATGGGTGATGGAGAGTGAAACAAGGAGCAAATCGTGGGTGTGGGAGTGAGGTGATAGTTGGCCGAAAATGGGAAGTGTTTGGGGGGAAGTAAATTCGGTCAAGAGGGGTCTTTGATGGGAGGAGCTTTTGATTTTGGGGTATTGTGTCTGTGCCAAATTTTGGAGCATATTTCTGAGCATTAGTGCAAGTGTGAGCTTTTCTTTTCTTTTTGTCGATTGAGGTCAATTCTAGTCCCATTTCCTTTTGTCGAAACTTAAGTCTTTGGAGTGGCTTCCCTTCATTTCTTCTTTTCTTCTTGACTTTCTGGTATTAGCCGAATCTTGAGAGTAACCAATTGTGCATTTCTTCTTCTCTTCATCCATACCTATCATCTGTCTTCTCTTTTCTTCTCATAGTCGAAACCTTGAAGGAGTTTCATTGTCATCCTTTTATTCTCTTCTTAAGCCGAATAATCCCTTTGGTCCCAAGTGAATCAGATTCACCTTGTTTATTTGATTGTTGAAGGTAATGTTCTTCTTTTCTCTCTGTTCATAAAAGCCAAATCTCCTTTTCCTTCTATTTCTTTCGTCTTCTTTCTCTTTTCTTCTCTGCTCCTCTATCTCCTTCTTCACTAACCGAATCTCTGTTTCTTTTTCATCTCAAACTGATGCTGCTCGAGTAGCCTAAGGCGTGAAGGGCTATTTTTCTGCCGAATCTATTTTGGCTTTTCACCACTGTTATCATCACAAGGTAACTTTGTACACTATCTTTTCCTTCTCTAAATTTTCCTTTAAGCCGAATACTCAAGGGCAACCTTTGACTGTTAGGCCAAACCTCTACTTCTCTCACGACTTATCTTTGACTCGGGGACGAATCAGTTGTTGTGCGGTTCAACACTTATCAAGGTAAGGAGTCATTTCTTTTCGGGTTCTCTGTTATTTTTTTCCTTTGCGTTACAGTCTGCCTTAACCAAATTTCTTTATTGGCCAATCAACGTTTCTCTTTGAGTACTGATCAAGGCTCTCTTCATGGATGCGAGTGCCAGTCAATCTAAGGAGGGGAGTGGACCCGTAGTCTCTGCTCCTAAGTTTAAACGACGTGTTGTGTCAGCGGTTCGAGACTTTCCACCGGGTTGTGGTAGGGAGCCAACATCTGCCTGGGATAGACAAATTACGGTTGTTTCTTCTAGTGAGAGTGTCGACGATCTAGTGTGTTTAGTTTTACGCGTAATCAGGTGTGTAATGCTCACACTTTTCTTTATTACTTTGCGTTAATAACTGTGTTGGCTGAAAGCCGAAACAACTGTATAGACAGTTGAGATACCCTTGTGGGAAAGGTTGGAGACACCAGGTAAGTACCGTTATGATTGCCTTTCGTATAACATGATTATATATGATTTGATTATCTGCTGTATATTGTTAATATGTTTGCATGGGCTTTGGGATATGATTGAAAGGGGAAGTGTGATTCAGTGACTTTTGTCACAGTGGTTTGGAACCACAGTGGTTTGGAACCACATATACATTTATCGATGGATCATCACAGTGGTTTGGAACCACAGTGGGTTGGCCCCACATACATTTATCAGTGACTGTCACAGTGGTTTGGAACCACAGTGGGTTGGCCCCACATACATTTATCAGTGACTCTGTCACAGTGGTTTGGAACCACAGTGGTTTGGAACCACAGTGGCTTGGTGCCACGAGTGTTTAGCTGATTCAGGTGATGTAAAGGATGGAAAACTAGGTTGGGTTGGGTTGCATTGCATCCAATTTCTAATATGCTATGTTGTGAGGGCTAAAGCATAATGTGCATCTGTGGGCTTAAGGCCCAGATTGCGTTATAAGGGGAATTATACACTCGAGTCTTGGTGACTCACCCTCTCGCTTAATTTTGCGAGTAACCCTTAGTTCGGATTTGGGCCGAGGTGGACTTTGAGGTGGCCATGCATTACTACTTCCGTAAATCTTTCATTTCTTTATTTTAAACTTACTTTTATTTTGGGTTTTCGCTATGTAATAAGGCCTCCATAACTTTAATTTGGGTTTTGCTTTAATATTGTTTATACATATTTTATGAAATGTCAAATATGGAGTTTTTCTAAAATAAAAATATAACTAACCATTTTTTTTCAAAGTGTTAACAAAAGATGACAAGCGAATAACTAATTAGTTCAGAAATCTTTCTTAAATACCTCAACAATGCTTTCAAAATATCACGTTTAAGAAAATCCCTAATTTACGGCTTTAAATAAAGCAAACACATTTACGACTCATAGTTCATATTAATAAGAAGTTGGTAACAAACCCTTAAAACTGATTTTAATTTTCAAGATGGAAACTCAAAACGGAAAGTTTTCTAAATTGCGATGTTTCTTTAAAATTTTCAAAACTATCTTTCCCTGTGACATACCAGATTCGTTCGTAACGTTTAGACCGGGTTTGGGGTGTTACACATATCTTGCCCAATACTACATTCGGCTTTAGGTAATTTAACAAGCTTCATTCTATTTAACTTAATCACATTAATATAGATTAAATAAAAATTCAAATCAACCCAATTGCTTATAAACTTACCTTAGAAATTGACGGTTTAGGTTTTCTGGCTATTCGTCAACTTAGCTTTTCCCTGATCCAATCCCGTTTCTTTTTGTTCTTGATCTAATCATTTCAAAATGAGCTCATTTGTAACACCCCATACCCATTTCTGAGGCTAAACCCAGATACGAGACATTACTATGCTTGAACTTCCTTAAACATATAATTACGGGCTATAAAATTTTGTTCCAAATTTAAAACTTCACTTTCTTAGTCAAGTCATTTGTATCGTGGGCCTACGAGGCCTTAAACTTGCTTTCGAAAACTTTTACGAGTTAAAGGAAACTTTTCTTTAATACAGGGGCCACACGCCCGTGTATAATGAGACACGCCCGTGTGTAGACACACACGGCCATGTTCAACAACCGTGCTTAAAAACCCAAGCATTCTGCCAATTGCCCCACGGTTAAGGCACACGCCCATGCGGTTTGGGAACACACCCGTGTGCCCTTAAGACATGCCCGTGCTTTCTGTAACACCCCTAACCCATATCCGTCGCCGGATTAGGGTTACGGGGCATTACTTTTTAAGTCACAACTTTTATTCAATCACTTAAATCCTAAATAAACATACTTATATAATAATACAAATAAATTAAAACGATCACATATGCATATAAATGTATATTACATTTATTTTCATAAAACATACTTACCATACTAAACCTAAGTCATATGCGGCACAATCATCAAAGAACATAAGCCAAACATGCTATGTACATTTTATTCATACCACACAACAATGCAATTACCATAAGCCTCATTTACCGTATCTTTATTTATTTACTAAGTACTCAAACAACTAAACCAACCATATCTATCAAAGATAATTTAAAACATACTTCATTCAATTAACTAACATTACCCAAGTATATCATGTACATTATTAATTAGATTTAAGTTCATTTAAAAAGACAATGTCATATCATTCAGTAAGACAAAAATACACTCGACTAACTATTATAAGTTTGTTCACATATATACTCCAAATGGGTCATTGCAACGATTGACGAAAGGTTCTATTCATTTAGTAATTAAAGCCACCTTAACCGAGTATACACATGCTCATAATTAGTTCTTAAACTAGATAACAATCATGGAATTTAAATAAACATATATGAAATCACATGTACATTGCTCATACAGAATTTAAATAGATCCAAACACTCAATCGAGCCAATGTACACCTTAATTCGTTTGCATGCGCATAACTGAACCAAAAATAATTATATGACTTATTCATTATTTTGCATTCGCCAACAGTTCCTAATTTGCAAGTCATTCAAGCATATTATATGTGCACACATTGCCTTTACAATTGCATCAAAACAATCAATACAAAATCAAATATATATATTCATTTTTATCCCTTTACTAAGTGAATTTTATAACCATACTCAAAGACGAGTCATACCAAGCATCAAGATTATCAAAAATGAGCTAATCATAAGCTATTCACATCATTTTCCAATCAAGCCATATAATCAAAATATTATACTCACATGCCATATAACATAGTTACTAAAATGAGCTTATAAATGACCGAATATGTATATACCACACTAACATCATGATCAAGCCATTTTCACATGGCTTATATACATCAACAAAATGTTGTTCGAACATTAAGCTAGCCTATACATGCCTTAAGTTCAAAAATTCAACTTTTTAGGTACCAAAATAAGTCGATAGCGTGGATGACTTCGATGACGATCCCCTGAGCTCGTAGGTTGACCAAAATCTATAAAATAGAGTAGAAACATATCACACAAAGTAAGCTAACTAGCTTAGTAAGTCTTAAGCAAAAGTATTAAATCAAATAATCATTCAACCATTTTCAACTCCAAAATTAATATAATAAAATTTCAAAACTTAGTACTTATATGATCTATTTATGTCGAATGCTAATACCCTTTTCTTTAACAACCTCAAAATAGCCTTATTTCACCCTCAACTATATCACATATTACTAGCATTAAATAGTAATATATCATCTTACCTTATTCCTTGCAACTATGAGGCTTATACTGTAACACTCCAAACCCGGTCAACACACCACGACCGAATCTGGCATGTCACAGAGTGAAAACGATTCGAAGAAAACAGGTTACCGATTTATTTTCGGTGAAAACTCTTCGATTGCTTGTGTTTGGGGAAAACTGATGTATGTATAGTGGAAAATGTTAAGTTGCTTTGAAATCATGTGAATTGTATTACCCGATGGTAGAGTTTAGAAAACTCGTTGCGTAGCTTAGTTTGAAAACTTTGATTATCAGGTTATTAAAGCAAATCAAGTAATTACTTAGTCATATTTAAAACCAAATCCAAAGAAGATAAAATAATCCAAAACATAATTTAAAGGCCTTGTTACAAACCCAAATAAAAACCAGAATTTAAAGTAAAATACCCAAATCAAATGTCCATGTAAAACCGAAGCAATTATCGCATGGTCACCTCGAGTCCACCCGGCTCCTCATCCGCGATCTACGAATCACCTGAAAAGATAAGGGAGAAGGTGAGTCACCAAGACTCAGTGCATAATCCCCCTCCCGATTATTACAACATGCTTACACAAATCATAATCAAGCAAACACATTATGCACCCAAACCTAGCCATCCACAACTCCGTTTTCTACCCCGTGTGGTACCAAACCACTGGTGGTGCCAAACCACTGGTGACCCAAAGTCATGAATAATCCAATTGTGGGGCCAACCCACGTTGTGATACCAAATCACCGGCGACAATCCCGTTTATCAAATGTGGGGCCAACCCACTTTGTGGTGCTAAGCCACTGGACGAGTCGCTATGAGGTGCCAAACCTCCGGTGACCCAAAGTCACAAAATCAATGTAGTACCAAACCACTTTGGTGGTGCCAAACCACCGTGACCCAAAGTCACAGATATCAATCTCCCCCTCCTCTCATATCACCCACAATAATGCAATGCACATACAAATCATGCCATCATGCTTAATCATTAGACATATATCGAACATACATAGATAATATCATCGTAAATCATGTGCCGTAATCTCAACAAAACGGACTTACCCGAAATCCTTGCTCATACCCATAAAGGTATCATATCGAAATCTACACAATTTCGGCTTTTAACATAGTTTAGGTTATTAACAAGTTTACAACGATTATGAAGTGTGTAAGTTACACACCTGGTTACTAACGCGACCACTGAATCCCGAAGATCCTGATCTAACGCACTAGATCCCCTTTACCTTAACACTTTTCGAATACTAGCCACAACCCGAGATATGCGAGATCTCAGCCTTCCCCACAGTCCTAATGAAACCGATTCACAAAGAAAGTAGATGACCACGATCCACTGCTTCTAAACCCGAAGAACCCTCTTCAAACCCGATTAGAGAAAATCACACAAGAGAGATCTATGCTTAGTTGATATTCGACCAAAAGTTAAAATAAGAAGGGGAGAGTTGAGAGCGATTTCGGCAATGGGGTTGAGTGATCAAGGGAGATTCAGCTATGGCTTAAGAAAAGAAAAAGCAGATGAGATTCGACCAAAATGGAAGGAGAGAATGGAAGGGGTATTCGGTTTGAGTGATGGTGAAAAGAAGATGAAAGAAACAATTGAAAGAATGGCTTGAGGAAGAAGAAGGTTCGGCCAACCAATAAGAATGGAGAGCAAAAAGAGATGAGGTTTAGGGAGAGTAGTGTTTCGACTTCAAATGAAATAAGAGAGGAATGCAAGTGAAAATTTGGCTCAATGCCTAAGGAAGAAATCGGCAAGAGTCTAGGGTGCTTTCGGCTTTCGGTTTCAAAGGAGAAAAAGAAAGAAATCTCAAATGGTTCTAAAGGATTCAGCTTGTTGTGCTAGAGGGAAAATCGACAAGTGGCCAAATGAGGTTTCGGTTTCACTTCTCAACCGAATGCACTAGAGCTTTGCTAGCCGAAAATGTTCACTAAGGATTTTCGGCACTCCTTCTAAGTCTTCCAGCCGAATGCACCTCCTCACACAATTCAAATTTTGGCAAACTCTCAAACCTCTCCTGGCCACTCGTTCAAACGAGTTTGAAATATTCAAACTCCTAAATTCTCTCTTTGCCACCCGTTCAAATCAATTTGACTTGTTCAACAGTTATCTGACAGAGTTTGAGCTGAGCACAACTCTTCCTCAGCTTGGCGTCAAAATACTAAGCAGAAAATGGGATCTCCGCTGCTTGAACCTGAGCTCCCCCTTCCCTGCATGTGGCGTCACTCCTCAAGGCCCTAAGTGGCGCCTCCTTGCCACTTTACCAAGGCAATTCTTGTGCTTAACTTTACCACGGAATATACTTAACCCCTAGCTCCTTCAACTCCCCTTAACCAAAGCTTAAAACAAATTTTTTCCTATAGTTCGGGCCTACCCTTGGCTCATACCTAGACCCTAAAACATCCCAATTAACATCACAACCAAGCCATACACATGCAAACAGTTCAAACACAATAGCCCCTATTTAAGGATGTTACAGTTCTACCCCCCTTAAAAATAATTTCGGCCTTGAAATTACCTGGTCAAAAGAGTTGAGGGTATTGCTGTCTCATCACATCCTCTGGTTCCCACGTAGCTTCTTCCACGCCATGGTTTCGCCACAACACCTTTACCAAAGGAACTGACTTCTTGCGCAAAACCTTCACATCCCGATCTAGAATCTGCACTGGTTCCTCTTCCATAGTCAAATCTGGGCTCACCTCTATCTCTCCCACCGATACAACATGCGATGGATCTGAACGATAGCGTCTAAGCATGGAGATGTGGAACACATCATGTATCTAACTCAGCTCTGCTGGCAACTCGAGCTGATAAGCTACTGGTCCCACTCATCTCAACACCTTATACGGGCCAATGAACCTTGGACTTAGCTTGCCTTTTCTTCTAAATCTCAGCACTTTTTTCCACGGCGAGACCTTCAAAAAGACCTTGTCTCCCACAGCAAACTCTATATCTCTCCGCTTAAGATTGGCGTAGGACTTCTGCCGGTCCGAAGCTTCCTTTAGACGAGCACGAATCAATTTGACCTTATCCTCGCCAGAACCAACTCGGACCCAACATCGGCGCTTACCCAACTCTGTCCCGGTATGTAGGTGTCGACACTTCCTACCATACAACGCCTCATATGGTGCCATCTTAATGCTTGCACAGTAACTATTATTGTATGCAAATTCAAATAACGGTAGAAATTCTTCCCAGTGCCTCTCAAATCCAAAACACACCTCTCAACATATCTTCCAAAATCAGTACAACCCTTTCCGATCATCCAGTCATCTGCGGATGAAATGCCGTACTAAAATCCAACCGCGTGCACCCAATGCCCGATGCAACGCTTTCGAACCTTGACGTGAATTTGGGATCCCTATCTGAGATAATCGACACCGGCACACCGTGCAACCTCACTATCTCGCCACATACGACTTAGCTAACTTCGGCGAGTAATCAACCCTGCGGTATAAAATGAGCTAATTTCGTCAAGCGGTCCACAATTACCTGATCGAGTCCTTCTTACTAGGCGTAGGGGTAGCCCAGCGACAAAGTCCATGGTAATCCTTTCCCACTTCCATGTGGAATCTTCACCGGTGAAGTAAACCCGACAAAGAATCGATGTTCGATCTTGACTTGTTGACACGTCAGACATTTACCCACAAACTCGGTTACTTCCCGTTTCAGACCTGGCCACCAAAGCTACTCTCGCAAATCCCGATACATCTTGCTACCTCCAGGATGCATAGCGTATGGGCTGCTATGTGCATCCTGAAGAATCCTCTGCCTTAACTCGATGTCCTTCGGCATACAAGCCTTCCCTTGAAAACATAGTACTCCGTCACTGGACAAGCTGTAACCTTCCAACCCACCATTCTGAACTTGCAACCTCCGAGCATTCAAACCCTCATCCACTAACTGTTTCTCCTTAATCTGCTCTACCCAAGTCGGCTTAACTTTGCAATTACGCCAATAAACTCCCATCGTCATACAAGCTAAGATGAGCAAACATTGCTCTCAAGTCCGATACTACTACCTTACGACTCAACGCGCCCGCGCCACCACGTTAGCCTTGCCCGGATGATACTCAATTGAGCGATCGTAGTCCTTCAACAGCTCAATCCATCTACGCTGTCTCAAGTTCAAATCCTTCCGAGTCAAAAGGTACTTGGACTCTTGTGATCCGTGTAGACTATCGACTTCTCTCTGTACAAATAGTGCCTCCATATTTTGGTGAAAACCATCTGCAGCTAATTCCAAGTCATGCGTCGGATAGTTAACCTCATGCGGTCTTAGTGCCGAGACGCATATGCTACTACCTTCCTCCTCAGTATCGACACACATCCCAAGCCAAGATGTGATGCATCACAAGATATCTGTGAATTCCTTTCTGCCTCAGTGAATCAAAATCGAGCTTCGTCGAGAATCTTCTTCAACTTGTCGAAACTTTCTGTTGCTTCTCGGACCACACAAATGGAACTCCTTTCCTAAGTAACTTGGTCAACGCGGTGCTTTGCGATCAAAGAAAATCCTCTACAAACCTTCGGTAATACCGCGGACCTAGAAAACTCAGAGAATCTCGAATCGACTTAGGTGGTTTCGGTCAACATCGCCTCAATCTTGCGAGGATCCACTCTAATCCCTTCTGCGACACCACGTAACCCAAGAAAGTCACCTCCTTAAGCGCGAATCGCACTTATCGAACTTGGCAAATAAGCGCTTCTCTCCTCGAAATCGCAAAACTATCCGCAAATGCGCATCATGATCCTCCTCGGACCTTGAGTACACCAAAATGTCGTCTATAAACACCACGACAAACTGGTCCAAAAAGCTGCTGGAACACCCGATTCATCATGTCCATGAATGCTTTGCCAACGCATTAGTCAACCCAAACGGCATTACCAGAAATTGCGTAGTGCCTATATCGAGTACAAAACGCCGTCTTATGAATATCACCTCTTTCACCTTTAGGCGATGATACCACGACCTTAGATCGATCTTTGAGAAAACTCGATACACCCTTAAGGTGATCAAACAAGTCATCTATCCGGGCAACGAATACTTGTTTTTGATCGTCGACTTATTCAATTGGCGGTAGTCTATACACATCCGCATTGTACCATCTTTCTTCTTGACAAAGAGCACAGTGTGCTCCCAAGTAAACACTTGGCGGATAAAACCCCGATCCAACGGTTCCTAACCGAGCCTTCACTCTACCAATTCCTTTGGCGCCATCCTATACGGGCGATAGACACCGGCGCGCGATTTGTAAATGTGATCTATACCAAATTCAACTTCCGATCCGGAGGCGGACCGGAAGTTCTTACGGAAATACGTCGACAAATTCCTTCACCATTTGGACATTCTCTACAGCTGACTTCTTGGCCTCCAAGGCACACACATGAACCATAAACGCCTCATAACCCTTTCTGACCATTTTCTCAAATTTCAAAGCGGACACCACGTTGGATGGATAATCTCTTCTATTACCTATCATCACCACTTCTTCACCCTCAACCGTTTTCAAAACCATGCGCTTAGCCGCGCAATCCAGACTTGCTTGGTACTTCACTAACCAGTCCATCCCAAGAATCAGATTGAACTCCCCAAATGGCAGTTCCATAAAATCAGCCCCAAACACTACCCCTTCGAGTTCTAGGGTACATCCCTATCTGACTTATTTACTTCTCTGAGTGACCTAGAGGGCTAATTCATGTCATCTCCTAGAAGTAGTCTCAAAGTCTAGGTTCATGGTCTCTACTATACTACTAGCAACATACGAATCGTCAAACCTACATCTATCAAAGCGGTATATGGTAATCCAAAGATTAAGAACGTCTGGGTTATGACGTCCGTCATGTCGCCTTCCTCTCGACGACTCACCGCATATACCAATCCAGTGCATCTTGCCTCGGTGTTGCCTGTACCTCTGCCCGGTGCTCTGCGGCCCCGACCAGAACCATTACCTCCTCTACCAGAACCACGACCCCTCTGCAGTTACTGTCCCTCATTCCTAAACTGAGCACGACCCTGGCCCTCAGACTGAATCCTGGCTAACTTCCGTGGATAATCCCTCACACGATGATCCAACGAGCCACATTCAAAGCATCCTTTTCCACCAATCCAATATTCTCCCCAATGAGATTTCCCACACCGATTACACTGCGCTGGACCCTGATTAGCAGTAACAGGCCTCCCAGATTGATTTGGCCCACCATGCCTAGCCCTTTTCTGAGAATTACCGACCGACCCAGATGATCCAAAACCTCTCTTATGTCTATTCCTGTCCTGATTCTGCCTCATAGATTCCTTTACCCCTTCGGCTATCTTAACCTTTTCTACTAACACGGTAAACTCTCGCTCCTGCTGTGGAGCAATCAGCAATCTCAGCTCATCCTTCAATCCATCCTCGAACCTGACACATCGCTCGTGCTCCGTAGCCACGATACCTCGAGCATACCGGCTCAACCTTAAGAATTCTGCCTCGTACTCCGATACGGACTTACTCCCCTGAACCAGTCTCAGAAACGCCTTTCGCTGCGCATCAATGTAACTAGACCCAATATACTTCTTTTGGTACGCTGCCTTAAAATAGTCCCACGTGAGATCATCCGCTGCAGCACCATCCCGAACCGTGAGCCACCACTGGTATGACTCATCCCGAAGAAGCGACACTATCCCTTTCGCCTTCTCCTCGTGATCAGATCCAAGTCGTCCATGATACGCTCCGTCGCCTCCAACCAATACTCAGCCGTATTGGGTGCCACACCAGAAACACCTCAGAAAACCTCGGCTCTATTGGCTCAGAGTCGCTCAGATACAGACTTACGAGCTCCCGTGCCTCCACCTGCTCCAGCCACCCTCTCAAGAACTCGCAAAGATCGCTGCGATCATCGCATCATCCTCGCGATCCTCGGTACTCAACACCAGCAGTGGTGGTGGTGGTGGCATCTCATTCTCGACCCACGACTGGATCCCACCGGTTCGAACGCACGATCATCCTACCCCGACCGCGTCCACGCGTATTATGACCCCGACCTCGAGTGCTCATGTCTAACATCTCGACTTATCTGATTTAAAAGTTTTATGCGCCAATCTTTATTCCAATATTATTAAGGCACGATCTTATGAACAGCTTATTACAGAGTTTTGTTTTGCGAGTCACGAGTCATATAGGTTCCAGTCTTCTAGGGTAGTCCACTATCACTAGTCGTCCATAACATATATCATCATAATCATAATCATATGCAACCATCGATTAAGGGTACTTACAGGCGGTCGGTGCAGAGACTCGGTGCCATGCTAAACCATACATTTTTTTCCATCAACACTTTTTAAAACCACACTTTAAAACATTTTGGGCCTCGGGCCCATAGCCGAGCTGTTGAACTTGGCTCTGATACCATAATTGTAACACCCCAAACCCAGTCAACACACCACGATCGAATCTGGCATGTCACAGAGTGAAAACGATTCGAAGAAAACATGTTACCGGTTTATTTTCGGTGAAAACTCTTCGATTGCTTGTGTTTGGGGAAAACAGATGTATGTATAGTGGAAAATGTTAAGTGCTTTGAAATCAGGTGAATTGTATTACCCGATGGTAGAGTTTAGAAAACTCATTGCGTAGCTTAGTTTGAAAACTTTGATTATCAGTTATTAAAGCAAATTAAGTAATTACTTAGTCATATTTAAAACCAAATCCAAAGCGTATAAAATAATCCAAAACATAATTTAAAGGCTTTGTTACAAACCCAAATAAAAACCAGAATTTAAAGTAAAATACCCAAATCAAATGTCCATGTAAAATCGAAGTAATTATCGCATGGTCACCTCGAGTCCACCCGGCTCCTCATCACGATCTACGAATCACCCGAAAAGATAAGGGAGAAGGTGAGTCACCAAGACTCGATGCATAATCCCCCTCCGATTATTACAACATGCTTACACAAATCATAATCAAGCAAACACATCATGCACCCAAACCTAGCCATCCACAACTCCATTTTCTACCCCGTGTGGTACCAAACCACCACCGGTGGTGCCAAACCACCGGTGACCCAAAGTCACCGATATCAATAATAATGTGGTGCCAAACCACCGTGACCCAAAGTCACGAATAATCCAATTGTGGGGCCAACCCACGTTGTGATACCAAATCACTTTGCGACAATCCCATTTTATCAAATGTGGGGCCAACCCACTCAGTGGTGCTAAGCCACTGGGACGAGTCGCTATGAGGTGCCAAACCTCTGGTGACCCAAAGTCACAAAATCAATCAGTGGTACCAAACCACTTTGGTGGTGCCAAACCACTGTGACCCAAAGTCACGAGATATCAATCTTCCCCCTCCTCTCATATCACCCACAATAATGCAATGCACATACAAATCATGCCATCATGCTTAATCATTAGACATATATCGAACATACATAGATAATATCATCAGAAATCATGTGCCGTAATCTCAACAAAATGGACTTACCCAAAATCCTTGCTCATACCCATAAAGGTATCATATCGAAATCTACACAGTTTTGGCTTTTAACATATTTTAGGTTATTAACAAGTTTACAACGATTATGAAGTGTGTAAGTTACACACCTGGTTACTAACGCGATCACTGAATCCCGAAGATCTCGATCTAACGCACTAGATCCCATTTACCTTAACGCTTTTCGAATACTAGCCACAACCTGAGATATGTGAGATCTCAGCCTTCCCCATAGTCTTAACAAAATCGATTGGCAGAGAAAGTAGATGACCACTATCCACTACTTCTAAACCCAAAGAACCCTCTTCAAACCCGATTAGAGAAAATCACACAAGAGAGATCTATGCTTAGTTGATATTCAGCCAAAAGTTAAAACAAGAAGTTGAGAGCGATTTCGGCAATGGGGTTGAGTGATCAAGGGAGATTCGGCTATGGCTTAAGAAAAGAAAAAGCAGATGAGATTCGACCAAAATGGAAGGAGAGAATGGAAGGGGTATTCGGTTTGAGTGATGGTGAAAAGAAGATGAAAGAAACAATTGAAAGAATGGCTTGAGGAAGAAGAAGGTTCGGCCAACCAATAAGAATGGAGAGCAAAAAGAGATGAGGTTTAGGGAGAGTAGTGTTTCGGCTTCAAATGAAATAAAAGAGGAATGTAAGTGAAAATTTGGCTCAATGCCTAAGGAAGAAATCGGCAAGAGTCTAGGGTGCTTTTGGCTTTTGGTTTCAAAGGAGAAAAAGAAAGAAATCTCAAATGGTTCTAAAGGATTCGGCTTGTTGTGCTAGAGGAAAAATTGACAAGTGGCCAAATGAGGTTTTGGTTTTGCTTCTCAACCGAATGCTCCAGAGCTTTGCTAGCCAAAAATGTTCACTAAGGATTTTCGGCACTCCTCCTAAGTCTTCCAGCCGAATACACCTCCTCACACAATTCAAATTTCGGCAAACTCTCAAACCTCTCCTGGCCACTCGTTCAAACGAGTTTGAAATATTCAAACTCCTAAATTCTCTCTTTGCCACCCGTTCAAATCAATTTGACTTGTTCAACAGTTATCTGACAGAGTTTGAGCTGAGCACAATTCTTCCTCAGCTTGGCGTCAAAATACTAAGCAGAAAATGGGATCTCCACTGCTCGAACCTGAGCTCCCCCTTCCCTGCATGTGGCGTCACTCCTCAAGGCCCTAAGTGGCACCTCCTTGCCACTTTACCAAGGCAATTCTTGTGCTTAACTTTACCATAGAATATACTTAACCCCTAGCTCCTTTAGCTCCCCTTAACCAAAGATTAAAACAAAATTTTTCCTATAGTTCGGGCCTACCCTTGGCTCATACCTAGACCCTAAAACATCCCAATTAACATCACAATCAAGCCATACACATGCAAACAGTTCAAACACAATAGCCCCTATTTAAGGATGTTACATATACATACCTGAACATTCAGCTTATTTGCTGTAATTAAATTCCACATTGATAATAATCCACAAACCCTCTATTTATAATAAATCATCGGCATTAAGCCTGCTAGGCAACAAAGCCCGAAACACACACCGGCACTAAGCCTGCTAGACTCGGGGTCTAAAATTTAGTCACCGGCATTTAGCCTGCTAGGCAATAAGCCTGATACACTTCACCGGCATAAGGCCTGCTAGGCTCGAAGCCCAAATATCGATATTATTAAACCATCTCATACACATTACATATTACCAAAATCACATATATCACACATAATTCCTATCACTTTAACATATCAACTCAATTAAATTTAACTACATTTCATTACTAAATCACTTACCACATTCGGCTTTGGCCAAATTCACATTTATAAAATTCATAATTCAGCATGTAATCAAGGTTATAACCGATATTAACGGTATTAAATTGCTTATAGACTTACCTCGGATATCGTCGGACGATAAAAATTGGCTATTCGATAATTTTTGCTTTTCTGCGATCCAAGTCTATTTTTTTTGTTCTTGATCTAAATATATTCAAATTAAGCTCATTCAAACACATTTTTATTCAATTTAATCCCAAAACACATAAATGGGTAAATTACCATTTTGCCCCTAATGTTTCACATTTTTACAATTTAATCCCTATTATACAAAACACAAATTAGGCAAAATCTCACAACAACATGGTTAGGCCGAACCCCCTTATGATTATATAAGTCCATACATTTCATTTATTTAGCGTTTTAACCCCTCAAAAATTTATTTTCTCAATTTAGCCCTATTTAGCTAAATTTATCAAAAATTCAAGAACAAAGTATGTTCATCAATTACATATCTATCATTTAACACCATAAAACATCACAAAACTCAACATAGCATCAATGACATTTTACACAAACATCATCAATTCATGAAATTGATACATGGGTTTTAAAGCTTTCAAAGCAATGATTACAAAAACGTAGAAATTATCGAAAACCGATCAAAAACTAACCTTTAATCACAAATTTTCTCCTTGGCCGAATGTTAGGCTTTGTTTCTTCTTTTCTTTATGACTTTTGGCTAAATAAAATAAAGATGATAACATGCATATCATGTTTTATTTTTAACTTATATTTGTTTATTACTAATTTACCTTATAATATAATATTTTATAACAAAATTTCCAAGGCCATTATTGACCATGTACCATCCACTATCTTTTAAATGGGTTAATTGCCCCTTAGGGACCCCATATAATAAAGCCACAATCAAAAGGGTACTTTACACTTTAATTAGTAACTTTTATAATTTACGCGATTAAGTCCTTTTATTTAATCGGAACCTAAACGGCAAAATTAAATCACGAAAATTTAACACAAACAAATTCACACATAATAAACATGAAAATAATTTAAAAAATATTTTTTAGACTCAGATTTGTGGTCCCGAAACCACTATTCCAATTAGGGTCAAAATAAAATATTTTTTAGACTCAAATTTGTGGTCCCGAAACCACTATTCCGATTAGGGTCAAAATCAGACTGTTACAACTCTCTCCCCCTTAGGAATTTTTGTCCTCGAAAATCTTACCGTTAAACAGAGTCGGATATTGTTGTCTCATTAAATCCTCAGGCTCCCACGTAGCCTCTTCCATTCCATGACGATTCCATAATACTTTTACTAATGGAATTTTCTTGTTTCTCAACTTTTTAACTTCACGAGTTAAGATACGGATCGGTTCCTCCTCGTACGTCATATCAGATTGAATTTCAATCTCAGACAGGGCAATCACTTGTGACAGATCAGATCTATATCTACGAAGCATCGAAACATGAAATACATTGTGTATCTTTTCTAGTTCAGCAGGCAACCTTAATCTATAAGCAACAAGCCCGACACGTTTGATGATCTCATATGGTCCGATGAACCTCGGACTTAATTTGCCCTTACGTCCAAATCGAAGCACTTTCTTCCATGGAGAAACTTTTAGAAATACCCGATCTCTGACCTGAAACTCAATGTCTTTACGTTTTAAATCCGCATATGACTTTTGGCGATCTGATGCAACTTTCAAACTATCACGAATCACTGTCACCTTCTGTTCAGTCTCTTTAATCAAGTCAACCCCGTGTATCTTGTTTTCACCGAGCTCGGTCTAGTACAATAGTGTACGACATTTACGACTGTACAAAGCTTCGTAGGGTGCCATTTTGATACTAGATTGAAAACTATTATTATAAGCAAATTCAATCAAAGGTAAGTATCATTCCCACGCACTTTCAAACTCGAGTATGCAACATCTCAACATATCCTCAAGTATCTGAATGATTCGTTCGGATTGACCATTTGCCAGCGGATGGAAAGCTGTGCTAAAATGTAGTTTAGTACCTAAAGCATCTTGCAATTTCTTCCAAAATCGCGACGTAAATCTCGGGTCTCTGTCCGAAATAATGGAAATCGGCACACCATGTAATCTCACAATTTGAGATACATACAACTCAGCAAGCTTATCGAGCGAATAGTCCGTACGAACTGGAACAAAGTGAGCTGATTTGGTTAGTCTATCCACTATAACCCAAATTGCATCTTTCTTGTTCGTTGTTGTAGGCAAACCGGATACAAAATCCATAGCAATTCTGTCCCATTTCCATCTAGGTATCATGATCGGTTGAAGTAATCCAGAAGGCATCTAATGTTCGGCCTTTACCTGCTGACAAACTAAGCACTTCGAGACAAATTCAGATATGTCCCGTTTCATACCAGACCACCAATAGAACTATTTCAGATCATTATACATTTTCGTGCTACCCGGGTGAACAGATAATCGGCCATTGTGAGCTTCATTCAATATTGTCTGAATCAAATCCAAATCCCTCGAAACACATATTTGATCTTTGAATTTCAATCAGTCATTCTCATCAATTCAAAACTCTGTCTCTCAACACTGTTCTCACACTGAACTCGTCTTGCTAACAAATCTTTGTCAACTTTCTGGGCGTCACTAATTTGTTGAATAAATAACGGTCTTGCTTTTAATTCAGCTACTATCAAACCATCATTAGACGTAGCCATATGCGCGTTCAACGCACGAAGAGCAAATAATGATTTTCGACTTAGAGCATCCGCAACAACATTGGCTTTCCCCGGATGGTAGTCAATCACTAATTCGTAATCTTTCAACAGCTTTAACCATCTGCGTTGTCTCAGGTTCAGATCTTTCTGAGTCATCAAATACTTCAAACTTTTGTGATCTGAATAGACATGACATTTCTCCCCGAACAGATAATGATGCCAAATCTTTAATACGAACACAATGGCTGCTAGCTCTAAATCATGTGTCGGGTAATTTCTTTCGTGTGGCTTCAATTGTCTCGAAGCATAAGCTATGACTTTGCCTTCCTGCATCAAAACACAACCCAAACCATTCAAAGATGCATCAGTATAAATAAAAAATTCTTTACCCGATTCAGGTTGGAGTAACACTGGAGCTTCGGTCAAAAGAGCTTTCAACTGATCGAAACTTTTCTGACACTTTTCCGACCATTCAAACTTAACATCTTTCTGTAATAGCTTTTTCAACGGGGTAGCTATCATAGAAAAACCTTTCACAAAACGTCTGTAGTAACCAGCAAGTCCCAGAAAGCTTCGAATTTTGGAAACATTTTTTGGTGGTTTCTAATCGAGTATAGCCGATATTTTATTTGGATCAACCCGAATACCTAATGTTGAAACAACGTGACCAAGAAAACTGACTTCACTCAGCCAAAACTCGCATTTACTAAACTTTACAAACAACTATTTATCTCGCAAAGTTTGTAGCACAAGCCTCAGATGCTCGGCATGCTCGGTTTCATTTCTGGAGTAGATCAGAATATCATCTATAAACACTACCACAAACCGATCCAAATACTGACTGAAAATTCGATTCATGAGATCCATAAAAATAGCAGGTGCATTAGTGAGTCCGAAAGGCATAACCAAAAACTCGTAGTGTCCGTACCTCGTCCGAAAAGTAGTCTTTGGCACATCTGAATCTCTGACTCGCAACTGATAATAACCCGACCTCAAATCTATCTTTGAGAATACTGAAGCCCCTTTCAACTGATCAAATAAGTCGTCAATTCGAGGCAACGGATATTTATTCTTTATGGTTACCTTATTTAGCTGTCGATAATCAATGCACATTCGCATAGTCCCGTCTTTCTTTTTCACAAATAGAACTGGTGCTCCCCAAGGAGAAAAACTCGGTCGTGCAAAGCCCCTATCTGTTAACTCTTACAACTGTGCTTTCAACTCTTTTAATTCTGTAGGTGCCATCCGATACGGATCTATTGAAATTGGAGTCATCCCCGGTACTAATTCAATGCCAAACTCTATTTCTCGAACTGGTGGTAAACCCGATAATTCTTCAGAAAACACATCTGGGTATTCGTACACAACTGGTATGGATTCAATCTGCTTCTCAGTCACTTTACTATCCAGCACATAAGCCAAGTAAACTTCATACCCTTTTCTCATATACTTTCGAGCTAACATCGAAGATATAACCGCTGATAACCCATTCAGATCATTAGATTCAATCCAAATAATTTCACCATTCTGACATCTCAAATCAAGGGTCTTTCTTTTGCAATTAACAACAGCATCGTGCAAAGTTAACTAGTCCATTCCCAGAATTATATCGAATTCATCGAAAGGCAACAACATCAAATCAGCTGGAAAACATGAATCCCGAATCATTAACGGACAACTTTTACACACTTTGTTAACCAGAACACACCGCCTGGCGGGGTTGGATACTCGAATTACAAACTCGGTAGACTCAACAGCAGAGTCTTCTTCGGATACTAATGTTTCACACACATAAGAATGAGTTGAACCAGGATCAATCAACGCAATAACTCTAGTTTCATAAAGAGTGAAAGTACCGGTAATGACATCTGGGGAAGAAGCATCCTCACGAGTGTGTATAGCATATGCTCTAGCAGGTGCACGAGCCTCCGATCGAACCGCTGTATCTTTTATTCCCCTCTGGCTGCCACCTACATTACCCGAATGTCTGGGTGGTCTACCTCGTGCTGACACGTTGCTCTGTCTCACATTCTAAATAGTGTTTTGCTCGGCTAACATCGGGCACTCTCTAATAAAGTGATCCATCGATCCACACTTAAAACAGGACCGATCATGAAATCTACAACTCCCAGAATGCCATTTTCCACAATGTTTACACTCAACCCGGTTCTGCTGAACATTACCAACACTAGCCATTGAAGTGGCTCGAGAACCCGCAGGTGGTCGGTCTCGGTCCCGTCTAGGAAAGTCTGAAGTGGCTTTGTGTCGACTAGATTCATCTCTAAACTTCTTTGGTGCTGAGTGAAAAGTCTTACTCAATGATCTTTTCCGAACATCTCTAACTTCAAACTCAGCTTTTTTTTCTCTTTTCCAAGCTCTTCAGCTTTACAAGCTCGTTCAACAAGTACCACAAACTCTTTAATCTCTAGTATGCCGACCAGCAGCTTAATGTCTTCATTCAAACCGTCTTCAAATCTTTTACACATAATAGCCTTGGTTGAAACACATTCACAAGCATATCGGCTCAATCTTACAAATTTCCATTCGTATTCGATCACGGTCATACGACCCTATTTCAATTCTAGAAATTATTTACACTTTTGATCGATGAATCTCTAACTGATATACTTTTTACGGAATTCAGTCTGAAAGAATTCCCAGGTTACTTTCTCCTTCGGAACCACCGATACTAGTGTATTCCACCAATGATATGCGGTGTCCCTCAATAGTGATATTGCACATTTTAAACATTCCTCCGGAGTACATGATAGCTCATCGAACACACGAATAGTATTATCAAGCCACAGCTCAGCTCTTTCTGCATCATCATCATCATTAGATTTAAATTCTTCGGCCCCGTGTTTCCTGATTTTATCTACAGGAGGCCTGCTAAATCTCATCGGATCTATCACCGGAGGTACCATAGGTATCGGAGATGGATTATTCGGGGGTGAAGGTTGTTGCATAGCCGGGTTAGTCCGGATATATTGGGTGAACCATTCGTTCATAATCTGATAGAAGGCTTGCTTAGCCTCCCCTCATGGCTACTCGAGATAGGTCGAGAGCCTACCGGTCGCTAACCCATGTGCAAGATCAGGCGCTACGCTCTCAACATCATCAGCTACAGCTCTGTCGGGATCCATTTACTATATAAAAATCACAATTCAAATGTCAGAAGTCACCACACTATCGCATTATAATTTAAGGCATGTATAGCTAGACTCACACGTGCTACGGTAGTCCTAGAATCGACTAAACCATAAGCTCTGATACCAATCAAATGTAACACCCCTAACCCGTATCCGTCGCTAGATTAGGGTTACGGGGCATTACTTTTTAAGTCACAACTTTTATTCAATCACTTAAATCATAAATAAACATACTTATATAATAATACAAATAAATTAAAAAGATCACATATGCATATAAATGTATATTACATTTATTTTCATAAAACATACTTACCATACTAAACCTAAGTCATATGCGGCACAATCATCAAAGAACATAAGCTGAACATGCTATGTACATTTTATTCATACCACACAACAATGCAATTACCATAAGCCTCATTTATCGTATCTTTATTTATTTACTAAGTACTCAAACAACTAAACCAACCATATCTATCAAAGATAATTTAAAACATACTTCATTCAATTAACTAACATTACCCAAGTATATCATATACATTATTAATTAGATTTAAGTTCATTTAAAAGACAATGTCATATCATTCAGTAAGACCAAAATACACTCGGCTAACTATTATAAGTTTGTTCACATATATACTCCAAATGGGTCATTGCAACGATTGACGAAAGGTTCTATTCATTTAGTAATTAAAGCCACATTAACCGAGTATACACATGCTTATAATTAGTTCTTAAACTAGATAATAATCATGGCATTTAAATAAACATATATGAAATCACATGTACATTGCTCATACCAAATTTAAATAGATCCAAACACTCAGTCGAGCCAATGTACACCTTAATTCGTTTGCATGCGCATAATTGAACCAAAAATAATTATATGACTTATTCATTATTTTGCATTCGCCAACCGTTCCTAATTTGCAAGTCATTCAAGCATATTATATGTGTACACATTGCCTTTACAATTGCATCAAAACAATCAATACAAAATCAAATATATATATTCATTTTTATCCCTTTACTAAGTGAATTTTATAACCATACTCAAAGACAAGTCATACCAAGCATCAAGATTATCAAAAATGAGCTAATCATAAGTTATTCACATCATTTTCCAATCAAGCCATATAAACAAAATATTATACTCACATGCCATATAACATAGTTAATAAAATGAGCTTATAATATGACCGAATATGTATATACCACACTAACATCATGATCAAGCCATTTTCACATGGCTTATATACATCAACAAAATGTTGTTCGAATATTAAGCTAGCCTATACATGCCTTAAGTTCAAAAATTCAACTTTTTAGGTACCAAAATAAGTCGATAGCATGGATGACTTCGATGACGATCCCCTGAGCTCATAGCTTGACCAAAATCTATAAAATAGAGTAGAAACATATCACACAAAGTAAGCTAACTAGCTTAGTAAGTCTTAAGCAAAAGTATTAAATCAAATAATCATTCAACCATTTTCAACTCCAAAATTAATATCATAAAATTTCAAAACTTAGTACTTATATGATCTATTTATGTTGAATGCTAATACCCTTTTCTTTAACAACCTCAAAATAGCCTTATTTCACCCTAAATGTGCAAACTCACCGAATACACATAAATTTAATATGTATCCACATATAACCAAATCAAGTAAGTACAATATACATATTGACCACATATAATCGATTACACACATATGTGCATATATCCATTTATCCCTACATTTTGCATTTACACATATGGCCGAATCTCAAAACGTAACCAAAATTGAATTTCAATATATTACACTCATTATTTGTAAAGCTGAATGCACACATTAAATTCTTACAAATATACCTCAACTATATCACATATTACTAGCATTGAATAGTAATATATCATCTTACCTTATTCCTTGCAACTATGAGGCTTATACGCACTGAACATTCACTTATTTGCTGTAATTAAATTCCACATTGATAATAATCCACGAACCTCTATTTATAATAAATCACCAGCATTAAGCCTACTAGGCAACAAAGCTCAAACACACACCGAAGCACTAAGCTCCGCTAGACCCGGGTCTAAAATTTAGTCATCGGCATTTATCCCGCTAGGCAATAAGCTCGATACACTTCACCCAAGCACAAGGCACTGCTAGGCTCAAAGACCGAATATCGATATTATTAAACCATCTCATACACATTACATATTACCAAAATCACATATATCACACATAATTCCTATCACTTTAACATATCAACTCAATTAAATTTAACTACATTTCATTACTAAATCACTTACCACATTCGGCTTTGGCCAAATTCACATTTATAAAATTCATAATTCAGCATGTAATCAAGGTTATAACCGATATTAACGGTATTAAATTGCTTATAGACTTACCTCGGATATCGTCGGACGGTAAAAACCGACTATTCGATAATTTTCACTTTTCCCTGATCCAAGTCCGTTTTTCTTTGTTCTTGATCTAAATATATTCAAATTAAGTTCATTCAAACACATTTTTATTCAATTTAATCCCAAAACACATAAATGGGTAAATTACCATTTTGCCCCTAATGTTTCACATTTTTACAATTTAATCCCTATTATACAAAACACAAATTAGGCAAAATCTCACAACAACATGGTTAGGCCGAACCCCCCTTATGATTTAAGTCCATACATTTCATTTATTTAGCGTTTTAACCCCTCAAAAATTTATTTTCTCAATTTAGCCCTATGTAGCTAAATTTATCAAAAATTCAAGAACAAAGTATGTTCATCAATTACATATCTATCATTTAACACCATAAAACATCACAAAACTCAACATAGCATCAATGGCATTTTACACAAACATCATCAATTCATGAAATTGATACATGGGTTTTAAAGCTTTCGAAGCAACGATTACAAAAACGTAGAAATTATCGAAAACCGATCAAAACCTAACATTTAATCACAAATTTTCTCCTTGGCCGAATGTTAGGCTTTGTTTCTTCTTTTCTTTATGACTTTTGGCTAAATAAAATAAAGATGATAACATGCATATCATGTTTTATTTTTAACATATATTTGTTTATTACTAATTTACCTTATAATATAATATTTTATAACAAAATTTCCAAGACCATTATTGACCATGTACCGTCCACTATCTTTTAAATGGGTTAATTGCCCCTTAGGGACCCCATATAATAAAGCCACAATCAAAAGGGTACTTTACACTTTAATTAGTAACTTTTATAATTTACGCGATTAAGTCCTTTTATTTAAATGGACACCTAAACGGCAAAATTAAATCACGAAAATTTAACACAAACAAAGTCACACATAATAAACATGAAAATAATTTAAAAAAATAATTTTTAGACTCAAATTTGTGGTCCCGAAACCATTATTCCGATTAGGGTCAAAATCAGACTGTTACACTTTTCACCCGTGGTCGACACTGACTAAATCCACACGGCCTTGACACGCCCGTGGACTTAGACCGTGTACTATACCTTGACATACTGACTTATTTTGCACGACCGGGCACACGCCCATGTTCCAACCGTGTATCATGCACGGCCTTAACACACGGCCATGGGATTAGCCCGTGGCCTATCCTAACTTATAAAACTAAGGTGCAGGTTACGCACGGCCTAGACACACACCCGTGTGTCTATCCGTGTGGGCACTTAGTGGCTATCTTACAAACCTTTTTCTACTCTTGTTTGCATACTTTCATATACCTCTTCAAAACATTCTCAAATCATCAATTGAAACTCATAAATTAACACATATTGTTCATGAAAATAAAGTTTTCCTCTCATACACTGGGGAGAATTGTTCCCACAACATTTACAACAACTTAAGCCATCATCACTGGCTATACACAACCATTCTATAGATTCTCTTAGACCAACAACATTTGGCTACAACAATTAGACTTCATCAACTTTAAACGAATCCCTATACATGCCATGACTCTTAAGGACTTAATACCTCATACCGTATGTCTGCTCGATAGTGTGAAAACATCTCCGGTGGCCTCCAACCCGATCTAAGTAATAAAACCTATAAGAGATGAGAAAAGTAAAGGAGTAAGCAATAATGCTTAGTAAGTTCATCTGTATAATTTGACAAATATTGATATTCACTGAATATCCATAACCCCAAGGCAATATGTTGAGTTTTTCTCATCAACTCATGGTTACTTACTCAACCATTCTTGAAACTTACTCATTCAATCTCTTACCACATTCTTACCATATCACAAGCCAATTCGCTCGTTTAATTAGCATACGTTCCTGCACTGATCGTCACAAGATCATATATAACAACACATCAAGCATTCTCAATAAGCCGCTCGTGCTACTAATATCTCGGTGGTTTCGCACTTAGCCCACCATTCCTTTATAAGTGATGGTATCACACATAGCCCATCGATCAATAATCAATAAGGTGACATTGCACATAGCTTACCATTATTTACATTCATGGATAATAATTCACAAGTATATCTCTATTTGAAATGTTCATTCAAGAACATCCTCACATGTTCCCATTTTTACTTAACTTTCTACGATACTGTTCTCATTCACACAAAGCATCAAATACACATACCCCACTAGGGGTTCATCATTTATTGAATTCATCTCAATTCAATTCTACACATACTTGTGCTACTCATAGTACAACCACATACATTCACATATACATTGAATCATTCGAATTGTTAAATAACTCTCTTGAGTCTCATGCACATAGTTCTCGTTGTCACTCTACCCCAATTGGGTTTTACCTACTCTAACATATCGATGCCATGTCCCTGACATGGTCTTATATGAATTCTTACACCGAGGCCATATCCCAATATGGTCTTACTCGAGCCTTTAACCATCGTTCTACCGTGCTATACACCTTTCCCATTACTCTAAATTCAATTCCATTGACATCTCATTAAGAGACATTTCGTACATTCATATAATAATATACATTCCATACAACATTGGAATACTAAATAAGCTCATACGTAATTTCAATATTTGCACATGAACTTACCTCGATGTCGAAAGAGTCGAAAAGGACTTTTTGCCCACATTTCTCTTTTCGTCCGTTCTAGGTCTAAAACTCATTTTCTTTGATCTAGAACAATGAAATTTACTCATTTAATCATTTAATGATTGTATTACAACATAATCTCTACTTAGGCAAAAATGACCATTTTGCCCCTATACTTTGGCAAAATTATGATTTTGCCCCTAGGCTCGTAAATAAATTTTCATCACATTTTCTTGTTAAAGAAGCCTAGCTGAACATTTAATCCTCTTACAAGTATCCACAATTCCAACTATTTCATGACTTAATGAACAAAGTACAACTTTTGCATTTTAGTCCCAATTAGTTGTTTTCATAACAACACCTTTCACAAAAGTTGTATATCACCATCCTAACATTCATTTTCTTCTATAAAAACTCAGCTAACAACTTAAAATCTCACATGGCAAATCTCTAAACTTTTTACCATAATGCAAAATAGTCCCCTCTTTAAAAAGCTTAAGCTTTAGGGATCTCAAAAGTATAATTTTCTTTAAGAAATACCATCAAAATCACTTACTTGAAGAGGAAATGAGTTGCTAAAATTTTGAACTTCAAACACCCCTTGTTTGCTGCAACTTTCGGTGGAGAAGAAGAGAGAAAAAGATGATATCTTTTTCCTTTCTTTATTTTATTATAAAACATCCATTTAACCCACCAACTTTGACCAACATTAAAAGCTCTTGTCCCCTCTTGTCTACATGGCCGGCCATCATATTCAAGATGGTCTAATTGCCCTTTAAAGACCTCCAATTAATATTTCATGGCTATTTGGTACCTTTAGCCTATAGAATGGAACTTTTGCACTTTATGTGATTTAGTCCTTTTTTCACAATTTAGCTAGAAGTTGCTAAAATTAAGGCACCAAAATTTTCATGCATCCTTAAAAACATGTTATAACACATAACATAACATGAGAATAATTTTCTCTAACCTCAAATTAGTGATTCTGAGATCACTATTCCTACTAGCCCCTAAATCAGGCTGTTACAATTCTCCCCCTTTGGGATTTTCGTCCCCGAAAATCTTATCAGAGGAGTCACTACTAACATCCTTAAAACATTTTTTATCAATTCTTCAAAATCACAAATCCACTTATCCTCGTCTCTCTCTTATCAAAAACTCTTAAGCTATAATACATAAGGTCGAAACGTAACTTGAGACCTAGGTCATTCTTCCACTGGGCATTTACTATATATAGTAATGCACTAATTTAGAACTCTGTATATGATCAAATAATCGTTCGGATCTTTACTGATTGATTCACCATAATTCGAATGACATCCCCCTCTTGGGAATTTGTCAAACCAAATTTGAAATCTATAAGGTTTTATCTCACTTTACCATTAAAGCATTCACCAATTGTAATAATATTGACTTGTACGCTTTGACAACTCAGCTTTTAGTGGTCAACTACTTTTGACCATAAACTCAATCATATCGTGAAATGTACTCTATTGTCAAAACATATATGTACATAGCTGCACTTTTTTATTCTTGCATTAGTAGATATGCAATTACTAAATCTCATACCAAAACTTCTATATAAGTTCTGGATTCCTCATCATTTTTATTGTATCTTGAGAGAGCATCAGCAACTGAAAACTTATCCAACTTGGGTTTCATCACCCTAATTAAACTCATTTAGAGATTATTTAAAATATCATTTACTATCTCACTTCTGAACCCTTTTATTCTGAAAAGAGAACTCACTTTTGTCATTAACCTTGCTAAAACTAGGATATTACCAACTAAGATCAGTCGAGTAACTAACTCGTATTGCTTAACATAGATCTTTCATTCAGACATTTGTACTATGTCTACTATCCGTAAAGTATTACAATAACTATACCTGTCATTGTAATAGTTCTAACTGTTTCCACTATTTCATTGTCAAAATCTTCTGTAGCGTATGATACTCTTACTCATTAAAATTCAGAAAATACACATCGATCTTCCCATAGATCAATATATAATATCTAACTCACAACCCAGACACAAAAGTAATCGTCTCTAGATCACCAACTTGTCAACTCTTTCTCTCGATTTAGACTGATCTCAGTACAAGGACTTTCAAAAAAATAGTTCTTTCAATAGTTTTCAACTCAACTATCACGGTTTGAACATTTAGATGAGCATACCTTTATATCATGCTCCCTACTCACGTACACACATAATTTTATTCTCTTTACTGATTCATGCGTGAATATACACAGAACTTGAATCATATCTCAATACATTAATCTACTCGTTCCTCCATATAGAGAACATATTTTGAGCACACTCTCATCTGAGTTTCTCTTGCTGTGCTAATATAAAACTTTTTACTAGCACCATATCTTACGATATTAGGGACATCTCGATCGAATTCATTAACTCTATTCAGCTTACTCGAAAGCTCATCATACAACGTGAAACTTGTGATTTCACTTCTTATACTAGAATCATCACCAACTTCCTCCTCAAGGTACCCAATTAAGGTTGTGAGAAGATAAAGGAATGTCGATTTCAATAAACCAAATCGATAACCATTTTGTCTGATTTTTACTATCAGCTAACATTCTCACACAATCACAATTTATGAAAAGAACAACTGCATCAGCCTTGAAAGGTAACAGCTATTTATACATAATACTTATGGAGATTACTATAATCCATCCATAGCATCAACTAATCATGCACAAACTACAGGCTTTAAGCTAACTTATTCAAACTTGCCATTTATTTAGTACATACCGTGCCACACATCGTACTCATTTCTTCTTGACTCGTTCACGAGTGTCTATATTTACCCATTCCCATAACTTTAGTACAATTCCCATTTCTACCTCTAGACTCATCTATGTGTCCCATTGATCACTAGAGATAATCAAGGACGCATATTCATCGTCATTTATGTAGGTACAAGGCCAATGCCACATCCACGAGGTGGTCTTATATGGAGTTTCCTCTAAATGCCAATGCCATATCCCGGATAAGGTCTTATATGGACTTCCATATCAAATATCGTTGCCATATTCTGAATATGGTCTTCCACAACTCTCATATTCATTACCAAAGCCATATCCCAATTATGGTCTTATACAGGATCTCAACTCGGTCTTTGAGGCCATGTCCCGATCATGGTCTTATACTTTACCTTATCTCTTTCATATATCAATGATAACCCTTTTCATTTTAGTCCTCTATGACTTCAATCTCATGTTCAACAACAATTACTCTATTTAGTAGAGTATTATGTATCAGCGTGATACAAAGCATTCTCAACTATGCTAGCATAAATTTTGCATTAATCACACGTAGACTTATTCAACTTGACTCTCATAACATCTCATCATACTTTAACAGTGGTAAGGGGGTGAAGTTGTAGGGCCCCTAACTTGATTCTTGTGACTACATACATATGATTTAATATTCATAATCAATGAAATATCATCGTAGTCACACATCTCGCTCCAGGCAAGTTTTCATACTTACTCATGCTACAATGGTTTCTATCACCCAAAATTTTGAACAGTGACTTCACTTACTCAAGTTCCACCATAATGTCTACTCAAGTACTCAACATTAAACTCTAATTTCGCTTATCATTGCTCATCAAGTTAGAGAATGTCTTACGAGTTTGAGTACATCATTTACTTGATTGCCATAGTCCAACTATGGTCTTACTCGTATCGCAACATCATAGCCCAGCTATTACTTTACATGTCATCATGATGCCATAGCCTTACTATGGTCTTACACGAAATCTCATATCAATACCAATGCCATATCCCAGATACGATCTTACATGGAGACTCATATCGATGTCGATGCCATATCCCAGATATGGTCTTACACGAAATCTTATATCGATATCGACACCATATCCCAGATATGGTCTTACACAATCTCATACCGAAGCAGGTCCCAGACGTGGTCTCACACGGGATTACTATTTAATGCCGATGCAATATCCCATATATGGTCTTATACGGGATCTCATAACAAATATCAATGCTATATCCCAGATATGGTCTTATCTGATTAACTTATTCAATACCGAAGCCATATCCCTGATATGGTCTTATAGGGGATCTTGTAACTCGATGTCGATTCCATATCCCAGATATGGTCTTATACGAGATCATACTTAGATGTCGATGCCATGTCCCGGACATGGTCTTATACGAGATCTTTCTTTAGTGCTGAAGCCATGTTCCAGACATGGTCTTACACAGAATCACTATTCGATGCCGACGCCATATCCCAGATATGGTCTTACACGGGATCGAGTATCATTGCCAATGCCATGTCCCAGACATGGTCTTATATGGGGTCTCATGTATTGCCATGGTCCTACCATGGTCTTATTCATCATTTTATCATTGAACGATCGTACTCATCTCCTGCATTCTACTTAGTCAAACTTCTCAATTTTAACTCTCACACTATAGTATGTGTGACTTTGTAACTGGGTCATAAGACAAAACATTATAACCATGTGGACATTTTTATCATAAACAATAGCATCATAAATCTCAAATGCTTACTTACTCTTACTGCTTCCCACATACATCATGGTACTTACTAGCCTTATGCTTGTAAGGTAAACATGGTACCTGTAACACTTGATCACATAGATCAGTATACTTTACTATAATAAGCATAATATCAACATCATCATTCATAGCATGAATTATACTTGCTAGTCAGCCTTCACTAGCATGACATATTATCAACTTTATTACTAACTTTCTTGCTATCTCATTTAAACTTTACTATTTTGCCCGATGAATTACTGTGAATGACTGAGGATACTGAATCTTATCTCACATTTAACTCGATGCCAAAGCCATATCCCAGATATGGTCTTACATGGGATCTCTATCTCTTGATAGCTTTTCAATGCCAAGACTTTTCTGGGTCTTACATGATAGCTTACTTGTTTACCGATGCCATGTCTTGACATGGTCTTATACGGACTTTCTTGTCTCATGTGGCAGATTGAGTATCCTAAGTAATTCATTTTCAATCGGGACTTTCATATACATGCTCTTAATAACTTCTTTGTTTAATAAATCATTAAACACTTTCATGGAAATAATGTGCATTTAGCAACATAGCAAGAAATTCAATGAAAATATCCATGAAGCTTGGAAATCATACAACTTACTGAAATTAGCTCGGTTGGGAATCATCACTGTCTTAACAAAACAATTTTGTTAGAGCCGGGAGACATCACACTATCACTGTCCACCTATGGCATGTATAGCTAGACTCTTACTCTCGCTAGGTTAGTCCTAGAACCGACTAAACCATAGCTCTGATACCACTAAATGTAACACCCTATACCCGTTTTTGAGGCTAAACCCAGATACGAGACATTACTATGCTTGAACTTCCTTAAACATATACTTACGGGCTATAAAATTTGGTTCCAAATTAAAAACTTCTCTTTCTTAGTCAAGTCATTCGTATTGTGGGCCTACGAGGCCTTAAACTTGCGTTCAAAAACTTTTACGAGTTAAAGGAAACTTTTCTTTAATACAGGGGCCACACGCTCGTGTATAATGAGACACGCACGTGTGTAGACACACATGGCCATGTTCAACAATCGTGCTTAAAAACCCAAGCATTCTGCCAAATGCCCCACGGTTAAGGCACACGCCCATGCGGTTTGGGAACACGCCCGTGTGCCCTTAGGACATGCCCGTGCTTTCCACCCGTGGTCGACACTGACTAAATCCACACGGCCTTAACATGCTCGTGGACTTAGACTGTGTACTATACCTTGACATAATGACTTATTTCGCATGACCGGGCACACGCCCATGTTCCAACCGTGTATCATGCACGGCCTTAACACAAGGCCATGGGATTAGCCCGTGGCCTATCCTGACTTATAAAACTAAGGTGCAGGTTACGCACGGCCTAGGCACACGCTCGTGTGTCTATCCGTGTGGGCACTTAGTGGCTATCTTACAAACCTTTTTCTACTCTTGTTTGCATACTTTCATATACCTCTTCAAAACATTCTCAAATCATCAATTGAAACTCATAAATTAACACATATTGTTCATGAAAATAAAGTTTTCCTCTCATACACTGGGGAGAATTGTTCCCACAACATTTACAACAACTTAAGCCATCATCATTGGCTATACACAACCATTCTATAGATTCTCTTAGACTAACAACATTTGGCTACAACAATTAGACTTCATCAACTTTAAACGAATCCCTATACATGCCATGACTCTTAAGGACTTAATACCTCATACCGTATGTCTGCTCGATAGTGTGAAAACATCTCCAGTGGCCTCCAACCCGAGCTAAGTAATAAAACCTATAAGAGATGAGAAAAGTAAAGGAGTAAGCAATAATGCTTAGTAAGTTCATCTGTATAATTTGACAAATATTGATATTCACTGAATATACATAACCCCAAGGCAATATGTTGAGTTTTTCTCATCAACTCATGGTTACTTACTCAACCATTCTTGAAACTTACTCATTCAATCTCTTACCACATTCTTACCATATAACAAGCCAATTCGCTCGTTTAATTAGCATACGTTCCTGCACTGATCGTCACAAGATCATATATAACAACACATCAAGCATTTTCAATAAGCCGCTCATGCTACTAATATCTCGGTGGTTTCGCACTTAGCCCACCATTCCTTTATAAGTGATGGTATCACACATAGCCCATCGATCAATAATCAATAAGGTGACATTGCACATAGCTTACCGTTATTTACATTCATGGATAATAATTCACAAGTATATATCTATTTCAAATGTTCATTCAAGAACATCCTCACATGTTTCCATTTTTACTTAACTTTCTACGATACTCGTTCTCATTCACACAGTGCATCAAATACACATACCCCACTAGGGGTTCATCATTTATTGAATTCATCTCAATTCAATTCTACACATACTTGTGCTACTCATAGTACAACCACATACATTCACATATACATTGAATCATTCGAATTGTTAAATAACTCTCTTGAGTCTCATGCACATAGTTCTCGTTGTCACTCTACCCCAATTGGGTTTTACCTACTCTAACATATCGATGCCATGTCCCTGACATGTTCTTATACGAATTCTTACACCGAGGCCATATCCCAATATGGTCTTACTCGAGCCTTTAACCATCGTTCTATCGTGCTATACACCTTTCCCATTACTTTAAATTCAATTCCATTGACATCTCATCAAGAGACATTTCGTACATTCATATAATAATATACATTCCATACAACATTGGAATACTAAATAAGCTCATACGTAATTTCAACATTTGCACATGAACTTACCTCGATGTCGAAAGAGCCGAAAAGGACTTTTTGCCCACATTTCTCTTTTCGTCCGTTCTAGGTCTGAAACTCATTTTCTTTGATCTAGAACAATGAAATTTACTCATTTAATCACTTAATGATCGTATTATAACATAATCCCTACTTAGGCAAAAATGACAATTTTGCCCCTATACTTTGGCAAAATTACAATTTTGCCCCTAGGCTCGTAAATAAATTTTCATCACATTTTCTTGTTAAACAAGCCTAGCTGAACATTTAATCCTCTTACAACTATCCACAATTCCAACTACTTCATGACTTAATGAACAAAGTACAACTTTTGCATTTTAGTCCCAATTAGGTGTTTTCATAACAACACCTTTCACAAAAGTTGTATATCACTATCCTAACATTCATTTTCTTCTATAAAAACTCAGCTAACAACTTAAAATCTCACATGGAAAATCTCTAAACTTTTTATCATAATGCAAAATAGTCCCTTCTTTAGAAAGCTTAAGCTTTAGGGATCTCAAAAGTACAATTTTCTTCAAGAAATACCATCAAAATCACTTACTTGAAGAGGAAATGAGTTGCTGAAATTTTGAACTTCAAACACCCCTTGTTTACTACAACTTTCGGTGGAGAAGAAGAGAGAAAAAGATGATATCTTTTTCCTTTCTTTATTTTATTATAAAACATCCATTTAACCCACCAACTTTGACCAACATTGAAAGCTCTTGTCCCCTCTTGTCTACATGGCCGGCCATCATATTCAAGATGGTCTAATTGCCCTTTAAAGACCTCCAATTAATATTTCATGGCTATTTGGTACATTTAGTCTATAGAATCGAACTTTTGCACTTTATGCGATTTAGTCCTTTTTTCACAATTTAGCTAGAAATTGCTAAAATTAAGGCACCAAAATTTTCTGCATCCTTAAAAACATGTTATAACACATAATTTTCTCTAACCTCAAATTGGTGATTCTGAGATCACTATTCCGACTAGCCCCTCAATCGGGCTGTTACATCATTCAAATAGAATTTCATTCATTTTAGCCCAAAACACATAATTGAACAATTTCTCTATTTTATCCCTAACATTTTGCACTTTTACAAATTAATCCAATTTTCACAAAACACAAAATTTGCTAAATTTCCATATATTAAGCTAGGACCGAATGTTCACTAGGCTTATACAAGTCTCCATATTTCATAAATTTCACAATCTAGCCCCTCAATTTACTATTTTTGAAATTTAGTCCTAAATACTCAATTTAATCAAAATTTTTAATACAAAATTTAATAATCTAACACATATATTTTATTTAAAGTCATCAACCATCACAAACACAAATTTCCATCCATGGCTGAACATCACACATACATCAAAATCAAAAATTCTAACATGGGTCGGATAGTATTCAAAACAACAATCTCAAAAACGTAAAAATTATTAAAAACCAAACTCAAATACATACCTTAATTAAGCATGCAAGGGGCGAATGGTTGAGAGCTTAAGTTCTTCTCTTTTCTTTTATTTTCGGTGATGAAGAAAGAAATGGGATGAATAAAACATGTTTCTTTATTTTAATATTATTAACATATATTATAATATAACATTTTTAACTTATAATTATATAATATATAAAAACATGTTATCATGAAATAAAAACCAAATGCCGCCCACTAACATGTTAAATGGTAAATTTCCAACCTAAGTCCACATATAAAAAAAGTCAAATCAATTAAACCATTCAATTAATAAAAAGGCTACTTTTACCACTTATGCAATTTAGTCCTTTTCTTTAAATTAAACACACAAGCGAGCAAATTAATTCATGAAATTTTTGCACATGCTCACTCATAAATCATAGACACCAAATATATTATAAAAATATTCTATTGACTCAGATTTGTGGTCCCGAAACCACTGTTCCGAGTAGGGTCATAATCGGGCTGTTACAATTCTCCCCTCTTAAGGGATTTTTGTCCCCAAAATCTTACCAATGAACAAATGTGGGTAGCGTTCTTTCATTGAATCTTCGAGTTCCCAGGTTGCTTCCTCAACCCCATGCTTATGCCACATAACTTTAACCAACGAGATTTTCTTATTTTGTAACTCTTTTACTTCACGAGCTAAAATGCAAATCGGTTCTTCCTCATAAGTCAAGTCAGGCTGAATTTCAATCTCTGACGGGCTAATCACATGAGAAGGGTCGGATCTGTATCGTCGAAGCATCGATACATGAAAAACATTATGAATCTTGTCTAGTTCAGATGGCATCATTAGTCTATACGCAACTGGCCCGATACGCTCAATAACTTCGTACGGCCCAATAAATCTCGGACTCAGTTTTCCTTTACGACCAAATCTAAGTATTTTCTTCCACAGCGAGACTTTCAAAAATACTCGGTCACCCACCTAAAACTCTATATCTTTACGTTTCAAGTCCGTATATGACTTCTGATGATCTGACGCGGCCTTTAAACTTTCTCGGATCACTTTCACTTTCTGTTCAATCTCTTTAATTAAATCAACCCCGTGTATCTTGATTTCATTTAGCTCGGTCCAATATAAAGGTGTACGACATTTACGACCGTACAAAGCTTCATAAGGTGCCATTTTGATACTCGATTGAAAGCTATTATTGTATGCAAATTCAATCAAAGGTAAGTATCGTTCCCATGTATCCTCAAATTTAAGAACACAACATCTCAACATATCCTCGAGTTTTTGTATAACACGCTCGGATTGACCATCCGACTGAGGGTTGAAAGCAGTACTGAAGTGCAACTTAGTACCTAGAGCATCCTGCAGTTTCTTCCAAAACCGCGATGTAAACCTCGGATCTCTATTTGAAACAATAGAAATAGGCACTCCGTGCAATCGTACAATTTGAGAAATGTACAATTCAGCTAACTTATCAAGCGAGAAATCCATTCTTACCGGAATAAAATGGGCCGATTTTGTCAATCTATCAATAATAACCCAGATTGAGTCTTTCTTGCTCGGTGTCAACGGCAACCCAGATACGAAATCCATCGTGACTCGATCCCATTTCCACTCGGGTATCATAATCGGTTGAAGTAATCCTGATGGTACTTGATGCTCAGCTTTTACTTGTTAACATATTAAACACTTTGACACATAGTCTGAAATATCTCGTTTAATACCGTGCCACCAATAATGCTGTCTCAAGTCGTTATACATCTTTGTACTACTCGGGTGAATTGACAATCTACTATTATGAGCTTCATCACAAATCATTCAAATCAACTCAAGATTCTTAGGCACACATATCCGATTTCTAAACCGTAGACATCCCTCAGTGTCAATCTGAAACTCTGAATCAGTACTCGAACCACAATGATTTCTTTTTGCCAATAAATCATTATCAATCATTTGAGCTTCGCAAATCTATTGAACAAATAACGGTCTCGCTTTCAACTCTGCAATAATCACACCATCATTAGTCATAGCTATATCCGCATTCATTGCACATAGAGCAAATAGTGATTTTTGGCTTAGTGCATCAGTAACCATATTGGCCTTTCTCGGGTGATAATCAATCACGAGCTCGTAGTCTTTTAACAATTCCAACCATTGCCACTGTCTCAAATTCAGATCCTTTTGAGTCATTAAGTATTTTAAACTCTTGTGATCGGAATAGACATGGCATTTCTCACCGAATAAATAGTGACGCCATATTTTCAAAGCAAAAACTATGGCAGCCAACTCGAGATCGTGAGTCGGACAGTTCTTTTCATGCGGCTTCAACTGTCTCAAGGTGTAGGCTACGACTTTACCCTCTTGCATCAAAACACAACCCAAACCATTTAAAGATGCATCGCTGAAGATAACGAACTCTTTGCCCGATTCTAGCTGAACAAGCACTGGAGCTTCTGTTAGCAAGGTTCTTAACTGATCAAAACTCTTCTGGCATCTCTCTGACCATTTGAACTTAACATCTTTCTGTAATAGCTTTGTCATCGAAGCTGCAATCATAGAAAACCCTTTCACGAAGTGTCTATAGTACCCGGTAAGTCCCAGAAAGCTCCGAATTTCAGAAACATTTCAAGGGGGTTTCCAATCGAGTATAGCCAAAATTTTACTCGGGTCAACCCGAATGCCTGATGCTGAAATAACATGCCCTAGGAAACTAACTTCATTCAACCAGAACTCAAATTTGCTAAATTTCACGTGCAACTGCTTATCACGCAGAATCTGTAACACAAGTCTCAAGTGTTTGGCATGCTCTACTTCATCACGCGAATAGATCAGAATGTCATCTATGAATACAACCACGAACCGATCTAAATATGGTCTGAATACTCGATTCATCAAATCCATGAAAACAGCGGGGGCATTAGTGAGTCCAAATGGCATCACCAAAAACTCGAAATGGTCGTACCTCGTCTGAAAAGCGGTCTTAGGTACATCAGAGTCTCTAACTCGCAGCTGATAATAACCTGATCTCAGATCAATCTTTGAAAATACCGAGGCTCCCTTAAGCTGATCAAATAAATCGTCGATATGTGGCAACGGATATTTATTCTTTATGGTCACTTTATTGAGTTGTCGGTAATCTATGCATATTCTCATAGTTCCATCTTTCTTTTTCACAAAAAGAACTGGCGCACCCCAGGGAGAAAAACTCGGTCGGGCAAAACCTCTATCTGTCAATTCTTGCAACTGAACTTTTAACTTTTTTAATTCTATCGGTGCCATTCTATACGGAGCTATCAAGATCGGAGTCATCCCTGGTACTAATTCTATACCAAATTTTACCTCCCGGACAGGTGGCAATCCCGGCAATTCTTCCGGGAACACATCTGGATACTCACAGACAATTGGCACGGATTCTATCTTCTTTTTGGTCACTTTACTGTCAATCACGTAAGCAAAGTAAGCTTTGCAACCCTTACTCAAATACTGTCGAGCCAACATCGAAGATATCACCACTGGTAACCCATTCAAATTCGTAGATTCAATTCGAATTATCTCATTATTCTGAAATCGCAGATCAATAGTCTTTCGTTTGCAATTCACTACTGCATCGTGCACGGTTAGCCAATCCATACCGAGAATAATATCAGACTCATCAAATGGTAATAATATCAAATCAGCCGAAAAACATGAATCTCAAATCATTAAAGGACAAATCTTGCACACTCTATCAACTAGCACACACCGACCCAGGGGGTTCGAAACCCGAATCACAAATTCAGTAGACTCAACAGGTAGAGTCTTCTGGATACTAATGTTTCACACACATAGGAATGGGTTGAACCGGGATCAATCAGAGCAACTACACTAGTATTAAAGAGAGTAAATATACCGGTGATGACATCTGGAGATGAAGCCTCCTCTCTGGCACGAATAGCATAGGCTCTGGCTGGCACACGAGCCTCTGATCGTATGGTTGTGTCTGAAGTCCCTCTCTGAGTGTCACTCCTGCCTCCCACATTGCGAGACGGTCTACCTCTAGCTGCAGTACCGCTAGGTCTTGCACTCTAATTATTATCCTTTTCAACTGTCTCTGAGCAATCCCGAATAAAATGATCCTGCGAACCACACTTATAGCAAGCTCGGTTGTTGGACTTGCTCCAACATTCACCGAAATGCCGTCTACCACATTGCTGACACTCAAGCTTATTTGGTCGAGTATTGCCGACACTAGCAATCGAGGTGGCTCATGAACTCACTGGTGGTCGGTCTCGGATAGATATCCCTGTGTTAGCTTTGGATCAGCTACTATCATTTTTGAACTTCTTTGATGACGTTTGAGTAAATTTACCCGTTGATCTTTTACGGAAGTCTCTAGCTTCAAATTCGACTTTCCGTTTTTCTTTCCCCAGCTCTTCAGCTTTACAAGCTCGCTCAACAAGTACCACGAACTCATTTATCTCCAATATGCCAACTAGTAGTTTTATGTCTTCATTTAACCCTTCTTCAAATCTTTGGCACATAGCAGCCTCAGATGAAACATACTCACGGGCATAGCGGCTAAGTCTCACAAACTTGCGCTCATACTCAGATAAGGTCATACGACCCTGTTTAAGCTCAAGAAATTCCTTACGTTTCGAATCTATAAATCGTTGGCTGATGTATTTCTTACGAAACTCTGTCTAAAAGAAGTCCCAAGTAACTCGTTCTTTTGGAACAATTGATACGGTGTGTTCCACCAATAGTAGGCAGAATCCTTTAATAAGGATATAACACACTTCAGACACTCATCAGGTGTGCAAGATAATTCATCGAAAACATGAATTGTGTTATCAAGCCAAAATTCAGCTCATTCAGCATCATCATCATCTTTGGCTCTAAACTCTTGAGCCCCGTGTTTTCTAATTTTGTCAATCGAAGGTTTATTTACTCTCTCAGGATTAACGATTGGAGGTACCACTGGTATTATAGGTGGAGTATTCGGATTCGAGGGTTGTTGAATAACCGGATTGGTCCAAATATATTGATTAAACCAATCATTCATCATGCTATAGAGTCTAGCCGCCTCATCAGGATTATTCGCAGCGAGTCGAGATTCATCCGGCACGGTCCCTTGCATGGGAGTAGGCGCCAGACTCTCGACATCGTCAGCTATAGCTCGCTCGGGATCAGGATCCATTTACTATACAAAAGAAGAAAACACATTTCACTGTCAGAAGTCATTCACACTATCACATTATAATTTATGGCATGTATAGCTAAACTCATACGCGCTACGTTAGTCTGAGAATCGACTAAACCGTAGCTCTGATACCAATCAAATGTAACACCCCTAACCCGTATCCATCGTCGGATTAGGGTTACGAGGTGTTTTCATAGGAAACACATCTTTCATACATTCACATAATCACATAGATCTTATTCGCAATTATCTATATATAAATAACATTTTGTTAACTAATATAGAAATACTAACTCAGAGTTCAATCGAATTCATTTTAAACATATAACATATTTATTAAAGACTAAATAATTTAATAACATAATAGTAAGTCCTTATAACATATCAACTTATTTGTATTTGACTAACTCATTACATTAACCATTATAGTATATGCACATACTCATTCATACTCCTTAGCTAGTTTATAAGGAAAAATCTCATAAACATTCATCCTATGATTTAAACTTACTAATGTGAGCTAAATCATGAATCATTTACGGTGAAACCAAGTAAGCATACGATCAAGATACCAACCATACAAGTTATGCCTCATATCATATATATATATATATATACCAAGCCGAATCATCAAAACCAAATACTCAATCATTTCGCTAATAACTTAATATATAACAAGATTAAACATAATAGTCTAACCACTTTCATATAGCTTATTACATATACAACTTTTAAATGATCCAAACGAAAGTTAGCTTATACATATATTGCATGATATTGTCATTTCATAACTTGACATACGGTGCATACATATAATTAATTGTACATAAGTTCATCCAATTACCTTAATATACTATATGCATTACTCAAATTCATATTCATGCATTCGTACATGACACATATATATATATATATCATGGTATAAACTACCAAAAATGCTTACCACAAAACCGTACATACGTAAACATTATAATCATGCTTGATAATTTTAAACCAACCCAAAACATAGTAGTATGCCATTTTCGCATGGCAATTTATACATCAAATTCATGATAACTCAAAAGATTAAAATATATAGCTTATACATGCCATAATTCCAAAAGTTCAACTCATAAAAAGGGTACCAAAAGTAGATGATAGTGTGATTGACTTAGACGATAATCCCGAGCTCAAACTTAGACTTCAAAATCTATAAAATAGTCAAATAAACACATACGGTAAGCTAATATAGCTTAGTAAGTCATAAGCAATGGTATAATATACAATTAAACATTGTACAAACTAAATTAGCCCACATGACCAATAATGAATTATAACCACAAGTATATATATACATATCTTAGCATCATTCCATAAATACCATACCTATAAGTCTCACAACTGAATATTCATGCATACCACATTATATTTCATTAGATACCAAGCATAATTATTTCATCTCGAACATAATTTAAATCTAATAATCACATCTCATTTCATTAATTTCTTAAAGTAAAATAACTTACCTCATTAGTACCAATTCATCCTACAATTATAAATCACTTACCTGTTTAGTTTGTCTTGTTTAACAAAATTTACAAATGGATTTCCTTGAAAAATTCATAACCAGCACACTTAGTGTAATTTATGTAATGTATCGCACACTTAGTGCCGTTACTTTGATAAAGTGCACACTTAGTGCAAATTTTCTCGTAATGTATCACACACTTAGTGCCATTACTTGTAATGTATCGTACACTTAGTGCCATTACTCATTTTTCGTACACTTAGTGCCAGACTTGGCTCGGTGTCAAAGGTGCTAAGATGATCTTTTTATCTGCATGAACAAAATAATACATGTTTGTAAAGCCATCATGTACCACCCTCTTGTCAAACTGCCATGGGCGTCCCAACAGTAAATGGCTCGCATCCATCGAAACGACATCGCAAAGTACTTCATCTTTGTACTTTCCAATGGCAAATGGCACAAGAACCTGCCTAGTCACTCTAATTTCTCCTCCGTTATTTAGCCACTGTAACTTGTAGGGATGTGGATGCCGTGTCGTCTTCAAACCCAACTTATCAACCATCACAGAACTAGCAACATTAGTGCAACTACCACCATCGATAATTATAACACATACCTTGTCATTGATGAGACATCTTGTGTGAAAGATGTTCTCTCGTTGCTATTCATCCTGAATCGGTTGAGTATTCAGACTCCTCTTAACAACAAGTGCTTCACCGGTGGCAAACGTCGCACATTATCATCACCTTCTTGAATGTCCACTATAGGGGGCTCCTGTTCGTCTTCTTCGGACTCAGATTCAATCTCGCCACTATCCAACAACATCATGGTCCTCCGATTTGGGCACTGACTGGCAACATGCCCTCGACCAAGGTACTTAAAACACAGAATGTCCCTCGAACGTTCTTGTGTCACCACCTGCTTGTCACGCCTATTTTTAGTAATATGAGTCTTTGGTTTGCTTGACTCTGCCTTATCTCGAATCTGAAGTGGTGCTTGTGGTGTAGGCTTCCTGAAATTGTTAGGAGTAGATAAAGGATTTGGAAATGATTTAAATGGAGTATTACCTCGATTTGAAGACTTCCTACGTTGCTGTCATTCAACTTTTATCGCCATATGCACCATGTCCTCTAACTCAACATAATGCTGCAACTCAACAACATTAGCAATCTCAGAATTCAACCCTGCAAGAAAATGTGCCATAGTAGCCTCTCGATCCTCAACAATGTTGGCTCGCATCATGGACACTTCCATTTCCTTGTAGTAGTCTTCAACACTCCTACTCCCCTGTTTCAACGTTTGCAACTTGTGGAATAAGTCACGATGGTAATGAGAAAGAACAAATCTTTTACGCATGATTTATTTCATTTCATTCCACGTTCTCACTGGACCTTCACCGGTGCGTCTCTGACAAATTAGCAATTGATCCCACCAGATCAAAGCGTAATCAGTGAATTCCATCGCAGCCAAATGAACCTTCTTCTATTCTGAGTAATTGTAACACTCAAAAACATGTTCGACTTTGCTTTCCCAAGCGAGATAAGCATCAGGATCTGTTCATCCTTGAAATGATGGAATAGCAACTTTAATGTTAGATAAATTATCATCAAGTTGTATATGTCTTCTCAGATTCTGCCTCAGAGATTGATCAAATTCATTCTCATCATTTCCTTCATTAGGAACTGATTGGGAACCACCATCGTCAATTCTGTCCATCCTCGATTGTCAAGGTTCGAGTTCTTGTCTTAAAAGACGCTGAAGTTCACGTGTTATGGCCTGCATTTACAAGTTTGGTTGCCGGCCATCCGGGTTGCTCTCATTAGAACCTGTCATTTTAAATAATAATAATAAAACACTATTAAAGGTTAGTGAAAATAAAGGAATGGACCTCACAGCACACTCAATACAGTCTCACAGATCGCTCCCAAAGAAAGAACACTCAATAATTTCACTTAGCGCTCGTGTTTCACTCGAGAGAATACTTTAAAGGCTCTTTTTGTCTCCCCTTCTGATCTCACACGCTCAATTGCCTTTTCCACTCAATCTCTCATAAATAGTTCTTTAAAGGAACTAATTTTGATCTTTCAGAATCTGTTTACTGTGTCAACTTGAATGAAACAACAAGGATAAAGAATCAAGGGTTAGAATGAAAATAGGGCTGAAAGAAAAGAGAATATATATATATATATATATAAAGGTTGAAAACAATGAAATACAACGTTGGAAAATTAACAAACGAAATAAAGAAAATAAGGATGAAAATAAGAAGAAAAAATCAACAACTTACTGCAACAGAAATGCTTACAACGACCCTATCATCGAACAAACAAGAATAAGTTGTTTCGGTTGATTTCCAAGCATTTCATGGCATAACATGGCATAATATGAGCATCTTTTATCATTTCAACAAATTAACACCCTTTTTTTTTCTTTTTTTTCTGTTTTGTTGTTTCAAATCTAATTTTTTTGTGTGTTTTTTTTAATTTTCAATTTTTTTTGTTACTTTTTATTTTGTTTTCTTGATTTTGAGTGCAGAATGTGCTAAAAAATCTAACCTGGGCTCTGATACCATATGATAAGGTGTTACTTGGCAAAATAACATTCCTTGAGTATTTACAGATCTAAGATTGTAGCAAGCACATTCCTGTAATTAAACAAAACAAAGAGGTTGATTTTAGACTTAAAAACACACAAAATTGAATAGATTTGAAGAAGAGAGAAAAAAATGTTGCTGGAATTTCTACACAGATTTGAAGAAGGTAGAAGATGAATGCTTCAAAATTCATCTATGGCAGCCTTGAACATTCAAAAAAAATGGCAGAAATAACACTGGAAACTGGCTGGGAATTTGAACAACGAAGAACTCGAAAGAACTCGCACAATCTATTATGCAAACCCGAATCAAAGCTGTTCTACGTCGATGGACTTGGACCCACTAGATAGCGATCTAGGAACCCAAAGTATCACAAGATTGACACAACAATTTAGAAATGAAATGTCAAGAAAGAAGTTCAAACAAAGAACCAAATTTGAGAGAAAACTCACAAAGTAATTTTTATTTCAAAATAAAAGTCTATCTTTTAACAATGTTTGAAGTACAAATATATAGTAGAATGAAGAGGTGACCAAATTACATTGTGTGGCTAACATTAAAGGAGTTTAAAATTTAAATTTGAATTGAAATAACTCCTTTTGGGCGGAATTAATTTGTAGCCAAGTAAAAAAAAGAGTGAGTTGGCATGTTTATCACTTTAAATATGTGCTAATTTCGTTTGAAATTCAGACACACAACTTCCCTTGTTCTTATCTTTTCAATTGCCACACAAATGCACAAGAATGGGCTGGTTCTTGGTCACACATGTGCACCACATGTGTTCAAGGCTGGCACATGCACATGCTTGGACGCCACCTAGGCTGCCACATGTGCATTGGTATACTCCCGACACGACACGTAGGACACTATTCAGCTACTTCTGGACTCATCAGCTAAAGTTGAGCTAGTGGAGCCGGAGGTGAGCCGATCTGAGCTAAACCGAGCTGAATTCACTAGCTAGAAGTGAAATGAGCTGACATGAGCTGGTGTAGAGTGCTCTGAGCTGAGGTGAGCTAGGAAACAAGCCTCTGAGCTGACTTGAGCTGAAGATGAGTTGCATATACTTTCTTAAGCTGGAGTCCTTTCGTGTACATATTACAAAACAATATAACACTTATCAAAGCTATGTAAACTTAACATAACATAGTCTAATAAGTTGTAAACAAGTGCACACTTATTCGTTAACACAAAAACAACTTGAAGACAATACAAATACTATCAACTCAATCCAAAACATACTTAGCATAATATATACATACTAAACACACCAATATAAGTAGTATGGCATAAGTATGTCACATATCAGCATGCAACACACTATAAAACTTATCTTCTAAGGTACATTCACTTTCGAAAGAGTCAGAAACTTTAGCACAAGTGAAAGAAAGAACTTCCCTGAATTTCTTTGCCTTAGATCGTGTGATAGGTCCTAATGGCAAGACCTCTGGATCAGCCTCCTTGATTGGCTTGGATGTGCCCACATCAACTAAAATGTGAAATAAATGAAATATTTGGGCTTGTATGAGTATAGTGAGAATTCGGCTAGGCATGGGTACAAGCACATTATGTGTATTTGATAATTTTATGAATTAGGGACTAAAGTGTCGAAATATGAAAATGTGAGGGCTATTTTGTAAAATGCCCTAAATTTTTGTGTGTGGACTAAATTGAATGAACTGGTGATTGAATGAGTTGAATTTAAATGTGTATAGACCAAGAAAGGAGAGGTTCGGATCGAGATCGAGGCAAAGACAAAGTGATCGATTAATCGATCGTTTTGGTATTTCGACGTCCGGGGTAAGTTCGGACATAATACGTATATTAAACTATGTTTAATGTTATGAAATGAATAGTATGGTATTATTGAATTGTAAATGCTATATGAGGAATCGAGCTATTTGGCACTAAGTGTGCGTATTTGGAAATATGACTGAGATGATTAGCACTGTGTATGCGAAATAATATAAGCTTCGACTTTATTGTTGGCACTGTGTGTGCGATATCGATTTAAGATCGATTTGATATAGATGCACTAAGTGTGCGATGTTAATTAAGCTTTGGCTATGATTTGGGCACTAAGTGTGCAATTGAATCGAGGAAATGACGAAAGTTGATCGAAATGAAATATTGAGCATTGAGTAGTATATGTGATTGATAATTAGGTGTTGGCTAAGGTACGTTTCGGAACCTATGTGGTTGATGAAATTATAGATGAGTTTATGGAAGGTTAATTGAGCATATTAGCTTGGATGGTATGGTAAATGTGATTGTGAATTAATCTATATGATGGATTGTTTTTGGTATAATGTAATGGTATTAATGAGCAATATGTATTATGTTACGAACTTATTAAGCTTCGAAAGCTTACTGTGTGATTTGTTTCTTTATTTTATAGTGTCAGTAAAGCTAGCTCGGATTCGGGGATCATCAGCGGCTCTATCACACTATCGGCAATCTAATTCGGTACTTTTGAAAGATGTATATAGTTGGTATATGGCATGTATAGGTTAATCAATGTGGCATGTTTTGAGTTGTATATAACTTGCCATGTGATATGGCTTAGTAGTTGAATGTTGTTGGTTTATACTTGATGCTATAGAAATGATGAATTTGGTATGATATAGTGAGATTGGAATCGGTATATTTCATGCTTGAATTGGTTGATGAGAAAGGCATTTTGAATGTGAAAATGTGCTTGATTAGAGGATGCATAATTATAGGATTTGAGTTGAGAATATGATGTTTGGTAATGGACTTATTTGAGTAGAAATTGAGTATAAGACTATATGGTATTGTTGATGATTATTTGGTGCTTGAAATGGTATGTTTTGGTTGCATTTGAAGCATGTTTTGGTAATGGTTTGGTGCATATAGGTGATTGAAGGTGTGGGGGCAAATTTGGCCTTGGAGATGGCCTATAATTGCCACACGGTTGAGCACACGGGCGTGTGGCTCGACCGTGTTGTTTAAGTTTGCCAAGGGAAACAAGTCAGTAGTGACCACGGGTTGGACACACGGGTGTGTGACTGGTCATGTGGTGCAAGTCAGTATGTATGCCCTATTTTGACACGGCTTGGATGCACGGGCGTGTCTGAGGCCGTGTGAGACACACGGCCTACCCACACGGGCGTGTGACCTCTGTAACTTAGAAAAATGTTTGAATTTTAGAAATTTTTGTATGTGTTTGATTTAGTCCCGTCCTCTTTCTAACATATGTTTAAGGTCTCATAGACCTTAATAAGGGACTATATGTTTATATTTGAATATATTTGATTGATGATTTACTTTATGTTGTGAAATGGATGTGAAATGTTTTGATTATTCGGTAGTGCCTCTTAACCCTCTTCCGGCAACGGTCTCGGGTTAGGGGTGTTACATTTACTCGAGCTAGGTGTGTTGTAACACCCCTTACCCGTATTCATCGCCAAAATCGGGCACGAGGTGTTACCATATTAAAAACCTCAAGATCGCCACTTAGGCACAACATGACCACTCTCTTTGGCCATCACAACAACCTCAATCTCGACTTACGAGGCATCTCTCAAACACACGAGGGCTCTCGAGACCATATCGAAAACTCTTACGATCTTAAAATTTTTCCATCTATACAGGGATCACACGCCCATGTAAGATTTGGCACGCCCGTGGATGTCACACACGCCCATGGTCACTACCCGTGCATGAAAACTCAAGCATTCTGCCAATGCCCCACGGTTAGGGCACACACCCGTGCCTTCCACCCGTGGTGCACACTGACTACCTTAACATGGCCTAGAGTCTAGACACACGCCCGTGTGGCTAGCCCATGGCCAACACTAATTAACACACACGTTCTAGGCACACGCCCGTGTGACTAGTCCGTGGTCTATTCTAACTTAAAATACTAACATGCAGGGGACACACGGCCAAGTCACACGCCCATGGGCTGGCCGTGTGTCACACATGGCCTAGACACACGCCCGTGTGTCTACCCACATGGACAAGAACAAAGCTATTTGCCAAGTTCTTTTCACCCTCCTAGCATACACAATCATGCACTCATTCAACACATCCTTAATCAACTCAAAATCTTACAATCTCACCTAGATAACTACATCTTTTCATATAATAAAGTGCCAACAACTATGGCATTATACAAAATAGATTATCCATCTAAAGGCCAACACATCATAGCCATATACAACAAAATTCACTAACTTGTCTAGCCCCTATACATGCCATATACAAAACATTGAGTCTCATGTACCAGAGTGTGCTGATAGTGTGGGCGATCTTCCAATTGATCCTCGTATCTCGATTCAACACTTTTGCTCTATAAGACAAGGGAAAAGAAAGGGAGTAAGCTTTGAGCTTAGTAAGTTTACACATAAACATTTAAGCAACATAGTATAAGCTAAACAAAAATTAGCATTATACTAACATATAATGTACAACTATGCTTACTCTTTCTATCCCTTACCACATTTCTAACACATCATGAGTCACTTACTCATAACCATTGACATGCACCCCTGCATTCAATATCACATTTACACAATATACAACACATCATCATTTCTCGATAATACATCCACACAGCTAATCCACACAGCTAATCCATATAGCTAATGTCTCGGTGGTTTCGCACTTAGCCCACCACAATCAATTAATAAGGTAGTATCGCACTTAGCCTACCATAAGGGTAATCGTAGTGGTTTCGTACATAGCCCACTAGAAAATATACCTAACGATAGCATCGCACATAGCCAGCTCATTGTCATTATGTATTAGGATAGTATCGCACTTAGCCCATCTTTTAGCATTATCACTACACATTCACATATCTATTTACTCAATCATTCATCCATTCACGAAATCTATCACATAGGTTCTCAATCATTCTCAACCATGCTATACACTAGCTAGCATTAACAAATTGTAAGTATGAATGCATTGTTTACGCATAGACTTACCTCGATACTCAAAAGTATAGAAACGTGCAATTTAGTCCACCACTTTGCTCTTGCCTCGATTTTGATCCGGGCTTTTTCTTTCTTGATCTATAATGAATAAATCAACTTATTCAATACACACATTGACCAAAATGATCCACATCTCATACTTTGGCAAAATTACTCTTTTGCCCCAAATCTTTCTCATAATTACACTATTGCCCCAAGGCTCGTAAAGTGATTTTTATTCAACTTCTTAGCCTTTCATGCTTAGCCGAATCACTTACTCAACTAAAGCAATCATCAATTCTCATCACAACACACATGTATGACCAAACTCAAGATTTTTACAAACTAGTCCCTACATGCATTTTCTATGGAAACTCATTTAGCAAAAGATGTTTCTACTACATCAAGCTTTCATAATCTTCCATAAAAAATCAAAATACATGCATGTCATACATGGACACATTTTTGAACATCCACCATAGCTCATCAAATAGCTAAAAATAGCTTACTCATGCAACAAGGACGTCAAAAATATAAAGAATATAAAAAACGAGGCTAGATGCACTTACTAGCAAGCTTGAAATTTTGAAGAACCCTAACAATGGCTCTCTCAAATGTTTTGATGACCTTGGAGAAGAAGATGAATGAATTTTGTCATCTTTTCTCCTATTTTAATCACTTAATTGTTAAATGACCAAAATGCCCTTTTTGATAAACTTTCTATTTTAACTCATCCATGCCCAATTTTGTCCAAAAATTAGAAATTAGAAAAATTGCTATTTAAGAACCTCTAATTAATATTCTAAAGCTATTTCACACAAATAGCTTCTAGAATCTCACATTTTGCAACTTTTGTAATTTAGTCCTTTTGGACAATTTAACCGCAATTTCACAAAATTGCTTCATGAAACTTTCACACTAGCATGCATACAAAGCATAAACCTCAAAAACCCATTCATAAACCTCAGATTTGTGGTCTCGCACCACTATTCTGACTAGGCCCTAAATCGGGATGTTACATGTGTCTCGGGGCGTGGCCGTATCATCCCCTTCTTCAAAGCGATTTGTCCTCAAATCGAGATCTTCATCAAAGGAGATAAGGCAAACACATTAAAGCTTGCACTTATATTATACTCACCCAGTAGGTCGAGTCGATAGGAATTTTTGTTGATTCGCTCCAAAACTTGGAACGGACCATCTCCACATGGTAATAGCTTGGACCTTCATTGGGCTAGGAATCGTTCCTTCCTTATGTGAACCCAAACCTAATCGCCAGTTTAAAAACAACTCTTTTTTGGCCCTTGTTCGCCTTTTGAATATAACTCTTAGTCCTTGCTTCGATGTTTGCTCGTACCTTTTGGTGCAACTCCTTCACATACTCGACCTTTTTCCTAGCATCTACATGAATAAGTTGATCATTAGGTAAAGGTACTAGGTCTAATAGAGTCAAAGGATTAAATCCATAAACTATTTCAAAAGGAGAGTATTTAGTTGCTAAGTGAATAGAGAGATTATAAGCAAATTCAATATGCAACAAACACTCCTCCCATGACTTCAATTTTTTTGAATGATGGCTCGTAACAAGGTAGATAGCACACGATTAACCACTTCTATTTGGCCATCCATTTGGGGGTGACAAGTGGTTGAAAACAGCAACTTGGTTCCGAGCTTCCCCCATAATGATCTCCAAAAATGACTTAGAAATTTTGTGATACAGTCCGCCTCAGGAAGAGTCGAATTGTATGCGAGTTGCCCAATCGTCTACGAGGAGTAAATCAAGCCTTCGAGATTTAATAGTAAAATATGGATGTAAATAGATTAAAGTTGCAGAAGCTATCAAAGGAATGATAATTGAGAAAGTTATGGGATTAGATTTGTAATGTAAATGGCTAGTTGATAAATGGGTAGGTTCGGTTTAGGATGGAAGTGAAGAAGATGATAAAATAGGATAGTTGGTGGAAATGGAAAAATGAACTTGAACGAAGAAATGATTCAACACAAGTTAGTGTCACCACAATTTCTATATGGTTCAAGGTGGAAATATGGAAATCGAGTATGGACCAAGACCCGTTATCTAAAAAGATAAGAACCATTGGTATAATTTGATGGATGAGAAATGATTGATGCCACAAGCAAAACTTGAAAGTCAAAGATGAAACTCGTACGAAAATGAAGAGGAGATAAACTCACTAAATGAACAAAAGTCCATATAATTTGATTAAAGTTCTAAAAGTTGTAACCTTTACAAATGAAAATAACAAATATTTATAGCCAACTGAAGGAGTTAGCCGAATGGTCATAGCTTAAAGGCTAAGTAAAAATTAAACTAAAATAAGCTAGAAAAATCTAGAATAAAGTCTCTTAGTGTCTTGGCAAATTTTGGCTGAATGTGGCCTTGATGTGCTTGCAAATTCGTTTGGATGTATATGGCATCAATGGCACTCCAATGGATGGGTTTCTAGAAGATTAATTGTCCCAAAAATTCGTCCAAGTCCATGTGCAGCCTTTGGGAATGTTAATGGGCAGCTTTCTAGAAGGGAAAATGAATTTTAAGTCACTTGAAGATGCATGCAGCAGCTAGGTATGTCCCATGCAATAATTGAGCTATTAATTTGGTCTCTTTTGGCTGAAAAGTGTTTAGTAATAAGAGAGAACGTGAGTATCCCTCTTGGATATGTAAATTCAGCCATTTGGGACATTTTGAAGACATCTTAATGAAGAAGAAAGTGGCCAAACGAATTTGGACAGCAAAGGAGCTGAAAAGGCTCGTCTAGGTTCGGCCAACATTGGGGAAGAGTTGCACCTTTTGTTTGAAAAATTTCCAGCATTTAAACATGTCTTTTAATGGCTTGAAAGTGTTTAATTCAGCCATTAAAACTCCCTTGGACGTTCATGACTCCAACCATGCATGTATTTCTTCATTCGTTGAAACTGGCTGTTCATGCATCATGCATTTAACTCCTCCATGCATGTGTCTTCATGGAATTATTTTTTCAACCAAATAGGCACCTTGATAATCCAAAAATCAGCAGCATTTAACCATGCTTCCAACCGTCCATGCACCACCAAATACATGGATGTATTCGGCCAAGTACAATGCACCTAGGTGCATGTATCTCTTAATTGCTTCATGTACATTCGGCTGTACCTACAAAAGGGTATGAATGCATATTAAATCAAGCCAAATTAATTGAATAACAATTAATCACATCCAAGACACATCAATAGACACTTTGGACACATTAAACACACACTTAGCACACATACTAAATTCGGCAAATTTCTATTTTAATGAAAAAATTCTGCACTTTAATTCTTAAATTAAAGCACACTTTAAAAGGCTGTAATAAAATGACACAAATTAAATTAGACTTAGGCAAATTAAATTTGACACTAAATAAAATATTTGGACACTTAACTTGCTGTAGAAAATTAAATAAATAAATTGTCCAATTTATTTAAAGCATTAAATTAAAAAAGCAATCAGCTCAATGATCTGGAGCGAGCTCGAGTGAGCTCAAATTAAGCTCGATTGAGCTAATCCGGCTCAATTTGGAAGTGCACCAAGATGCACACAAGCTCCACGGCACTTGGGACTTTGGCGTCGAGCCTCGTCGACTTGAAGATCGATGGTACCCCGGGTGTGCCCATATCATCCCTCCCCTCTTCAAGATGATTCGTCCTCGAATCGACCTGTTGGTTGTCCGAACAAAATTCCTTTTGGCTCGATTTACCTCGATCAAATGGGATGGATGATAATCTCAACACCTGAAAGATATAATCATGGATTAGCAAATAAAACTTCACACTAGTTCGCAATCCAAATGTAAGCAGCTCCAAACAAATAAATTGCATATGATTAGGCAGCATCAAATCATCGTACAAAAGAAGTAATGCCTTGTCAAACGTTTGCAACAAAATTGAAAAGACTTTAAGGCATGCATACGATGTTGATGGATTCCACAAGTCAAAATGATCAGGTGAATGATAAAGCAAATGATAGACATATACGTCACAAGCAAGTAGTTGAAAAGAGGCACTTTGGACACGATATTGAACAACTAAACCTTGCATTGAACGATGTATAAGATCACTCGCACATGAATAAGAACTATCACACTCAAGATTCCTTTTGTCATCTATTAGGACAAATAGATCATCAATAAGTAGAATAGGACATTCAAACAATCCGTGATCTAAATGATTTATAGAATGGGAAACAGTAACACAAATCTTATCAACATCCAAAACAAATAGATCATCAACAAACGAATTGGAGCATTCAAGCATATAATGATCTAAATGTGTTTCAATAATGAAATCAGCAACGTAACTCTTGTCACCATCCGAAGAGCACAAGAACGCATCAATATTTTAAGAAGACTCACCTTTATGCACGGACAGACAAAGATCATTCTTACCTTTCTCGAACATTACAAACCTTCTCTCCACGGACAAGTAATGTAATCGAAGCTTCGCGTTTAAATCAGCACTTTTCAAATGGAACGTGAATTTCAAGTGCAACCACAAGAATTATTTGAGGAACGAATAAAAATTGAACAAAAAGTTGACAAAATTTGTTACCTTAATCAGAAGACAAGTATCAAAACCAGATGATACTTGAGTTTTCCACAAAACAAATCTGAACATATGCCCGGTTTAAAAACATGTATTTGCTTATTTAAGTCAAGATGGGCCAACGGTTTCTATAAATCAAACATATTAGACCAATAAGAATTGTGAATATTTAAAATCAAACGATCAAATCTCTTAACATGTTTCAAAACCGATTTATGAAAACTTAAAGATTTTGTATTAGACAACAAACAAATCTCGTAATATCCACAATCAAACAAATTGGGATTAAAAGAAAAGTCATCATCATACCTTATCAAGTCTTGAACATTCGTTACTCCACTTTCATGCTTTGCAACACAATGATGAAATGTATTCGTCTTACCATCATTTAAATTATCACAAGGGATGGAGGAATGGCAAATGATGGTATTATCCACATATTCACATTCATTAGCAAAATTTAGTGGAGACGAAATTTTCTCAAAACACTTACCTTCCTTACCTTCAGTTTTATGTGGTTTGACTTTGTTTTCAATTTTACCTTTATTGATCACACGAAAATGTCACTCGTCGAGAAGGTATTGTAGTTGGAAATCATCGTGCGATACGTTGGGAACCTGAAATGAAGAAACATAAGAAGAACAAAGTTCCGATGAGTTAGTTAAATCAACACTCACTTCTTCTTGTTCGTCTTGTTCTCTTGTTTCTTTTTCAAGATCTTTTTCTTTTTCAACACTCTCTTTTTTCTCAATCCCGATTTTCTTTTCAATTTTCTTTTCTTTTTCAATTTTTCTTTCCTTTTCTTCTTTTTCTCTCTCAAATTCTTTTTCTTCCCTTTTAATTTCTTTTTCTTGATTTTCTTTTTCTTGATTTTCTTTTGTACATTCTTTTTCACTTGGATTACAAACAAGGAGATGTTTCAAAGGAATTGAAAATAGAAGGATTTGACTCTAAGATCGAGGTGATGTTCTCATAGATATCTTGATCAATTCCTCATGAAAATTTCTTCATACGGGACTTCTTGGAATCATAAGATGTATAACTCATATTTTCTTGGTTGTCACCGTAAAAGGTTTCAAGCTTGTTATTCATTTTGCTTTGCCTGGAATACGAATCATGATGGGAATTTCTTCGAGAACGATCTTTCATAGTTGAATATTTATAGCTTTCTTCTCGTTCATTGCCTCGAAAAGATTCGAACTCATATCTTACTTCTCTCCATCTCGAAAGCCTCGACAACATGAGTCTTGATAGGAGTCTCTTCGTGAATAGTTTTTGGAGGTATATCGCGGTGAAGAACTTGACTCCGTTATCCGACTTGATGACATCTTCCGGTCGAGCATGCTTTCCATTTCTCTCAACAAATATTGGAAGTCAGCGGCTGTGAATCCTTCTTGTGACATTTTTGTTGCTGAAAAAGAAACTGTTATAAAGAAGAGAAATAAACAGACAAAAAAATTAAAGTACCTTACCACAAAAACCTCACAAGTCACTCACAAAGAAAAATCGCTCACACTTGTGTTTTCACTCGTATAAGGCTTTTTTTTGATGAATACACTCGTGCCTTTTATCGCTCAATCTCGCTCTCGCAAGTTCGTACTTTGTTTCGAAAGACTAATCGCGCTTGAGGGTCGGCTTCAAAAATTGGTTAAAAAGGGATTGATGTCGGGTATAGGGTAGGCTAAAACAAAAGAAAAGGCAAATAGGTTAGGGGTGGCGTTGGGTGGGGAGGATGAAGCCACAAGAATGGTAGAAGATCGGGGTAGTGGAGGAGAATGAACAACAAACTTTCAAAAAATTTCCACACTTTTTTTTTAACTTTCTTTTTTTTATACTTGTATTTTTTTTCAAATTTTTTTCATATTTTTTTTACATCAAATACACTATAATGTAAACAAGAACAAAAATTACAACTTTTTTTAATTTCAATTTTTTTTACTTTTTTTAACTTACGAACTAACTTTCGGCTTCACGAATGTCGTTGTGCTCCTCGTTTGGTAGCTCTGATACCAGATGATACAGTCCACCTCGGGAAGAGTCAAATTGTATGCGAGTTGCCGAATCGTCTACGAGGAGTAAATCAAGCCTTCGAGAATTAATAGTAAAATATGGATGTAAATAGATTAAAGTTGCGAAGCTATCAAAGGAATGATAATTGAGAAAGTTATGGGAATGGATTTGTAATGTAAATGGCTAGTTGATAAATGGGTAGGTTCGGTTTAGGATGGAAGTGAAGAAGATGGTAAAATAGGATAGTTGGTGGAAATGGCAAAATGAACTTGAACGAAGAAATGATTCAACACAAGTTAGTGTCACCACAATTTCTATATGGTGTTAATGTGTCCATAAAAGTGTCCTAGAGTGTCTAGCTGAATTTAGACATGTTATTAAATGTTTGTCTCATGGTTTATTGAGCTGAATTAAATACATGTTGTTTCTTTGTTTCCAGCCGAAATTAATGCTTGTCTAAAGCATGTTTGTTTCGTGAATTGCAACAGCAATTAAGGAGTCTTTCACTCTCCCCCATGGCTGAATTTATGCTTGAACAAAGGCTTGGGATGACAAAAAATTAGTGAGCTGATTGTTCAGCTTCCAAAGCCTATTTTCGTGAACAACAAAAACACATGTGCTAGAATTTTAATGAACCACGTTCAGCATGCATGGGACTTCAATGAGCTGATGTTTATGCTTCCAACGTGGCCATTTATGTCTCCCAAATTTACATTAAAATAAGTCAAAAACAGCAGCATGCGTGAGACCATATTTATGGAAGTGTGGGAACATGCTTTGGATGGAATTAAGGCTATTAAAGAAGCTTAATAAATCAGCAGCATTCATGGCTTTGGACGGCACAAAAGATGGCTGAATGTTTCATTTTTCAATGTGCTTTTTCGTGTTCAACAAAAGGTGCCATTTAAGGTGCTGATTTCTTCCTTCTAGACGTGAATTAATGAGTTGTTTCCTATCTCCAATGCGTGGAAAAGGTCCAGCATTGAAGACACCAAATTAAAGTGGCTGTTGGGTCTATGTCTCCAAGCGTGAGGAATATTTAAGGGCTGGTATCAGTTTTTGGGTGGTCTTTCATGTCCCCAAGGCATCTAGAACTAACCATTGGCCATCCAGATTCCCAAGGCTATCCATGCACGTCCCTTGGCTAAATTTTAAGGGCCATTCAGCTCCTTTTCCCTTACCATGAATTCGGCTGCACCAAGCTCTTCTAGAAGCTGAATATTTGGAGTTTCATGGATGAATATGGACAGCAAGCTAGAGAGACTCTTCTAGATTAATCTAGGATCATTAAAGGCCAAATTTCACTTAGTTCCTAAGCTATGTTCATGTCCATTCGGCTAGCTCTCATTTTTGTCTATAAATAGTTGTTAAATTTCATTTGTAAATGGTTGGTTAATCTTGGATGAAATATATATGAACTTTCGTTCATTGAGTGAGTTTAACTCCTCTTCGATTTTGTACGAGCTTCGTTTTGACTTATCAAGTTTGCTTGTGGCGTCAAACGTATCTCTTTCATTACATTATACCATTGGTTCCTACTTTACTAAGTAACGGGTCTTTGGTCCATCATCGATATCCATAATTCCACCTTAAGTAAATATAGAAACCGGTGTAACATTTGTTAGTGTTAAATCGCTTCTTTGTTTAAGTTCATTGTCCATTACCACCTACTATCATTATCATTTACCTTTCGTTTGCTAAACCGAATCATTCAAACATCATCTTCTTTCTTTCCATCCCTTAATCGAACCTATCCCTTTCATTCAACTACATTATTCCTTCATTCCTAACTTAAAAACCATTTCCGAAAGTAAACTTATTCAAGCTTCCGCAAATTCAACCTTAATCCCAAATAATTTCCCGAAGGCTTAGAATTCATCCTCGTAGACGATTGGGCAACTCGCATACATTTTGACTCTTCTCGAGGTGGACAGTATCATTTTGCGTCTCGGTCGGATACGATAGTTCTTGGGATGCCATGAAGTCAAATAATTTCCCTAAAGAAAAGATTAGCAATCTGAACAGCATCGTCAATTTTTGTACAAGCTATAAAATGAGACATTTTCAAAAATCTATCTATGACAACATAAATTGAATCCTTCCCCGTTTTAGTCCTAGGTAATCCAAGGACAAAGTCACGAAATATCCATCCAAGGTGCTTCGGGTATGGGAAGTGGCATGTACAGCCCATGTGGCTTGATTTTCGACTTGGCCTTCTTGCACGTCACACATCGTTCACAAACTCGTTCGACATCCCGCTTCATTCTAGGCAAATAAAAATGCTCTCAGAGCATCGCCAAAGTTTTTCCTATGCCAAAGTGGCCCATGAGGCCCCCGCATGTGCCTCGTTAACTAATAAGTCCCGAACGAAACCTTGCGGGATGCACAACTTACCTCCACCAAAGAGAAAGCCTTCGTACCTATAGAATTTATCAATAACCACATTTTTGCAAGCAGCAAACATTTCACCAAAGTCATTATTAGAAGCATATAAATCTTTCAAGAATGCAAAACCAAGCAATTTAGAGTCTAAATGTGTCAAAAGTGTATACCTTCTCGAAAGTGCATCAGCCGCTATATTATCTTTACCTTTTTTATATTTGATGACATAGGGAAACGATTCTAGGTATTCTACCCATTTGGCATGCCGTTTGTCCAACTTGTGCTAGCCTTTGATGTGCTTTAAGGCCTCGTGATCGGAGTGAATCATGAACTCCTTCGGCCACAAGTAATACTGCCAAGTCTCGAGAGCTCAAATGAGAGCATACATCTCTTTGTCATAGATGGGATAGTTTAACGTGGCTCCATTTAACTTTTCGCTAAAGTAAGCGATAAGCCTTCCGTCTTGAGTTAATACAGCCCCGATGCCCACACCTGATGCATCACATTCAATTTCAAAGGTTTTAGAGAAATCAGGTAGTGCAAGTAAAGGAGCTTTATTAAGACAATCTTTAATAACATTAAAAGATTTTTCTTGCTCTTTATTCTAATGAAAGGCTGAGTTCTTCTTGATGACGCTTGTCAATGGTGCAGCCAAAGTACTGAAATTGGGTACAAAGCGCCGATAGAAACTTGCCAAGCCATGGAAGCTTCTCACTTGATTAATGCTTGTAGGTCTCGGCCACTCTTGAATAGCCTTAATCTTCTCTTGGTCCACCTTGAGTCCTTCCGAGCTAACCACGAAATCTAGAAAAACAACTTTGTCAAAACAAAAGGTGCACTTATTAAGATTGGCATATAAGGTCTCCTTTCGAAGAACCTCCAAAATAGACCTAAGATGCATTACTTGCTCTTCCAACGTCTTGCTATAGATAAGAATACCATCAAAGTACACAACACAAAACTTACCAATGAACGATCGTAACACGTAATACATAAGTCTCATGAAAGTACTAGGGGCGTTGGTTAGGCAAAATGGCATGACCAACCATTCATACAAACCGTGTTTCATTTTGAATGCGGTCTTCCATTCGTCTCCTTCTCGCATTCGAATCTGATGGTACCCACTTTTGAGATCAATTTTTGAAAACAACTTGGCACCACTTAACTCGTCAAGCATTTCATCTAAGCGCGGTATTGGATTCCTATACTTGATGGTGATTTTATTTACAGCGCGGCAGTCAACACATATGCGCCAAGTCCCGTCCTTCTTTGGAACCAACAAAACTGGCAGGGTGCATGGGCTAAGGCTCTCTCAGATGTAGCCTTTTTCCATGAGTTCATTGACTTGACGTTGAAGTTCTTTGGTCTCTTCAGGATTAGTCCGGTACGCGGGTCGATTTGGAATCACGGCTCCGAGAACAAAGTCAATTTGGTGCTCGATCCCATGAATGGGTGGAAACCCAGGAGAAATCCAATTCAAAGTGTCATCTTCACAAAAATGAAAGAGGTTAGTGACACCATGGATGATGAACTCGATGGAACATGCTGAAATGTTATTCACAAATTGAACATATGGATTGATGCCGGGATCAAAAACAAAAATCGGTCTTACCTTTTTCTTTGATGGAAACAAACCAAAACCACATAACATTCGAAAGTCATAATCTTGAAAGACAAAATTCCATGGCTCAAATCCCTTGGAAAATGATATGGAACAACATTCACCGGGATCAAAGACAAAGTTTTTGTTCACATATTTAGTCACACAAAATTGCGGATGCTTACTTTCTCTCAAAGACATTTCAAAATAGCAAACTCCAGGTTTGAACACTTGATTTTGGTCACTCGTTCCAGCTTGCAACAAGAATTTCTTTGTCTCCAATGATCCACACATATTAATCAAAGAAGGTGTGTACTTGCAAACAGTCAAACAATCATATATATTAAGTCTCATTCGAACAGACTTACTAAAACATGTGGGATATACACAACAAATCAGAAAGTTCAAATCATCGTTACACACAAGCAGATTAGGCATTTCACATATCAACTTTTTATCACAATAGACCAAAATTTGTGCGGGCAAATCTAGTCTTACTTTATTAACAATTTCGCCAAGGTCATATTCATTAGCAGAAAAACACTTCATATTAATATGTAAAATGAAATCATCAATCAGATTATGAATATCAACCGACTCAAGATGAGGAGCTCTTTCACAATCTAGGTTTTCGGCTTTCTCATCATTCAAATGAAATTGTTGAGACTCAAATAACATGAGACCCTTACCTTGCTTAACTTTAGACGCTTGTGTACTAAGGTCATCTATGTTCTTACCTTTTTTGAGCAATCTAAATCGCCTCTCATCGATAGGTAATGAAGCTAAAATTTATCAATGGGATTTCGAGAAACCTAAAAAGAAGAAACATTACAAGGAGAACTCATAAGATGGTTAGTAAAAACACTCCTCGATTTTTCTTGTTTACTTTCTTTTTTTCTTTCGTTTCTTTTTCATCAACACTCGTTTCTTGTATACTCTCTTTTTTCTTTTCAATCTCAATCTCTTTTTCAACTTCCTTTTCTTTCTCACATTCTTTTTCACTCTAAAAAAAAGTTGCTTAGAGAAGTTTGAAAATAGCAGCTTTAATTTAGCTCCTTGACCATTGATCTCCATGAATAGCACTTGGAAAAGATTAATCAGCAGCTCACTTTAATGCCGTTCCTTGAACTTGAGCTAGCTGAATCAGCTGCTATGAATCACCTAGAAACATCCATAAATTCAGCTAAGGACACATTCAAACCATATTTAAATTATCTAAGCTTGGGACATATTAATTGCCGAAACTAATTAAGACATACTTAATAGACTCAAGACACATTAAATACTTAAACTAAAAATAACTAAACATTAATAATGTTTGTTCCAGCAACTAATTAGCTCAAAAATGAAAACTAAAATTTAGCTTTGGGTAAGCTGCATGTGACGCTTATTGAGCTAGTCCATGTGTGATCAATAAGTCTGGCCACTTCCTCTCCCCATGCCCGATCAATGTAACTTGCAAGGGCTTCTTGGAACTTCTTAGAACGTGACCGAGTAATAGGTCCTTGGGGTATCTCTATGGGATCGACAGCAGCTTCCCTAGAAAGGATCGCATCATGCCCCCTCTTCGAGGTGATTTGTCCCCAAATCGTCCCCTACATTAAAAGGGGATAAATCAACAACATTAAAGGTAGCACTTATACCGTACTCACCTGGTAAGTCCAACTTGTAAGCTTTTTCATTGATCCTTTCCAAGACTTGAAAAGGACCGTCACCCCTTGGCAAAAGTTTGGACCTCCTTTGAGTGGGGAACCTTTCTTTGTGCATGTGGATCCAAACCCAGTCACCGGGTTCAAATAGCATTCGTTTGCGTCCTTTGTTCATCTTATGAGCATATTGCTTGGTTCTCTTTTCAATGTTTTCCCTAACTCTTTGATGCAATTATTTCACAAATTCTGCCTTTTTCTTTCCATCTACATACACCAATTGATTAGAAGGCAAAGGTAATAAATCCAAAGGAGTTAAGGGACTAAAACCATATACCACTTCAAAAGGTGAATGCTTGGTAGATGAGTGCACCGAACGATTGTAAGCGAATTCAATGTGTGGTAGACACTCCTCCCAAGTCTTCAAATTCTTTCTAATGATGGCTCGCAGTAAGGTTGACAATACCTAATTAACAACCTTTGTTTGGCCGTCCTTTTGGGGATGGCACGTTGTTGAGAACAAAAGCTTGGTGCCAAGATTACCCCACAAAGTTCTCCAAAAGTGGCTAAGGAACTTAGCATCATGATCGGAAACAATAGTCCTCGAGACTCCATGCAACCGCACGATTTCCCTAAAAAACAAGTTAGCAATGTTTAAGGCGTCATCAATTTTGTTACATGCAATAAAATGGGCCATTTTAGAAAACCTATCTACTACAAAAAATACATAATCTTTGCCATTCTTTGTTCTAGGAAGCCCTAGAACAAAATCCATGGAGATGTCCACCCATGGTGCTTCCGGAATCGACAATGGGGTGTATAGACCATGCGGCCTTATCCTTAACTCAGCCTTCTTGCAAGCTATGCAATGCTCGCACACTCTAGCCACTTCTCGCTTCATCTTCGGCCAATAAAAGTGCTCTTGAAGTGTAGCCAAGGTTTTGGCTATGCCGAAGTGGCCCATTAGACCCCCGTTATGTGCTTCATTAACTACCACATCTCTAATCGATCCTTGGGGTATACATAGCTTGTTCTCTCGAGAAAGAAACCCATCTTGCCGAAAGTACCTATCATGAGAACCTTGCACACACAACTTGTATACTTCACCAAAGTCAAGATCATTTTCATATAAATCTTTCAAATAAGCAAATCTAAGCAGCTTAGCATCCAAATGGTTAATTAAAGCATACCTACATGATAGTGCATCCGCAACAATATTTTCTTTGCCTTGTTTATACTTAATCACGTAAAGGAAAGACTGATGCAATCTTGAGTTGCCGAAGTGTTCGAGTCGTAATCGTGCCCGATTGTTAAAATGGAGAAGATCACTTTTGTTGGGGTTGATGGATATTTGGCTAAGTTTATGTGTAAAAACAAAAAGGTTCAATGGCTTAAGAATGAGGGTATTAATTCGGCTAGGGAATAGAAACAAATAAAAATAATAGGGTGATGAATAAACGGGTAACAAGCTTAAGGTTAAGAATGAACCAATACTATGAAGAGTATTGACCCGAGAATTATACGACACTTAAGTTGATAGAAGTTGTTAAAATAACCTTGACCCGCTATCTATATTGAGATAGGAACTAGAGGTATTTTGGATGAACGCCACACTCGGTTTAAGAGTGATAAGTTTGAAGAAACAAGAATGACGCCACTAGCAAGCTAGATAAGCCAACTTGAGTCTTGGATGAAATTTGAGAGTTGAATTAAACTCACAAAATTATAAAAATTCATTCAAGTAGCAAAAGTCTGAATTACAACTTAGGAGCCTCATATTTATAGGCTCAAATACTATGCTAGCCGAATAGTCAAATAGGAAACCAAATGGGCAGCTTGTGTGCAGCTTAAATGAGTTGAAACTTCTATGAAGCTTCCAAGCAAGTTCCTTGAAGCTTCTCCAGCATTGGTGACGCTAATGGACAAGTCCTTTGCTGATTCCAATTAAATGGAATTAAATAAAATTAATTAAGGAGCTGAATGGAGATGAAATGAAAGATTTGGTGACTCTTGCAATGCACGAAGGGGCTGCTTGGGGAAAATAATCATCAGCTCACTTGGCTGTTGGTATACATGAAGAGTTGGCTTGGAGAAGAGTAATCACCAGCACACCACCCTTAATGTCGTTCATGTATGTAGCTGCACCTAATAAATTAGCAAAATTAATTAGTATTAAGACACAATAATTTCGGCAGCAGCTAGGACATATTAAACCTGCACATTAATTCGGCTGGAGCTAAAACATATTAAAATTATATAATAGGCTAAGACAAATTAATAACATGTATTAACTAGGACATATTAAAAACATGCATTAAATTAAAACACATTTAAATCATTTTTAAGATGTCCAGATTTTGACACATTAAACACATAATAGTTATTTGAGCTGATTTAACTAATTTAACTAAACACATTTAATTTATTCCAGCAACTAATAAAATGCATAAATTAAACCGAGCTAGGTTTGAGCTTATTGAGCTATGTTTGAGCTTAGTTCAGCTCGCAAAAGATTGCAAAGTGAACTCGTAGGGCTGGCCCAAGCCTCCTCGATGTGTCCAGCCAAGGTCTCGCCTCACACTTGATCTACTAAGGCCGAAATAGCCTCTTTGAAGCGCTTGCCTCGTGCTCGAGTGATAGGACCTTGAGGCAGCTCCAAAGGCTCCTTGCTCGAGCTAGGTGTGACTCGGGGCGTTGCCATATCAAAGACTCTAGGAACTCCACCCACTTAGCATGGCGTTTGTTCAACTTGGTTTGCCCCTTTCAGTGCTTCAATGCTTCATGGTCCGTATGTATGACAATTTCTTTTGGCCAAAGGTAGTGCTGCCATGTCTCCAATGCACGTATCAAGGCATACATCTCCTTGTCATAAGTAGGATAGTTGAGTGTATCCCCGTTGAGTTTCTCGTTGAAGTCGACAACTGGACGACCATCCCGCGTCAAGACCGCCCCGATTCCTATCCCTGAAGCATCACACTCCACTTTGAAAGTCTTGTTAAAATTAGGTAAACATAACAAAGGAGCGTTAGTCAAACATTCCTTAATTTTATTAAACGCAATTTCTTGTTCATCAGTCCAAAGAAAAGGAGAGTTTTTCTTGATAATACCCGTCAAGGGAGCAGTTAGGGTGCTAAAGTTTAGCACTAACCTCCTATAGAAGCTTGCAAATCCATGAAAGCATCTAACTTGATTGATGTTAGTGGAACGCTGATGTGATTTGGCCCGGGTTAATCGAGTCGTTTCACTTGTTTGCCCGATCGTCTACGAGGAGTAATGGAGTTGTCGAAAAAATTTGAAAGTTGGCTAATGTTGCAGAAGCTTTCAAAGGATTTTTCTTTTAAAATTGGTTAAGTTAGGAACGGAGGTTCGGTTAACAAAGGAATCAAGAAAGAAGACTATTTAGGTAGGTTCGGTTTAGCAACAAAGATTAAAGGATAGTAAAGCTCAAGATAGGTGATGGATACGAATAACGATCTTAATCGTCAGAAACGATTCAACAATAAAGAGTATCACCCCGGTTTCTATATGGTTTAAGGTGGATTTACGGGATAAGATGGTTGTTGAACGCCACACCAAAATAGGTGATAAGTTCAAAGAGATCGAATGAAGCCACTAGCTCGCTAGATAAGTCAAGTCGAAACTCGTACGAAAATAGAGAGGAAATAACTCACTCTTGAAAAAATGTTCATTCAAAGTTTTGCCAAAAAGTCCCTTCAAAATGGCTGATTACACATATTTATAAGGTTAGAAAAAGCTAGCTGAATAGTCACAAGTATTCATCTTAATATGCTAATTAAAGCTGAAATAAAACTCAAGTCTCTTGACATTCTTGTAACAATTAACTTCCACCCTTGAATTCTCTTTAATTCAGCTGAATGAATATCCTTGAATGCTTGTAAAATGACTCTTGAATTGTCCCTTGGCTAGCCGAATAGACACCAACTCCTTAATGGTGTTTTGAATGCTTGATTTAATCTTTTGAAAGAGAAAAAATAGCTGGTAGATGAAAGGGGTTGCTGCCGAATTTTAAAGGGTGTTATAATGCTCTTTAAATCTCCTTAAATTATGTATAAAACCCCCTTTGTAACAGCTCCTTCTTTTGTAACCAAGAAAAACACTTGAAAAGTCACTTCAATTAAGTTGTAACAGCCTTGAAATGTAACAGTTGTAAGCTGAAGAGACACCTACAATAAACACATTAAAATGAACTTATTAAACATATTTAAACACTAATCAAACTCAAAACATTAAACACTTAACTTCAATTAATGAACTAGAAACAAATGCATCAATTAATTCAGCAACTAGTTTAATTAAATGAAGCAAAATTAAATAAACTTAAACTTATGCTTCAATAAATAATCCTAGTAACTAGATTAATTAATAAGCAACTAATTAAATGAAGTTAAATAAAAACTCAATTAAGTAAACTAAGATGAGTTAAAAACCAACAACTCATTTATTAAACTTAAGATGAGTTTATTTAAATTCAACTTGCAATAAATTGCAAGTGATGCCTATTGGGTTAATCCATGCATGACGAATAGATTCGGCTTCTTGTTCATCCCAAACTCGATCCACATAGCTTGCCAATGCATCTTTAAATTTCTTAGCTCGTGACCTAGTTATAGGCCCTTGTGGTAGCTTAATGGATTCAGTAGAGACATCCTGGGCTAAGGTTGTATGACTCGGAAGGGTCAAATTATGAATCCTAGGTTGCCCCAGGTGTGCTTACATCAGACGCGGCCATTCTTAAATCGCCTTAATCTTCTCTTGATCCACCTCAAGGCCTCCCACACTTAAAACAAACCCTAAGAAAACAACTTTATCAGTACAAAAAGAGCATTTCTTAAGGTTAGCATAAAGCACTTCCTTTCGTAAAACTTCCAAAACAGCACGTAAATGTTTAATATGATCAGCCAAAGATTTGCTATATATTAAAATATCATCGAAGTATACTACACAAAACCTGCCAATGAAAGAACGCAATATGTGATTCATCAAATGCATAAATGTGCTCGGGGCATTTGTGAGGCCGAATGGCATCACTAGCCACTCATACAACCCGTATTTCATTTTCAACACCGTTTTCCATTCGTCCCCCTCTCGCATGCGTATTTGATGATATCCGCTCTTCAAGTCTATCTTGGAGAAGAGTTTGGCACCACTAAGTTCATCTAACATGTCATCGAGCCTAGGTATAGGGTGCCTATACTTGACGGTGATTTTGTTAATGGCTCGGCAATCCACACACATTCTCTATGAGCCATCCTTTTTTGGCACTTACAGAACGGGCACCGCACATGGGCTTAGACTTTCTCGTATATAGCCCTTCTCCATCAACTCAGCCACTTGACGTTGCAACTCCTTAGTCTCCTTGGGGTTGCTTCGATAGGCTGGATGATTTGGAATCATAGCTCCAGTCATAAAATCTATTTGGTGTTCTATGCCTCGAAGGGGAGGCAATCCGCTCGGCACTTCCTCTAGAAATACATCCTCGAATTCCTGAAGCAAAGAAACAACAGAAAAAGGCAAAGTTTTGTCAAGATTGTTAGATTTAAAAAGACATTCTTTGTACATAAGTACAAGAATGGGCTGGCGCATCAACAATAACTTCCTCACTTCTCTTTTTCTTGCAAAAAACACTCATTTTACCACTCTCATTTTCTTTTTGCTTTTCTTTTTCAACTCGTGTTTTTGCCTCACTTTTTCTCACTTTTTCCTTTCTTTTTCTCGATTTTCTTTTCTTTCTATTTTTCATTCTTTTTTTTCTTGTTCTTTTTCTCTTACTTTTTCTACAGACTCTTTCAATTTGAGTTGGTCTTGGTACACTTGTTCCGGGGTGAGGGGTGCTAGAGTTAAATTTTTGCCTAAGTGTTTGAATGTGTAACGATTTGTATATTTGTCGTGGATTACACGTCTATCCAATTGCCATGGACACCCCAAAAGGAGATGTAACATCCTTAAATAGGGGCTATTGTGTTTGAACTATTTGCATGTGTATGGCTTGGCTATGATGTTAATTGGGATGTTTTAGGGTCTAGGTATGAGCCAAGGGTAGGCCCGAACTATAGGAAAAATTTTGTTTTAAGCTTTGGTTAAGGGGAGCTGAAGGAGCTAGGCGTTAAGTATATTCTGTGGTAAAGTTAAGCACAAGAATTGCCTTGGTAAAGTGGCAAGGAGGCGCCACTTAGGGCCTTGAGGAGTGACGCCACATGCAGGGAAGGGGAGCTCGGTGTTCGAGCAAATGGAGATCCCATTTTCTGCTTAGTATTTTGACGCCAAGCTGAGGAAGAGTTGTGCTCAGCTCAAACTCTGTCAGATAACTATTGAACAAGTCAAATTGATTTGAACGGGTGGCAAAGAGAGAATTTAGGAGTTTGAATATTTCAAACTCGTTTGAACGAGTGGCCAGGAGAGGTTTGAGAGTTTGCCGAAATTTGAATTATTTGAGGAGGTGTATTCAGCTGGAAGACTTAGGAGGAGTGCCGAAAATCCTTAGTGAACATTTTTGGCTAGCAAAGCTCTGGTGCATTCGGTTGAGAAGTAAAACCGAAACCTCATTTGGGCACTTGTCGATTTTCCCTCTAGCACAACAAGCCGAATCCTTTAGAACCATTTGAGATTTCTTTCTTTTTCTCTTTTGAAACCGAAAGCCGAAAGCACCCTAGACTCTTACCGATTTCTTCCTTAGGCATTGAGCTGAATTTTCACTTGCATTCCTCTCTTATTTCATTTGAAGCCGAAACACTACTCTCCCTAAACCTCATCTCTTTTTGCTCTCCATTCTTATTGGTTGGCCGAACCTTCTTCTTCCTCAAGCCATTCTTTCAATTATTTCTTTCATCTTCTTTTCACCATCACTCAAACCGAATACCCCTTCCATTCTCTCCTCCATTTTGGCCGAATCTCATATGCTTTTTCTTTTCTTAAGCCATAGCCGAATCTCCCTTGATCACTCAACCCCATTGCCGAAATCGCTCTCAACTCTCCCCTTCTTGTTTTAACTTTTGGCCGAATATCAACTAAGCATAGATCTCTCTTGTGTGATTTTCTCTAATCGGGTTTGAAGAGGGTAAGTGTTCTTGGCCGAAACTCTATCATCTTCTTCTTTACTCTCTGTCGACATGTATAGAACAAAAGCTGAATTTTGGCATTTGTCTTGACTCTTAATCAACTATACAATCGGTTTCTCCTAGGTTCTTCGGGTTTAGAAGTAGTGGATCATGGTCATCTACTTTCTTTGCCAATCGATTTCGTTAGGACTATGGGGAAGGCTGAGATCTCACATATCTCGGGTTGTGGCTAGTATTCAAAAAGCGTTAAGGTAAAGGGGATCTAGTGCGTTAGATCGAGATCTTCAGGATTCAGTGATCGCGTTAGTAACCAGGTGTGTAACTTACACACTTCATAATCGTTGTAAACTTGTTAATAACCTAAACTATGTTAAAAGTCGAAACTGTGTAGATTTCAATATGATACCTTTATGGGTATGACCAAGGATTTCGGGTAAGTCCGTTTTGTTGAGATTACGGCACATGATTTCTGATGATATTATCTATGTATGTTCGATATATGTCTAATGATTAAGCATGATGGCATGATTTGTATGTGCATTGCATTATTGTGGGTGATATGAGAGGAGGGGGAAGATTGATATCTGTGACTTTGGGTCACCAGGTGGTTTGGCACCACCACGGGGTTTGGTACCACAGCTTGATTTCGTGACTTTGGGTCACCGTGAGGTTTGGCACCTCATAGCGACTCGTCCTAGTGGCTTAGCACCACGATGGGGTTGGCCCCACATTTGATAAAACGGGATTATCGCCAGTGATTTGGTATCACAATATGGGTTGGCCCCACAATTGGATTATTCGTGACTTTGGGTCACCAGTGGTTTGGCACCACATTATTATTGATATCAGTGACTTTGGGTCACCAGTGGTTTGGTACCACACGGGGTGGAAAATGGAGTTGTGGATGGCTAGGTTCGGGTGCATGATGTGTTTGCTTGATTATGATTTGTGTAAGCATGTTGCAATAATCGGGAGGGGGATTATGCACTGAGTCTTGGTGACTCACCTTCTCCCTTATCTTTTCAGGTGATTCGTAGATCGCGGATGAGGAGCCGGGTGGACTCGAGGTGACCATGAGATAATTACTTTGGTTTTACATGGACATTTGATTTGGGTATTTTACTTTAAATTCTGGTTTTTATTTGGGTTTGTAACAAGGCCTTTAAATTATGTTTTGGATTATTTTATCTGCTTTGGATTTGGTTTTAAATATGACTAAGTAATTACTTGATTTGCTTTAATAACCTTATAATCAAAGTTTTCAAACTAAGCTACGCAACGAGTTTTCTAAACTCTACCATCGGGTAATACAATTCACATGATTTCAAAGTAACTTAACATTTTCCACTATACATACATCGGTTTTCCCCAAACACAAGAAATTGAAGAGTTTTCACTGAAAATAAACTGATAACCTATTTTCTTCGAATAGTTTTCACTTTGTGACATGCCAAATTCAGTCGTGGTGTGTTGACCGATTTTGGGGTGTTACAATTATGGTATCAGAGCCAAGTTCAATAGCTCGGCTATGGGCCTGAGGCCCAAAATGTTTTAAAGTATGGTTTTAAAAAGTGTTGATGGAAAAAAATGTATGGTTTAGCATGGCACTGAGTCTCCAGCACCGATTCGCCTAGGTAAGTACCCTTAACTGATGGTTGCATATGATTATGATTATGATGATATATGTTATGGACGACTAGTGATAGTGGACTACCCTAGAGACTGGAACCTATATGACTCTGTGACTCGCGAAAACAAAACTCTGTAATAGAAACTGGTCATAAGATTGTGCCTTAATAATAGTGGAATAAAGACTGACGCATAAAACTTTTAAATCAGATAAGTCGAGACGTTAGACATGAGCACTCGAGGTCAGGGTTGTAATACGCGTGGACGCGGTCGGGGTAGGATGACTGTGTCTGAACCAGTGGGATCTGGTCAGGGGTCAGAGAATGAGATGCCACCACCACCACCAGCTACTGGTGTTGAGTACTAGGATCAGACAGGGGATGATGCAGTATCGCAGGCGATGCTACGAGTTCTTGAGAGGGTGGCTAGAGTAGGTGGAGGCACGGGAGCTCGTAAGTCTGTATTTGAGCGACTCTGAGCCAATGGAGCCGAGGTTTTCTAAGGTGTTTCTGGTGTGGCACCCAATACGGTTGAGTATTGGTTGGAGGCGACGGAGTGTATCATGGATGACTTGGATCTGACTGCTGAGGAGAAACTAAAAGGGATAGTGTCGCTTCTTCGGGATGAGTCATACCAGTGGTGGCTCACGGTTCGGGATGGTGCTGCAGCGGATGATCTCACGTGGGACTATTTTAAGGCAGCGTACCAGAAGAAGTATATTGGGTCCAGTTACATTGATGCGCAGCGAAAGGCGTTTCTGAGACTGGTTCAGGGGAGTAAGTTCATATCAAAGTACGAGGCAAAATTCTTAAGGTTGAGTCAATATGCTCGAGGTATCGTGGCTACGGAGCACGAACGATGTGTCAGGTTCGAGGATGGATTGAGGGATGAGCTGAGATTACTGATTGCTCCACAGCAGGAGCGAGAGTTTGCCGTGTTAGTAGAAAAGGCTAAGATAGCCGAAGGGGTAAAGGAATCTGTGAGGCAGAATCAGGATAGGAATAGACATAAGAGAGGTTTTGGATCATCTGGGTCGATCGGTAATTCTCATAAAAGGGCTAGGCATGGTGGACCAAATCAATTCGGGAGGCCTCATTCATCGCTAATCGTGGTCCAAAGCGCGATGTAATCGGTGTGGGAAATCTCATTGGGGAGAATGTTGGATTGGTGGAAAAGGATGCTTTGAATGTGGCTTGTTGGATCATCGTGTGAGGGATTGTCCACGAATTTAGCCAAGATTCAGTCTGAGGGCCAGGGTCATGCTCAGTTTAGGAATGAGGGACCGCAACCGCAGAGGGGTCGTGGTTCTGGTAGAGGAGGTAATGGTTTTGGTCGGGGCCGCGGAGCACCGGGCAGAGGTGCAGGCAACACCGAGGCGAGACAGCCTGGATTGGTATATGCAGCGAGGCATCGAGAGGAAGGCGACGCACCGGATGTCATAACCGGTACGTTCTTAATCTTTGGATTACCATATACTACTTTGATAGATGTGGGTTCGACGCATTCGTATGTTGCTAGTAGCATAGTAGAGACCATGAACCTAGACTTTGAGACTACTTCTAGGGAGATGACAGTAATTAGCCCTCTAGGTCACTCTGTAGAAGTAAATAAGCTGTATAGGGATGTACCCCTAGAACTCCAAGGGGTAGTGTTTGGGGCTGATCTGATGGAACTACCGTTTGGGGAGTTTGATCTGATTCTTGGGATGGACTGGTTGGTGAAGTACCAAGCAAGTCTAGATTGTGCGGCTAAGCGCATGGTTTTGAAAACGGTTGAGGGTGAAGAAGTGGTGATGATAGGTAATAGAAGAGATTATCTGTCCAACGTGGTGTCTACTTTGAAAGCTGAGAAAATGGTCGTAAAGGGTTATGAGGCGTTTATGGTTCATGTGTGTGCCTTGGAGGCCAAGGAGTCAGCTATAGAGAATGTCCGAACGGTGAAGGAATTTGTCGACGTATTTCCAGAAGAACTTCCGGTCCGCTCTCGGATCGGGAAGTTGAATTTGGTATAGATCATTGCCCTAAATCTGCGCCGGTGTTTATCGCCCCGTATAGGATGGCGCCGAAGGAATTAGTAGAGCTGAAGGCTCAAATTCAGGAACTGTTGGATCGGGGTTTTATCCGGCCAAGTGTTTCGCCTTGGGGAGCACCTATGCTCTTTGTCAAGAAGAAAGATGGTACAATGCGGATGTGTATAGACTACCGCCAATTGAATAAGCTGACGATCAAAAACAAGTATCCGTTGCCCAGGATAGATGACTTGTTTGATCAGCTTAAGGGTGCATCGGTTTTCTCAAAGATCGATCTAAGGTCAGGGTATCATCAGCTAAAGGTGAAAGAGGCTGATATTCACAAGACGGTGTTTCAGACTTCTCGGTATGGGCACTACGAGTTTACGTAATGCCGTTTGGGTTGACTAACGCTACGACGACAAAAGATTCATGGACATGATGAATCGGGTGTTCCAATAGTTTTTGGACCAGTTTGTCGTGGTGTTTATAGATGACATTTTGGTGTACTCAAGGTCTGAAGAGGATCATGATGCGCATTTGCGGATAGTTTTGCAGATTCTGAGGGAGAAGCAGTTATTTGCCAAGTTTAGTAAGTGCGAATTTTGGCTTAAGGAGGTGACTTTCTTGGGTCACGTGGTGTCAGCAGAAGGGATTAGAGTGGATCCTCGCAAGATTGAGGCAGTGTTGGACGAAACCACCTAAGTCGGTTGCAGAGATTCAAAGTTTTCTAGGTCCGCGGGAGGTATTACCGAAGGTTTGTAGAGGGATTTTCTTTGATCGCAGCACCGTTGACCAAGTTACTTAGGAAAGGAGTTCCATTTGTGTGGTCTGAGAAGCAACAGGAAAGTTTTGACAAGTTGAAGAAGATTCTGATCGAAGCTCCAGTTTTAATTCAGCCTGAGGCAGGAAAGGAATTCACGATATACTGTGATGCATCACATAATCGGCTTGGGATGTGTCTTTGATGCAGAGGGGGAAGGTAGTAGCATATGCGTCTCGGCACCGAGACCGCATGAGGTTAACTATCCGACGCATGACTTGGAATTAGCTACGATGGTTTTCGCCACGAAAAATATGGAGGCACTATTTGTACGGAGAGAAGTCGATAGTCTACACGGATCACAAGAGTCCAAGTACCTTTTGACTTAGAAGGATTTGAACTTGAGACAGTAGCAGATGGATTGAGTGTTGAAGGACTACGACTGCTCAATTGAGTATCATCGGGGCAAGGCTAACGTGGTGGCGGCGGCGCGTTGAGCCGTAAGGTAGTATCGAACTTGAGAGCGATGTTTGCTCATCTTAGCTTGTATGATGACGGAGTCTATTGGTAGAATGCGAGTTAAGCCGACTTGGGTAGAGCAGATTAAGGAGAAACGGTTAGTGGATGAGGGTTTGAATGCTCGGAGGTTGCAAGTTTAGAATGGTGGGTTGGAAGGTTACAACTTGTCCAAAGGACGAGAGCTTGTGTTTTCAAGGGAAAGCTTGTATGTCGAAGGACGCCGAGTTAAGGCGGAGGATTCTTCAGGACGCACATAGCAGCCCATACGCTATGCATCCTGGAGGTAGCAATATGTATCGGGATTTGCGAGAGCAATTTTGGTGGCCAGGTCTGAAACGGGAAGTAACCGAGTTTGTAGGTAAATGTCTGACGTGTCGCCAAGTCAAAAGTGAACATCGCTTGTCGCCGGGTTTACTTCAGCCGGTGAAGATTCCACAGTGGAAGTGGGAAAGGATTACTATGGACTTTGTCAGTGGGCTACCCCTTACGCCTAGTAAGGACTCAGTCTGGGTAATTGTGGACCGTTTGACAAAATCAGCTCATTTCATATCGGTAAGGGTTGATTACTCGCTTCAGAAGTTAGCTAAGCTGTATGTGGCAGAGATAGTGAGGTTGCACGGTGTGCGGTGTTGATTATCTCGATATAGGGATCCCGATTCACGCCAAGGTTCGGAAAACGTTGCATTAGGCGTTGGGTACGCGGTTGGATTTTAGTACGGCATTTCATCCGCAGACAGACGGACAGTCGGAAAGGGTTATACAGATTTTGGAAAATATGTTAAGAGGCTGTGTTTTGGATTTTAGAGGCAGCTGGGAAGACCGTTAGCTGAATTTGCATACAATAATAGTTACCAAGCAAGCATTAAGATGGCACCATATGAGGTGTTGTATGGTAGGAAGTTTCGTACACCTACATGCTGGACAGAGTTGGGTGAGCGTCAGATGTTGGGTCTGGAGTTGGTTACGAAAACTGAGGATAAGGTCAAATTGATTTAGGCTCGTCTAAAGGAAGCTTCGGACCAGCAGAAGTCCTACGCCGATCTTAAGCAAAGAGATATAGAGTTTGCCGTGGGAGACAAGGTCTTTTTGAAGGTCTCGCCATGGAAGAAAGTGCTGAGATTTGGAAGAAAAAGCAAGCTAAGTCCAAGGTTCATTGGCCCGTATAAGGTGTTGAGACGAGTGGGACCAGTAGCTTATCAGCTCGAGTTTCCAGCAGAGCTGAGTCAGATACATGATGTGTTCCACGTCTCCATGCTTAGACGCTACCGTTCAGATCCATCGCATGTTGTATCGGTGGGGGAGATAGAGGTGAGCCCAGATTTGACTATGGAAGAGGAACCAATGCAGATTCTAGATCGGGATGTGAAGGTTTTGCGTAAGAAGTCAGTTCCTTTGGTAAAGGTGTTGTGGCGAAACCATGGTGTGGAAGAAGCTACGTGGGAACCAGAGGATGTGATGAGACAGCAATACCCTCAACTCTTTTGACCAGGTAATTTTGAGGCCGAAATTATTTTTAAGGGGGTAGAACTATAACATCCTTAAATAGGGGCTATTGTGTTTGAACTGTTTGCATGTGTATGGCTTGTTTATGATGTTAATTGGGATGTTTTAGGGTCTAGGTATGAGCCAAGGGTAGGCCCGAACTATAGGAAAAATTTTGTTTTAAGCTTTGGTTAAGGGGACCTGAAGGAGCTAGGGGTTAATTATATTCTGTGGTAAAGTTAAGCATAAGAATTGCCTTGGTAAAGTGGCAAGGAGGCGCCACTTAGGGCCTTGAGGAGTGACGCCACATGCAGGGAAGGGGGAGCTCAGGTTCGAGCAGCGGAGATCCCATTTTCTGCTTAGTATTTTGACGCCAAGCTGAGGAAGAGTTGTGCTCAGCTCAAACTCTGTCGATAATCATTGAACAAGTCAAATTGATTTGAACGGGTGGCAAAGAGAGAATTTAGGAGTTTGAATATTTCAAACTCGTTTGAACGAGTGGCCAGGAGAGGTTTGAGAGTTTTCCGAAATTTGAATTGTGTGAGGAGGTGTATTCGGCTGGAAGACTTAGGAGGAGTGCCAAAAATCCTTAGTGAACATTTTCGGCCAGCAAAGCTCTGGTGCATTCGGTTGAGAAGCAAAACCGAAACCTTATTTGGGCACTTGTCGATTTTCCCTCTAGCACAACAAGCCGAATCCTTTAGAACCATTTGAGATTTCTTTCTTTTTCTCCTTTGAAACCGAAAGCCGAAAGCACCCTAGACTCTTGTCAATTTCTTCCTTAGGCATTGAGCCAAATTTTTACTTGCATTCCTCTCTTATTTCATTTGAAGCCGAAACACTACTCTCCCTAAACCTCATCTCTTTTTGCTCTCCATTCTTATTGGTTGGCCGAACCTTCTTCTTCCTCAAGCCATTCTTTCAATTGTTTCTTTCATCTTCTTTTCACCATCACTTAGACCGAATACCCCTTCCATTCTCTCCTTCCATTTTGGCCAAATCTCATCTACTTTTTCTTTTCTTAAGCCATAGCTGAATCACCCTTGATCACTCAACCCCATTGCCGAAATTGCTCTCAACTCTCCCCTTCTTGTTTTAACTTTTGGCCGAATATCAACTAAGCATAGATCTCTCTTGTGTGATTTTCTCTAATCGGGTTTGAAGAGGGTAAGTGTTCTTGGTTGAAACTCTATCATCTTCTTCTTTTCTCTCTGTCGACATGTATAGAACAAAAGCCGAATTTCGGCATTTTTCTTGACTCTTAATCAACTATGCAATCAATTTCTCCTAGGTTCTTCGGGTTTAGAAGCAGTGGATCATGGTCATCTACTTTCTCTGCCAATCGGTTTTGTTAGGACTGTGGGGAAGGCTGAGATCTCGCATATCTCGGGTTGTGGCTAGTATTCGAAAAGCGTTAAGGTAAAGGGGATCTAGTGCGTTAGATCGGGATCTTCGGGATTCAGTGATCGCGTTAGTAACCAGGTGTGTAACTTACACACTTCATAATCGTTGTAAACTTGTTAATAACCTAAACTATGTTAAAAGCCGAAACTGTGTAGATTTCAATATGATACCTTTATGGGTATGAGTAAGGATTTCGGGTAAGTCCATTTTGTTGAGATTATGACACATGATTTCTGATGATATTATCTATGTATGTTCGATATATGTCTAATGATTAAGCATGATGGCATGATTTGTATGTGCATTGCATTATTGTGGGTGATACGAGAGGAGGGGGAAGATTGATATCTGTGACTTTGGGTCACCAGTGGTTTGGCACCACCAGTGGTTTGGTACCACAGTTGATTTCGTGACTTTGGGTCACCAGAGGTTTGGCACGTCATAGCGACTCGTCCCAGTGGCTTAGCACCACAGTGGGTTGGCCCTACATTTGATAAAATGGGATTGTCGCGAGTGATTTGGTATCACAACGCGGGTTGGCCCCCCCACAATTGGATTATTCGTGACTTTGGGTCACCAAAGGTTTGGCACCACATTATTATTGATATCGGTGACTTTGGGTCACCAAAGTGGTTTGGCACCACCGGTGGTTTGGTACCACGGGGTAGAAAATAGAGTTGTGGATGGCTAGGTTTGGGTGCATGATGTGTTTGCTTGATTATGATTTGTGTAAGCATGTTGCAATAACCGGAGAGGATTATGCACTGAGTCTTGGTGACTCACCTTCTCCTTATCTTTTCAGTGATTCGTAGATCGCGGATGAAGAACCGGGTGGACTCGAGGTGACCATGCGATAATTGCTTCGATTTTACATGGACATTTGATTTGGGTATTTTACTTTAAATTCTGGTTTTTATTTGGGTTTGTAACAAGGCCTTTAAATTATGTTTTGGATTATTTTATCTGCTTTGGATTTGGTTTTAAATATGACTAAGTAATTACTTGATTTGCTTTAATAACCTGATAATCAAAGTTTTCAAACTAAGCTACACAACGAGTTTTCTAAACTCTACCATCGGGTAATACAATTCACATGATTTCAAAGCAACTTAACATTTTCCACTATACATACATCGGTTTTCCCCAAACACAAGCAATCGAAGAGTTTTCACCAAAAATAAATCGGTAACCTATTTTCTTCGAATCTTTTTCACTCTGTGACATGCCAGATTCGGTCGTGGTGTGTTGACTGGGTTTGGGGTGTTACAAGAGATGTCCCGCGTGCATTGGCACCACATCGCACACTACCTCATCTTGGTACTTCCCGATGGAAAATGCTAGAAATAGCTTGTTTTGTAACTTTAAGCTCACCTCCGTCATTTAGCCGTTGTAACTTGTACGGATTCGGATGCTTGGTTGTGGCTAAACCAAGCTTTTCCACTAGCATGCTACTTGCGACATTGGTACAACTCCCTCCATCGATGATCATGCTACACACCTTGCCTTGGATGTGGCATCTGGTGTGAAAAATGTTCTCGCTTTGTTGCTCGGTTTTAGCACTTTGGATGTTGAGACTTCTTTTCACCACAAGGATTTCTCCTTCAACCGGGTACTCCAAATCTTCTTCTTCATCGATGGGAATTTTGGGCTTGTTTTTATTTTCATCCTCGGATTCGATCTCGCTATTGGCCCTTACCCCCATGACTCATCGATTGGGACATTGGCTGGCTATGTGTCCCCGTCCCTGACACTTGAAACATTTGATATCTCTTGTACGATTTGGAATAGATTCATTTTTGTTCTTACTCGTCTCACCAACTGTTTGATTGGACTTGGTCGATACAACAGGCTCCTTGGTTCGAATGGGGGTTTTTGGCTCCTTGGCTCCATTTGGTGGTTGAGGGATTAGAGTAGGACCGACTAACTCCCTTCCATTTTAGTTGCTTTTTGACTTTGATTTCCATGTGAACCATGTCCATCATTTTGACATAGTGTTGCAATTCCACTATGTTAGCGATGTCACGGTTTAAACCCACAAGAAACCTGGCCATTGTTGCCTCACGATCCTCCTCAATATCAGCTCGGATCATGGCTATTTCCATCTCGTTGTAGTGATCTTTGACACTTCTATTGCCTTGGGTAAGGCTTTGCAAACGTTGATAAAGGTCTTGGTGGTAATAGGAAGGAATGAATCGCTTCCTCATGACGGCCTTCATTTTGGCCCAAGTTGAGATGGGTCTTTCACCGTTTCTTTTTCGACTTGTGACGAGTTGATCCAACCACACTATGGCATAGTGCGAGAACTCGATGGTCGCGAGCTTCACTTTCTTGCTCTTCGAATAATTATGACATTTGAAGACTAATTCGATCTTCTTCTCCCACTCCAAGTGATACGGCTAAGTCCCAAGGGATACCGAGAGCTGACATGGATCCACTCGAGTTACATTTAGGTCAGATCACCCGAGCTTGGCCTAAGAGGTTCAAAGACGCAACAACAGCCTTGGTTGATCGAATTTAGGGTGAAATCGTTGCTGGTCTTCTCGAAAGCTCTTGGACCAGCAAGCCGAGCACGCCATATAATCTCCTTCATGTAATGCCCCAAATTTTTGGGCCTAGATGAATTGGGCTTTGGGCTTTGGGTCTCAGAAAATTTTTAGGTGAGCGAGAAAATGACAATTGGCATGTGGGCTTTGAGGGTTAATGAATTTGGAGTGTCTAGGGGTGTTGGAGTTGTCTTGGGATCAAGTAAGGGTATAGGAAAAATTTTGGTTTTAGCGCCAGGGGAATTGTGACTTCAGATAGTAGGCCTTTTAAGTAAATGAAGAAGAAAAATGGCACAAAAGAGCTTATGGTTTAGTGGCAAAGTGGCCCCACTTAGGGAGCAGGGAGGTGGCGTCATTAGTAGGCAAGGGAGTCCAAGGTTCGAGTAGTGGCATGGTATTTTATTGGGGTATTTATTTTGCTGTCAGGACGGCTAGAGTTTGTGTTGCAGTGAAAGTCTGATGGATGAGAGGTTTGAAATGGTCATGGAGAGATTGTAGGAGCTTATCTTGGAGAAAATTTAGGATGAGATTGAGGAGTTATCAGGGAGAAAAGTTAGGAGCTGGGAAGTGTGAAGAGTTGGTGCCATTTTGGGAAGTGGGAAGTGTATAAATTTGGCTTAGGAGGATAAATGAGTGTCGTTTTTGGGTCTTTTAGGGGGTATTACAAATTTTCATTATGGCTTTCGGCATTTGGAGAGTTTTGCAAATAGGTCAGTCTTTCTTTTCTTTACCAAAAATCCTGTAATTACCCTCACACAAGCACATTTGACTTTTTCTTTTCTTCTTGTCACCTTTTCCAAACCCTCTAAAGCTGAATAATTCCACCCTCCCTTTGCCGAAATTCTTTTGTGCCGTCACTATTTCTTTAACCTAGCCGATTCTTGTGTAAGTACTTTACTCTTTCAATTGATCTTGCTAGAACCGACTTCTCCTCTCCCCCACTCTTTCTAAATTGATTTTGGTAGGGGATTGATATCGAATATCTGTTCTTCAGATCTCTGTCGAATTACTCTTTATGCGTTTGGGATTTTGGTATGTATTCTTCACTTTTGGTTTTGAAGGTTGGTAGAATGGTCGTAAGTAATGTAAGGGTGACTTAAGATGGATATAAGTCAATTATGGTTCAGTTTTTAATAATTAAGATTGATGCAGATTTAGGAAGTACTTGTGATTAGTGATCGAGGAAAAGCTTTTAAGGCTTGGTGTTTCAGGTAAGGTTAAGGTGAGACTTTGACTTTTGGTAAAGTATTCGATAAGTTTATGTGATTAATCATTGAGTGACATCATTTGTAGGATCGTGGCTAAGGAGATCGCAGCGCATTTTGTTATCAGGTGTGTACATACACTATACACACACAATGGATTGGGTAATCCCGAAATCCCAAAAGTTTGGCTTCGGTAGTCTTGCGAGTGTACGAACACTCGTATGGGGGAAATGGAATCGATAATAGAGACCCCATGAGTGATCTCATGGACTTGGGTCGTGTTTTGGCCAATCGGGCCAGGATGGGCAAAATGGGCTCGATGGGCCGTAGGCTCAAAATGGGTGAATTTGATGAGTTGGTAATAAGTGATGAACTTGTCATGCTGGTTACATGGCTTGGAATTGATTTGGGCCAGATGGGCCATATGAATGTGATTGGGCCAGATGGGCCATATGAATGTGATTGGGCCAGATGGGCCATACGAATGAGATTTGGGCCTAATGGGCCATACGAATGAGATTGAGCCTGGTGGGCCATATGAACGTATGTGAATTTGTTTGGGCTTTGAAAGGGGTCTTGGGCTTAGTATTTGGTAAGTTGCTTGACCTTGCACAAAACTTATATAATTAACTAATTGTGATCGTGGACAAGTCATAAGGTTAAGGTGTGGAAATGGGTATATGCATGTCTAGGATTGGATCTAGGGAGAGCTTGGTACTTAAGCGGTCTTAATGACTCACCTCCTCTTCTCTGGAATCCTACCTGGTGCATAGTATCTGTTCACTTTAGCCAACGAGGACTTGATAATGGGCCAAGGTAAGTAATAGACCCATAACACTAAGAAATGACTGAAATGCCCCTAAGGGCAAAAATGACTAAAATGCCCTTAAGGGCGAAAATGACTAAAATGCCCCTATGTGTTGAATGTAAGACTTATGGATGTTACATGTACATTTGATGCATTCACATGATATTCTATTTAGGTTGCATATGGGTTGGGAATTATGGAACGAAGGAAGTATATGAGGATCGCATGGTTGCTTGACGACCGTGGATCCACTAATGGCTTTTTAAGCCCATTATATGATTAGCAGCTTTGCTGCAACGTTAGGTAGTACCACAACCGGCTACCCTTGAAGTGTATCGGATGGGTGGGTCGATTTGGAAATCCCCACAGAAGCGTTTTGGTTGGACGGAGACGAAGTGTACCGGATGGATTATTTGGGGAGGGTTTGCACAACATTGCATGTATGATATTATAATGTTAACAATATGTTATGTATGTTATTTGTTTGACGAGGGTCGTACACACTGAGTTTTCGAAAACTCACTCCCTCTTTTATTTTTTTCTCAGGTGATCCTCAGTAGGCGGTTCAACGGATGGAGGGACACAGAGGTGGCCAACTAGCAAGACGATTAGACCTGTTTTTCTCAATATCTAAATTCTAGATTTTAAGTGATTTATTTTAAGTTATTTTATTTCGGATTGTAATAAGGCTTGCCCTCTAGTTATTATTCCATTACTTCCACTATGCATTGAAATTTTGAAACGGAACCTGGTTTTATTTCTTTTAAGCATATTTCAAGTTTTTGAAAATAATTGTGTTTTAAGAATGAGCTTCCGCTGTCAAAGGAATTTTATTTGATTTTCATAGTAACAAGAAAATGGTTTTTTTTTTTTGGATACACCTCGTTTTGAAAGCAAACTAGATTTTACTTAACTTTTCTTTAGAAGGGTTTCCAATGAAAACAAGGTTTTCGCAAAAACACTTCAATGTGACACGCCGAATTTGGGCCTAACTTCTAGGCCGGGTTTGGGGTGTTACACTACAAGCTCAATAAGCTCAACCTTAGCTCAATGAGCTCGTTTTTAATATACTCTAGCTTGCATTTAATATGCTGGAATAAGATATTAATTTGTCTTTAGTTAAATTAGTTATTTAGTTTAAATAATTAATTTGTCATAATCTAGACAATATAATTAAGTTAAGTTTTTAATTATGTTTTAATTAATTGTGTGTGTTTAATATGACTTAAACTATTACAAAGATTAAATATGCTAGCCGAATTTAATGTACAGATTTTTATTTGTTTTTTAGCTGAATTTAATGTGTCCAAAAGGGGATTTAATTTTCTGATTTATTTGGTATAGGTACACTTCCCTTGGACGGCATAGGTGCATGGATGGAATTAATTTAGGTGTGCTAATTTTTGAAGTTTCCCAAGTGACTATTCAGCCAAGCCTTTCATCTCTCAAGAAGACCAATTGGCTGCCCAAGGCAAATCTAATGCCTTTCACACCAGCCGAATATTCCTTTCACACCAAGGGCTGTTCGGTTTTGGTTGTTCACACACACATGACCATTGAAATCAACTTGTTCACACATCATGACCCATGGAGTGCCCAAAGTAGCTCATTAATTCCCATGAACATTCGGCTGAACCAAGTAGCACCATTAAAGAAGATTCAAGCATGTGGCTGAACCAACTAAATGCATTTCAGCTCCCAATCAGTCCATTCAATTCTCCAGCTGAATTAAGTCATCTAGAAGCTACCATTGACGTTCCCCATGCACAAGAAGCTTCAAGGAATGTAATGCCCCAAATTTGGGCCTAGAAGAATTGGGCTTTGGGCTTTGGATCTCAGAAATTTTTTTTAAGTGAGCGAGAAAATGAAAATTGGTATGTGGGCTTTGAGGGTTAATGAATTTGGAGTGTCTAGGGGTGTTGGAGAAGACCTGAGATCAAGTAAAGGTACAGGAAAAAATTTAGTTTTAGCCCGAAGGGAACTGTGACTTCAGTCAGTAGGCCTCTTAAGTAGATTAAGAGAAAATAGGACACAAATGGGCTTGTGGTCCAGTGGAAAGTGGCGTCGCTTGGGAGCTATAAGGTGACGTGTGTGAAAGCTGAAGAGGTCCAAGGTTTGAGTAGGAGGAGTGTATTTTGGAGTGTTTTATTTTGCATAGATGGACGACAAGAGTTGTGTTGATTTTGTACTCTTGCCATGAAGAGTTTGAAGGAAGTAGGACTGATGGATGTGGAGGAGATTTTAGATAAGATTAAAGTATTATCAGAGAGAAAAGATAGGAGATGAGGAGGGTGAAGTGTTGGGGCCGAATAGGACTGTAGGGGGAAGGTAGTTCGGCTTTGGCTATAAAAGGGGGTGCCAAAATCCTTAGAAGGGGTTCTTGGAGTTTTCATCTTTCTTTTTTTTCCCCTCATCCTTATTTTCTTCCATTGCCGAATACCACCACCCTAGTTTGCCAAAATCCCTTTTTGCCAAAATCCCTGTCTGCCGAAATCCCTATTTGCCAAAATCCTTATTTTCTGAAATCCCTGTTTGCCAAAATCCCTGTTTGCCAGAACCCCTGTTTATGCCGATTCTTTATTGTTTGCTCTTCCACCTCAATCAATTATTATCTACTCTTAGTCACGTTTGGAAGCCGAATCTTGTTCAAGTAGATATCTAAGCCGCAGGATCAAAGGAGAATTCCGGTAAGTGCTTAGTTAAACTTTTTAGTGTGTTTTGTTAAAAGTCAAAGGGCTATCTAACCCAATCCTTGTCGTTAACCTGTATTAATAAGGGTAAGGCTCAAAAATCGCAAGCGTGGTAAGTAAGGATTGCTAACAAGGTGGTAAGTGTTCTCGACTCAGTCATGGTTTAGTAAATGGCCGAATCTAATGTGGCTCATAAGGGTGACTTATGAACAATATGGGTCACTTGGTTTTGACGATATAGGTGTTTGGGTGCAGATCTAGAGGATAATCGCCAATAGTAGCAAAGGAAGGGCTACTAGAACGTAAGGCACACGGTAAGGGTACGGTGAGGTTTTAATTTTTGGTTAGTATGTGTTAACGCTTTGGTTAATCGCTAGTAATGTCAATTGTAGGTTTGTGACTAAGGGGTTTGCAACACGCGAGGTTACCAGGTGTGTACAAACACAACACACACACGATATCGACAATGCCGAAAAGCCAAAAAGCCAAAAGTGGCTAAATGGACCCGGTGGGCCCTGAGGCTAAGTTTGATAAAATGGTTTGGTTGATTATACGAATTAAGTTAGCTATACTTGATACACGATCTAGATATGTTTTGGGCCTAATAGGCCATATGATGAGATTTGGGCCTAATGGGTCGTAAGGACATGAAATGGGCTTGATGGGCTTATGGGGGCGTAGACAAGTATGCTAGGGTTTAATGGACCTTAGGCCTAGTTCTGAACAACTCTTAAATCACATAAGACTTAAGCTAATTAAACATGTCTGTGGACAAGTCGATTAGTTAGAGTGTGGTAACCGACATATGCATGTCTAAGATTAGATCTAGTGAGAGCTTGGTACTTAAGCGGTCCTAGTGACCCACCTCCTCTTTCTAGAGATCCTACCCGCATAGTGTTTGTTCACATTAACCGCGAGGACTTGTTTATGGGCCAAAGTTTATAACTAAAACCCGAGAGGGACCAAATACCCTTATATTTGTAAAATTACTAAAATACCCTTTATATTTGTAAAATTACTAAAATACTCTTATATTTGTAAAATTACTAAAATACCCTTATATTTGTAAAATTACTAAAATACCCCTAGATTTGTAAATTACCAGAATACCCCTATTTTGTAAAAGTGCCAAAATACCCCTGTAGGGTAGAATTATGAAAATACCCCTAGGTAGTGAAATGACGAGAATACCCCTATGTGACGAATATAAGCTTATAGATGTTACTTGTGTGTTTGATGCATTCATATGATATTCTGCTTAGGATGCATATGGGTGGGAATTATGGTACGGAGGAAGAGTTGAGGATCGAATGGCCGTATGGTATGGATCCAGGATCGCATGGTCGTATGGTATGGATCCACAGAAGGCTTTAAGCCCAATATATGATTAGTAGCTTTGCTGCAATGTTTGGTAGTACCACAACCGGGCTACCCATGGTGTGTAGTAGAGGGGTGGGTCGAGCTAGAATTCCCCACAGGAGCCATAAGGTTGGAAGGGAAATGGTGTGTGTAGTGGATGGATTTTTGGGGTGGGTTTTGCATTATCTTGTTGTATATGATGCGATATGATGTGATATGAGATCATGGTGGGCTAAGCCCAAGACCACCGATTTGTTAGGGCATAGGCCCAATGTGAATATTTGTATGAGAATAGATTGCTAAGGGTTGTACACACTGAGTTTCAAAACTCACACCCTTTAATTTAATGTTTCAAGTATTCCCAAATAGACGACTCGACGTGGGAGAGGACTCGGAGATGGCCACACTACAAGCTGTTTAAATGTTTTAATTTATTCAAATGATTCTATTTTAAATACTTTGTTTTTTTTAATTAGATTGTAATAAGGCCATGTAACTCTTATTTGACTTTGAATTTTGGGTTTATTATTATTATTGTTTCAACTACTCACTTAAGAAATTTCATAAAATTATTAAAGTGTTAATATGGTTTTCGAAATAAACTTTTGTTTTGGGCTTTTGGGCCTTAAATGGTTAACTAGTAAATTGTTTTGAAGTGCGCCTTTAGTGTGACATTCCAGATTCAGGCCTAACTTTTAGGTCGGGTTTGGGGTGTTACATTTAGTGGTATCAGAGCTAGGTTGCAAAGCTCGAGCTGTGAAATGGGCCTTAAATTTTGGGTTTTAAAAAGTTTTTGCAGGATTCTTGAAGTGTGGTTCATCGAGTCCTTGACGTCGAGCCAAGTAAGTTTTCTGTACTACATTTGTTTAAATTACTAAACTGTATATATAATGGGCTACTTAAGAATAGGATTTTAGAGACTAAAGCCCGTAGGAAACTTAAGCCTGTAGTGGATTCTAGACCGCGTAATAGCTTTAAAATTTTTTTTACTCGCATAAGACATGTGCCCTAAACAAGTGGAACTATGTACTAACTTCATAAATTTCCTAATTTAGATAATACGAGAATCAACGATGAGCGCTAAAGAGGAGGAAGAGGCCGCAGTCGAGATCATGGAAGTGTTAGGGCTTTGTAAACATTTGAATCGAAATTTGGTACTTATTTTGCGTATGTTTGAGAATGGTTACGATAGGTGGATGTTTTGGGTATGTATTAAAATTATTAGGGTCAGAGTGCGCAGCGGTAGCGTGGTGGGGTAGTTGATACACGACCACCCTGTTAGTTGCAAATTTTAGGGATGAAATTTCTTTTAGGAGGGGTGAGTTGTAACGCCCCAAATTTGGGCCTAGAAGAATTGGGCTTTGGGCTTTGGATCTCAGAATTTTTTTTAGTGAGCAAGAAAATGAAAATTGGTATGTGGGCTCTGAGGGTTAATGAATTTGGAGTGTCTAGGTGTGTTGGAGAAGTCCTGAGATCAAGTAAAGGTACAGGAAAAATTTTGGTTTTAGCCCCAAGGGAACTTTGACTTCAGTCAGTAGGCCTCTTAAGTAGATTAAGAGAAAATAGGACACAAATGGGCTTGTGGTCCAGTGGAAAGTGGCGTCACTTGGGAGCTATAAGGTGACGTGTGTGAAAGCTGAAGAGGTCCAAGGTTCGAGTAGGAGGAGTGTATTTTGGAGTGTTTTATTTTGCATAGGTGGACGACAAGAGTTGTGTTGATTTTGTACTCTTGTCGTGAAGAGTTTGAAGGAAGCAGGACTGATGGATGTGGAGGAGATTCCAGATAAGATTAAGGTATTATCAGAGAGAAAGGATAGGAGATGAGGAGGGTGAAGTGTTGGGGCCGAATAGGACTATGGGGGGAAGGTAGTTCGGCTTTGGCTATAAAAGGGGGTGTTGAAATCCTTAGAAGGGGTTCTTGGAGTTTTCATCTTTCTTTTTTTTCCCCCTCATCCTTATTTTCTTCCATTGCCGAATACCACATCCCTAGTTTGCCAAAATCCCTTTTTGCCAAAATCCCTGTTTGCCGAAATCCCTATTTGCCAAAATCCCTATTTTTTGAAATCCTTGTTTGCCGAAATCCCTATTTGCCGGAACCCCTGTTTATGCCGATTCTTTGTTGTTTGTTCTTCCACCTCAATCGATTATTATCTACTCTTAGTCACGTTTGGAAGCCGAATCTTGTTCAAGTAGATATCTAAGCCGCAGGATCAAAGGAGAATTTTGGTAAGTGCTTAGTTAAACTTTTTAGTGTGTTTTGTTAAAGCCGAAGGGCTATCTAACCCAATCCTTATCGTTAACCTGCATTAATAAGGGTAAGGCTCAACAATCGCAAGCGTGGTAAGTAAGGATTGCTAACAAGGTGGTAAGTGTTCTCGACTCAGTCATGGTTTAGTAAATGGCCGAATCTAATGTGGCTCATAGGGGTGACTTATGAACAATATGGGTCACTTGGTTTTGACGATATAGGTGTTTGGGTGCAGATCTAGAGGATAATCGCCAATAGTAGCAAAGAAAGGGCTACTAGAACGTAAGGCACACGGTAAGGGTACGGTGAGGTTTCAGTTTTTGGTTAGTATGTGTTAACACTTTGGTTAATCGCTAGTAATGTCAATTGTAGGTTCGTGACTAAGGGGTTTGCAACACGCGAGGTTACCAGGTGTGTACAAACACAACACACACACGATATCGGCAATGCTAAAAAGCCGAAAAGCCAAAAGTGGCTAAATGGGCCTGGTGGGCCCTGAGGCTAAGTTTGATAAAATGGTTTGGTTGATTATACAAATTAAGTTAGCTATGCTTGATACACGATCTGGATATGTTTTGGGCCTAATAGGCCATATGATGAGATTTGGGCCTAACGGGCCGTAAGGACATGAAATGGGCTTGATGGGCTTATGGGGGCGTAGACAAGTATGCTAGGGTTTAATGGACCTTAGGCCTAGTTCTGAATAGCTCTTAAATCACATAAGACTTAAGCTAATTAAACATGTCTGTGGACAAGTCGATTAGTTAGAGTGTGGTAACCGACATATACATGTCTAGGATTGGATCTAGTGAGAGCTTGGTACTTAAGCGGTCCTAGTGACCCACCTCCTCTTTTCTGAGATCCTACCTGGTTCATAGTATTTGTTCACTTTAAACGCAAGGACTTGTTTATATGCCAAAGTTTATAACTAAAACCCGAGAGGGACCAAATACCCTTATATTTGTAAAATTACTAAAATACCCTTTATATTTGTAAAATTACTAAAATACCCTTATATTTGTAAAATTACTAAAATACCCCTAGATTTGTAAATTACCAAAATACCCATGTTTTGTAAAAGTACCAAAACACCCCTGTAGGGTAGAATTACGAAAATACCCCTGGGTAGTGAAATGATGAGAATACCCCTATGTGACGAATATAAGCTTATAGATGTTACTTGTGTGTTTGATGCATTCATATGATATTCTGCTTAGGATGCATATGGGTGGGAATTATGGTACGGAGGAAGATTTGAGGATCGAATGGCCGTATGGTATGGATCCAGGATCGCATGGTCGTATGGTATGGATCCACAGAAGGCTTTAAGCCCAATATATGATTAGCAGCTTTGCTACAATGTTCGGTAGTACCACAACCGGGCTACCCATGGTGTGTAGCAGAGGGGTGGGTCGAGCTAGAATTCCCCACAGGAGCCATAAGGTTGGAAGGGAAATGGTGTGTGTAGTGGATGGATTTTTGGGGTGGGTTTTGCATTATCTTGTTGTATATGATGCGATATGATGTGATATGAGGTCATGGTGGGCTAAGGCCCAAGACCACCAATTTGTTAGGGCATAGGCCCAATGTGAATATTTGTATGAGAATTAATTGCCAAGGGTTGTACACACTGAGTTTCGAAACTCACACCCTTTAATTTAATGTTTCAGGTATTCCCGAATAGACGGCTCGACGTGGGAGAGGACTCGGAGATGGCCACACTACAAGCTGTTCAAATGTTTTAATTTATTCAAATGATTCTGTTTTAAATACTTTGTTTTTTTCATTGGATTATAATAAGGCCATGTAACTCTTATTTGACTTTGAATTTTGGGATTATTATTATTGTTTCAACTACCCACTTAAAAAATTTCATAAAATTATTAAAGTGTTAATATGGTTTTCGAAATAATCTTTTGTTTTGGGCTTTTGGGCCTTAAATGGTTAACTAGTAAATTGTTTTGAAGTGCGCCTTTAATGTGACATTTCAGATTCTGGCCTAACTTCTAGGCCGGGTTTGGGGTGTTACAAGGAACCTTTCTAAAATATTCTAGAATTTCCAGCTAACTTTTTAGCTACTTTTAAGAGCCTATTCGGCTAGCCATGTAATGCCTATAAATTTTGACTCATTTCACTTTGTTAAGGGCTTTTAACAGTTTTATGATTAAAATTAAGTATTTTGTGTGATTAACTTCTCTCAAATTTCGTCCAAAGACTCTGTTGACTTATCTACTCAGCTAGTGGCGTCAACCTAGTTCTTTTGAAACCAAACTCATCACATTCATAGTGTGGCATTCGTACCATTATACCGAGGTTCCTATCTTCCATAGATAGTGGGTCGAGGTCCCTATTTTCATTCACCAAACCACCTTAAGAACATATAAGTTTCGGGTCAGCACTTTCGCATAGTGTTGGTTCACTCTTGTTTCTTAAGCCCTTTATCCCATTTTCCATCTTAATCCGAATCATTATCAGCCTAGACTAATTCATCTTGTTAGTCGAACCTAAAACATTAAACCAACCCTTTTTGAACCCAATTGAATATCAATTCCTATTCATAGCCAAATAATTTCTTTTTTTCACAAAACGAATGAAACTTCATTGTTAGATGATCGGGCAATGAAAGCGATTCAACTCACTAAACCGAGGCTAGATCGCATCAGTTGGTATTAGAGCTACCCAAAACGAGAAGTTCAGATGTTTGGAACAACCCCAGATTAGGTTCGTAAAAAAATTTAAAGAAAAAAATTCGTGTATTGAGATTTTGCATTGTAATACATTTATTGTACTCAAAATACACATATATATATGTATGAAATATAAAAAAAGTTCGATCAATTTTTGAAGTATTGCAAAGTTTGATTTCAGCATCATAGTTCCCGATCATCCATCTTTGCCATTACCCTATTTACCTTTCACGCCACACTCTATATCCCAACTTTGTTTCATTCAACCAACCTTACACCGGAAGCAACATTACCCTTGTTACCCCTTTGAAACCGACCCTTTAGGCTAGAGATAAAGCCTCATCGAGTCTTATACAAAATCACGAGAGAAGAAACGAGCAAAAAAGGTACGAGTGTGTGAGCACATTAGAGAGGAGGTAAAAGCTGAAAGGAGTGCAATCACGAGTGTGAGTGACATCTGTTCTTTCTTTTCGAGTGAATGTGAGATTTTGTGGTCAGATTGAAAGATTATGTCTAGAAGTCTTGAGCACAACATGGCGAAAAGACCCAAAAGGCAACCAATAAGAAATGTCGCACTCGGAGGAGGTGGAGTACCTGATTTAGGCCAGTAAGCTCTCTTGTGGGAATTTCAATGGATGCTCTAGAACGAGCTTGAGTCTATCAATGAACGTTTGGATCGAGTCAAAGAGAGGGGTCAATGGGAAAGAACGCCCCAAGGTCCGAGACAAGAGCGAGGGCGTGCAAGACTCCATGATGACGATTTTTATGATCCAAGTGAAGTGGAGAGCAACCAAGCATCAAATCAAAGTGAAAGACGACGTGGTCAAAGGAATCGGGCCCCTAGAGAATGAGGACATATTGATGATGATTTGAAAAACATCAAGCTGTCCATACCCCCATTCCAAGGCAAATCTGACCCGGAGGCGTACCTAGAATGGGAGAAGAAAATAGAGTTGGTATTCGAGTGCCACAACTACTCGGTGAGTAAAATGGTGAAGTTAGTGGCGATTGAGTTTTCCGACTACGCCATGATCTGGTGGGATCAGTTAACCATGAGCTGAAGAAGGAACGGGGAGCGACCAATATCCACTTGGGCCAAGATGAAAGTCGTAATGTGAAAGAGATTTATCCTTTCCTACTATCATCATGAACTTTACCAAAAGCTTCAGAACCTTACGCAAGGAAACTGAAGCGTGGAGGACTACTTTAAAGAGATGGAGATTGCCATGATCCGTGCGAATGTGGAGGAAGATCGAGAGGTGACCATGGCCAGATTTTTAGCCGGTCTTAACCGCGACATCGCCAATATGGTGTAGCTTCAACATTATGTCGAAGTAGTCGACATGGTGCACGTCGCCATAAAGGTGGAGAAGCAATTAAAGAAAAAGGATCCACCCGGACCTTTCCTAATTCCAAAACCATTTCAAAATGGAGTCAAGGCACGGGTAAGAAAGACCTACCAAACCGTGTAAAGGACCAAGCGGTGTCAGCAAAGCCTAGCAAGCCCATTGGCAAATCTAGTAAAGGTAAGGACGTAGCCTTTCCAAACCAATCAAGGAATATCAAATGCTTCAAGCATTTAGGAGGGGGCACATCGCAAGCCAGTTCCCTAATCGAAGTAATATGATCGTGAGACCCAAAGGTGAAATTGAGTCGAGGAAGACAAAAAAGAAGAATCCGCGCAACTACCGACGAGGAGGAAGAACTTGAATACACTGTTGATGGCAAATTCCTAGTCATTAAACGAAGTCTAAGCCTTCAAAGCGTGGAGAATGAGCAGCAAAGAGAGAATATCTTCCATACACGTTGCCATGTCCAAGGAAAGGTGTGTAGTTTGATCGTGGATGGCGGAAGTTGCACGAATGTAGCCAGTATTTTGATGGTGGAAAAACTCGGTTTGCCAACAACTAAGCACCCCCATCCCTACAAACTTCAATGGCTCAATGATGGTGGGGAATTGAAGGTAACCAAACAAGTTTTAGTTTCTTTTTCCATCGACAAGTACAACGACAAGGTTCTTTGCAACGTGGTGCCCATGCATGCCGGTCATCTGTTGTAGGGATGTCCGTGGCAATTTGATCGTAAAGTTATCCATGATGGCTATACGAATCGCTACACTTTCAAACACCTCGAGAAAAATGTGACTTTGGCCCCATTGACACCAAGACAAGTGTATGAAGATCAATTGAAGTTAAAAGACTCCATTGAAAAATTTAAAGAGAGCGGACAAAAAGAAAAGAGTGAAAAAGAGAGTGAAAAGAAAAGTGAGAAAAAGAAAGGAAAACAAGTGATCAATCCGAGAGAAAGGAAAAAGGAGCATGAAAACAAAATGAGTGAAGAAAAAGAGATCAACAAAATGAGTGTTTATGCAAAAGAGAGTGATATTCGAAAGTCTTATTTGCTGAAGCAACCGGTTCTTGTACTTATGTACAAGGAAAACCTTTTGAACAATAACGAATTAGATACAAATCTTCCCTCTTCAATTGTTTCTCTTTTGCAGGATTTTGAAGACGTATTCCCGGATGAAGTTCCAAGCGGGTTACCACCCATTCGGGGAATCAAACATCAAATTGACTTCATTCTCGAGCTTCCATCCCGAACTGCCCGGCTTACCGTAGCAACCCCGAGGAAACCAAAGAATTACAAAGGCAAGTAAATGAGCTTATGGAGAATGGGTACATACGAGAAAGCCTCAGCCCTTGCATCGTACCGGTATTATTGGTGCCAAAAAAGGATGAAACGTGGTACATGTACGTGGACTACCGCGCGGTGAACAAGATAACCATCAAGTATCGACATCCAATACCGCAACTAGATGATATGTTAGATGAGTTAAGTGGTGTGCAACTATTTTCCAAGATCGACCTTAAGAGTGGGTATCATCAAATTCGGATGTGCAAAGGTGACGAGTGGAAAATTGCGTTTAAGACAAAACATGGCTTGTATGAGTGGTTGGTCATGCCATTTGGCCTAACCAACGCACCCAGCACCTTCATGCAACTTATGAATCATGTTTTACGTGCTTTCATTGGAAAATTTTGCGTTGTTTATTTTGATGATATACTTATTTATAGTAAATCATTAGATGATCATGTGCTGCATTGAAAGCTGTTTTGGAAGTCCTTCAAAAGAAACTTTGTATGGTAACCTTAAGAAATGCACCTTTTGCACTAACAATGTTGTTTTCTTAGGTTTTGTAGTCAGCTCGGAGGGACTTGAGGTAGACCAAGACAAGGTGAAAGCAATCTGAGAATGGCCTAGACCAATGAGCATAAGCCAAGTGAGGAGCTTCCACAGCTTGGCGAGCTTTTATCGGTGCTTCATCCCAAACTTTAGCACCTTGGTCGCACCTTTAACGAGTGTGATCAAGAAAGCTTCAGCTTTTCATTGGGATAAAGAACAAGAGAATTCCTTTAATTCTATGAAGGATTGTTTAACTAATGCACATTTGCTTGTGTTGCCTGGCTTTTCTAAAATGTTTGAAATTGAATGTGATGCCTCAGGTGTCGGAATAGGAGCAATGCTAACTCAAAACGGGAGGCCCGTGGCATATTTTAGTGAGAAGTTGAATGGAGCCACGCTAAACTACCCGACGTACGACAAAGAGATGTACGCCCTGATTCGAGCCTTAGAAACATGGAAGCACTATTTGTGGCCCAAGGAGTTCGTCATCCATTCGGACCATGAAGCATTGAAACACATCAAGGGCCAAACTAAATTGAACAAGTGACATGCTAAGTGGGTAGAATTCTTAGAATCATTTCCTTATATTATAAAGTATAAGAAAGGTAAGGAAAATATCGTGGCTGGTGCGTTGTCAAGACGATATACTCTTTTATCATATTTGGATTCTAAGCTGCTTGGATTTGTTTTCTTGAAAGATTTGTATGCTACTGATGTTGATTTTGGGGAAATTTATAAATCTTGTGAAGACATCGCTGTTGATATGTTTTACAGGTGTGACGGCTTCCTCTTTCGAGAAGGCAACTTTGCATTCCGCAAGGTTCCATTCAAAAATTGCTGGTGAGTGAGGCGCATAGTGGCGACCTCATGGGCCATTTCAGAGTAGCCAAGACCTTGGCCATGCTCCAAGAACATTTCTTTTGGCTGAGGATAAAGAGGGACGTCGAGAAAATTTGCGCCAGATGCGTGACGTGCAAGAAAGCAAAATCCAAGATCAACCCACATAGACTATACACGCCACTACCAATACCCGAAGAGCCTTGGGTCGACCTTTCCATGGACTTTGTCCTTGGCTTACCGAGAACTAAAACTGGAAAAGATTCTATCTTTTTGTTGTAGATAGATTTTCTAAAATGTCTCATTTTATAGCGTGCTCGAAAACTGACGATGCTATTAATGTTGCTAATTTGTTCTTTAGGGAAGTCGTTAGGTTGCACGAATTCCAAAAATAATTGTTTCTGACCAGGACACGAAGTTCCTTAGCCATTTCTGGACGTCGTTGTGGGGAAAGTTTGGGACAAAGCTACTATTTTCAACAACTTGTCACCCCCAAACGGATGGCCAAACGGAGGTGATGAATCGCGTATTATCAACCTTGCTACGAGCTATTATTCGGAAGAATCTTAAGTCATAGGAGGAGTGTTTACCGCACATCGAGTTTGCTTATAATAGATCCATTCATTCAGCGACTAAACACTCACCTTTCAAGATTGTTTATGGTTTCAATCCTTTGACTCCACTTGATTTAATTCCTTTGCCTAATGATCAGCTTGTTCATGTAGATGCTAAATGGAAGGCTGAGTACGTGAAGCAACTACACCAAAAAGTAAGGGCCAACATTGAGGCGAGGACCGAACAATACATGTGCAAGGCTAACAAAGGAAGGAAGCAAGTAGTGTTAGAACCCGGAGATTGGGTTTGGGTTCACATGAGGATGGAACAATTTCCAGCCCAACGGAGGTCAAAACTATTACCGAGAGGAGATGGACCCTTCCAAGTGTTGGAACGAATTAACGATAATTCTTACAAGCTCGACCTTCCAGGTGAGTATAACATAAGCGCAAGTTTTAACGTAGCTGATTTATCTCCCTATGATGTAGGCGATGATTTGGGGACAAATTGCTTCGAAGAGGGGGGAATGATACGGCTAAGTGCCAAGGGATACCGAGAGCTGACATGGATCCACTCGAGTTACCTTTAGGTTCGATCACCCGAGCTCGGGCTAAGAGGTTCACAGATGCAACAACAGCCTTGGTTGATCAAATTTGGGGTGAAACTGTTGCTGGTCTTCTCGAAAGCTCTTGGACTAGTAAGCCGAGCACGCCATATAATCTCCTTCAAGCTCAATCAGCTTAACCTTAGCTCAATGAGCACGTTCCTAGCTCAACGAGCTCATTTTTAATTTACTCTAGCTTGTGTTTAATATGCTGGAATAAGATATTAATTTATCTTTAGTTAAATTATTTATTTAGTTTAAATAATTAATTTGTCATAATCTGGACAATATAATTAAGTTAAGTGTTTAATTATGTTTTAATTAATTGTGTGTGTTTAATATGACTTAAACTATTACAAAGATTAAATATGCTGGCCAAATTTAATGTGCATATTTTTATTTGTTTTTCTGCCAAATTTAATGTGTCCAAAAGGGGATTTAATTTTCTGATTTATTTGGTGTAGGTACACTTCCCTTGGACGGCATAGGTGCATGGATGGAATTAATTTAGGTGTGCTGATTTTTGAAGTTTCCCAAGTGACTATTCAGCCAAGCCTTTCATCTCTCAAGAAGACCAATTGGCTGCCCAAGGCAAATCTAATGCCTTTCACACCACCGAATATTCCTATCACACCAAGGGCTGTTCGGTTTTGGTTGTTCACACACACATGACCATTCAAATCATCTTGTTCACACATCATGACCCATGGAGTGCCCAAAGCAGCTCATTAATTCCCATGAACATTCGGCTGAACCAAGTAGCACCATTAAAGAAGATTCAAGCATGTGGTTGAACCAACTAAATGCATTTCAGCTCCCAATCAGCCCATTCAATTTTCCAGCTGAATTAAGTCATCTAGAAGCTGCCATTGACGTTCCCCATGCACAATAAGCTTCAAGGAACCTTCCTAAAATATTCTAGAATTTTCAGCTAACTTTTTAGCTACTTTTAAGAGCCTATCCGGCCAGCCATGTAATGCCTATAAATTTTAGCTCATTTCACTTTGTTAAGGACTTTTGACATTTTTATGAGTAAGATGAAGTATTTTGTGAGATTAACTTCTCTCAAATTTCGTCCAAAGACTCTGTTGACTTATCTACTCAACTAGTGGCGTCAACCTAGTTGTTTTGAAACCAAACTCATCACTTTCATAGTGTGGCATTCGTACCATTATACCGAGGTTTCTATCTTCCATAGATAGTGAGTCGAGGTCCCTATTTTCATTCACCAAACCACCTTGAGAATGTATAACTTTTGGGTTAGCACTTTCGCATAGTGTTGGTTAACTCTTGTTTCTTAAGCCCTTTATCCCATTTTCCATCTTAATCTGGATCATTATCAGCCTAAACTAATTATTCTTGTTAGCCGAACCTAAAACATTAAACCAACCCTTTTTGAACCCAATTGAATATAAATTCCTATTCATAGACAAATAATTTCTTTCTTTCACAAAACAAACGAAACTTCATCGTTAGACGATCGGTCAATGAAAGCGACTCAACTCACTAAACTCGCATCACCAAGTAAGCCTCAGGGTCGTTTTTCCCTTGGAACGGAGGAATAGCCATCTTTATGTTTTTGAGATTATCATCAACACGATTTCTTTCTCGATGGCCTCAGTTTCTATGGCCTTGTTGTCGTACACTTCGAATAGATGCTTGATCATTATCATTATCACTTGGTTCGAAATAGTCCTCTTGATCTTGAATAAGATGCCCGCGCCCTCGTCTTGCATTTTGAGGGGTTCCCTCACGTTGGCCTCACTCTTCGACTCAATCTAAACGCTCTTCGATGGGTTCAAGCCTTCGATCGAATAGTCGTCCATTTCTCACATGATGGTTTGAAGTGTAAGATCTGGCACACCTCCACTGGTTGCCACATTCCTTATAGGACGAAAACCACCTCCTTCGTTTGGGTTTCTTTCTGGACTTTGTGACATGTTGATTACTATCAACAAAACCTCACAAGTTCTCTCTCAAATAAATCACACACACTTTGTGATGTGATCCAACCCGGGTTAATCGAGTTGTTTCACGAAGTTGCCCGATCGTTGACGAGGAGAATGTTTGCAAAGTCAAAAATGGTTAAAATTGCTTAAAATATATGGAAGCTTAGCAAAGGGTTTTAAAGTAAAGGATAAGTTTATAAATTTTAGTAGGTTCAGTTTATGAATAAAATAAGGAGAAGGCAAATTGGATAAATGATGGAAATGGAAAAAGGGACTTAAGCATCAGGATCAATTCGATACTATATCGAGTATCACCCCGGGACTTATATGGCTTAAGGTGGGAAATGGAATAGGGAAGATGGGAATGGAAAATGAACTTAAACTTCAAGAATAATTTAACACTAAAAAAGTGTCACCCCGATTCCTATATCATTTAAGGTGGATTTGCAAAATTTGTAGATTGGTGAATGCCACACTGGGTTACGGTGATAAGTTTGGAAACAAGTCGGAAGACGCCACTAGCACGCTAGATAAGAAAACGAGACTTGAACGAAAATTGGACAGGAGATTAACTCACTCAAGAACACAATGTTCATACATCAAATTGGCAAAAATTCCTTTTACAAACAAAATGAACAACTATTTATAGCCTAAGTTACTAGCTAGCCGAATGGTCATCTACATAGCTTAATAGCTAAGCAAATTTAGCTAGAATGAGCTAGAAAATTCTGGAATTAAGTCATTAATTTGCTGTAGCTAAATTCAGCTAAAGGGAGCTCAATGGACGACTTCTAGAAGGAACAATTCAGCTTGCATGAATCTTGAACACTTCAAGGGTGCATGGTACTAGCTAGGTTCGGCCAATGGCTTAATTGAGCTCAATCAATGTGCAACTTTTACTAAAAAATTATCAGCACTAAAGGAGGACTTGAGCAGCCATTTGGAGTGTGAATGGCCGGTTTTGAAAGGTCTTCATAGTGTGAAAGGCTGAACCGAATGGACATGGTGTGAACAATAAGTGTGAATGCATAGGTGCTGCCTTGGGGAGAGAATCGACCAAGCTTGGGGAAGCTTAATGACTGGTGTCTCTTGGCTGAATGGGTGCCTTGGGGAGCCAATTGGATCAGCCTCCATGCATTGAAGCTAGCCGAACATGCACCTCTCCATACATTGAACCTACATGCATGCATCTTGCTTAATTCTCCTTAATAAATCCTGGCTGCACCTATTAACCACATGAAACAAATTCAATTAAACTAATTTCAGCTGGAAATAATTAAAACATAATTTAGACATACTAAATAAACACTTAGAAAAATTAAATAAAAACTAAATAAGACACATTAATAATCGGCTAGGACTAGGACACCATTAAAGCTTGTAATAATTCAATCAATTTATGAGCTATAGTAAATTAACTTAATTATTTAATTTGTTCAAACACTAATTTAAATGAGCTGAAATAAACTTAAACCGAGCTCAACGAGCTGAAACAAGCTCATGTGAGCTAAACTGCATGGATAGGAGTTTGATGAGCTGGAAGTGAGCTGAAATTAGCTTGCACTAAGGTGCACGGATTGCTCAAAGTTCGGGCCCGAGCTTGTCCATCGTCTTTAGGTTGGACTTCATGCCAAAATTGTCTTGTTAAGGCCAAACCAGCCTCTTGCATTTGCTTAGCTCGAGCTCGAGTCATAGGGCCTTTAGGTAGCTCGAGTGGATCAAGAATTTAATTCGAGGGAGCCCCGGGTGTGCTCACATCACTTTGCCTTTTACTCACTCGATTGGTCTCACCTCACTCTTGCCTTTTTCCACTCAATTCGCCTCTCTAAGTTCTCAATGGACTACTTAGACTTAGCAATAGTCGATGTGGAGTCGGTTTGCAAAAGTGATGATCGGGTTTAGGTAGGAATAGATGTTAGGTAAAGGGTAAGCTAGAAAACAAAATTGAATGAGGTAAGTGTGGCAGAAAGATAGGATATGAATAAACTGATTTGGGCAGCAAATAAATTTTCAAGCTAGCTTTTCTTTCTTCTTCGTTTTTTATCACCAAAGAATTTTTTTATATTCCCAAATGCTGATTTTCACACTTTTGAACTCGATAGATACAAATTTTTTATATGAACTTTTTTATCAAATTATAATCCCTCCAATTTCACTAGCTCTGATACCAAATTATACGAACACAGTTATTGTTGCTTCGAGTCGTATTAGTTTGCCCGATCGAGAAATTGAGTAAGACTTGGTTTGTTTCAAAGAAGGTTGGAAAAAGATAGAAAATAGGCTAAAACAAAGGGCTCAAAGGTGGTTTGGATGAAAGATGGATGAGGTTTGGCTAAGGGCTAAGATAGAACCAACAATATAGGAAATTGTTGACTCGTGTCTTAAACAGCTCTTAGGTGAATTTAGTTTTAGGGAATTATCGAGGAAGACTTGACCCGCTATCTAGCAAGATAGGAACTAAAGGTATGTTCGAACGCCACACTTTGCAAGTGATAAGTTCGAAAAAAAGGAAGGAATGGCGCCACAAGACTAAGCTTGATAAGTCAGTTCAGTCCTAGAGAGAACAAGGAGAGTTGAATTCTCACAAGAACAAAATAGTTCATAAATCGATCAAAAAGTCATTACAAAGTGAAATGGGCTAAGTATTTATAGTTCACTACATAAGCTAGCCGAGTGGACACTAAGTGAGCTAAATGGACAGCTTGTGTTCAGCTTAATGGAGCTAAAATTACTTGGAAGCTTCCTTGAACGTCTCATGTAGTTTCCTAGGTCACTTAGCTTAGGTTGGAAGGAATGATAAGCTGAATGGACACTTTAGGTTCGTCCAAGAGGGAAGAACAAATTTTAATGTGCTACTTTGATTAGCTGAATAGTCTTGGGCTATTAAAAATCAGCTTGGACACCTCAATAGTCAAGCAATGGTTAAGCCGAATGTGGTAAAAATAATTGTGGCTGATGGTGTACATGATGGGACAGCTTGGGAAGAGGAATCAACAACACTTTTGGCTCTTGATGTTTCATGAAAAGTTGCTTAGAGAAGTTCAAAAATAGCAGCTTTAATTTAGCTCCTTGACCATTGATCTCCACGAATAATCACTTGGAAAAGATTAATCAACAGCTCACTTTAATGTTGTTCCTTGAACTTGAGCTAGCTGAATCAGCTGGTATGAATCACCTACAAACATCCATAAATTTAGCTAAGGACACATTCAAACCATTTTTATTTGTTCCTTAAATATTTTTTATGGGTGCATTTGAAATTCACTTTCCATTTGAGAATGGTTGAATTGAACGCGAAGCTTCAATTACACTACTTGGCCGTGGAGAGAAGGTTTGTATTGCTTGATCAAGGTAAGACTAATCTTTGTCTATCTGAGTATAAAGGTAAGTCTTCTAAAACTGTTGATACGTTTTTGCTCTTTTCGGACTCAATAAGCTTTGCGTTGCTGATTATGTTTTTGCCAAACATTTAGATCATGTTATGATTAATCGTTCTACTTTGCCTGTTTGCGAAATGCTCTTGATTTCTTTGAATGTTGATAGAACACATGCTACTGATTTTCATCATTTAGATCATGAAGTGTTTGAATGTTTCATTCTGATGATTAGTGATCTATCTGATTTTTTCATTGACAAAAAGAATCTTGTGTTTGATAAATTTTATTCATGTGCGAGTAATTCAATGCATCGTTCAATGCAAGATGAGATTGTTCTATCTCAAGTGTCATTTGCACTTTCTCACCTATCTGTTTGTGATGAATATATCTATCATTTGATGTGTTACTCGCATGGTGATTTTGATTTATGGAATCCATTCGAATCGTATGCATGCCATGAAGATTATTCATTTCAGTTTCAAATGTTTGATAAGGCATTGTTCATTTTATACGAAAGTTTGATGCTGCACGATTACATGCGATTTCTTTGTTTGATGTTTACATTTCATTTGCAAGTTTGTTTGACACAACTCTTGCTAACTCTTGGTTATATTTTTTAGGTGTTACAATTATCATCCGTCCCATTTGATCAAGGAAAGTCGAGCGGCAAGAATTTTGTTCGAGAGAACCATCGACTCGATTCGAGGACGAATCACTTTCAAGAGGGGGTATGATACGATCCTGGTCGCATCAATGTTTGACTCCATCCGACGCCATCGAGAGTGGCCTAAGCTCGAGGGGCCAAAGTGCAAAATGAAGCTGATTCCAGCTCATTTTCAACTCAATTAAACTTCCTTCCTATGTGGTTCAGCTCACATGAGTTCATCTCAGCTCATTGAGCTTGGTTTAAGTTCACATTCAGTTCATTCAGTTTGTGTTTAGCTTGATTTAATTCATGCATTTTTATTTTGCTGAATACAACTTTTAAACTAAATATTAGCTTTAAATAAAGGTGTCTAGTTTAAATAAATAAGTTGTGTTTAATAAGAGGCTTATTAATTAATCTAGTTACTAGGATGTTTTAATGAAGTATGAGTTTAAGTTAGTTTAATTCTACTTCCATAAATTAACTAGTTGCTGCATTAATTGAAGTCTTAACTTTTAGTTCATTTAATAAAGTGTTTAAGTTAGTTTAATTCTGCTTCCATAAATTAACTAATTGCTGCATTAATTGAAGTCTTAACTTTTAGTTCATTTAATAAAGTGTTTAATATGTTGAGTTAAATTAGTGTTTAATAAGTGTTTAATGTGTTAAGTTAAATTAGCTTTTAATAAGAGTTTAATAAGTGATTAAATGTGGTTAATATGTCTGTTTAATGTGTTTGAATGTAGGAAACCTTTCAGCTAGAAACCGTTACACTCATGGGATGTTACAAAGAGTTTAATGTGACTTTTCAAGTGAGAATCGGTTACACACATAAAGGAAGCATTATTCAACATTTAAAGGAGCTGTTATGATAATTGAAGGAAGCATTATACATCAATTAATTTCGGCAACAACCTCTTCTTCTTCCAATAACCGTTTGAAGCTTAAAGGTCACACATGAGTTACAAATTTTTATTTAGTTGCTGGAGACTTTTCAGCTAGCAAAGGACAACTCAAGGGACATTTTTAAAAGCATTCAAGATGGACATTTAAGCCTTTTAAAACACCATTAGTTGCTGGAGACTTTTCGGCTAGCCAAGGACAACTCAAAGGACATTTTTTAAAGCATTCAAATTCATTTAATCAGCTCATTAGGAGTCATAAAGTTGCTATTATTTGGCTGGAGGAATTCAAGAGTTTTTAGATTTTATTTCAGCGATTTAATTGCATATTAAAGTTGAATTCATTTGTCTTTTCAGCTAACCACATGTAAACACTATATATACTTGTTATTAGTTTGTAAAAGGAGACTTTTGAGCTTTGGAATATATTTTATGAACTTTTGTTCATTGAGTGAGATTATTCTACTCTCTATCTTTCGTACGAGTTTCAATTTTGACTTATCAAGTTTTCTTACTTGTGGCGTCAATCGTTCTCTTCCATCAACTTATACCATAGGTTCTTATCTTTATAGATAACGGGTCTTGGTCCATCATCGATTACCATTTTTCCACCTTAAACAAATATAGAACCCGGGGTGACACTTTATTAGTGTTGAATCGATTCTTTGTTTAAGTTCTTTCATCCATTCCCATCAACTATCACCTATCTTTTATCTAAACCATCACTTATCCATCTATCCAATTCCATTACCATCAGCCTATCATTGTTGGTTCAACCTTAAATCGAATCCCATCTTTTTTCCCTTCATCTTAAACCGAACCTATCCTTTTAATTATCCAAATCAACTCTTTCATTTAAACACCTCCATTCCTAACTTAAACCCACCTTCTAAATAAATTCACCTAAAGCTTCCGCAAACTCATATATATATTTTTTATTATTTTCTGAAGACTTAATTCCTCCTCGTAAACGATTGGGCAACTAGCATATGTTACGACTCATCCCGAGGAGAATCGTATCATTTGGTATCAGAGCTACAAAATGAGGAGTTTTTGATGACGATGAGAGCCGGAATAGGTTCGTGAAGTAAAAAAAAGATCAAAAAAAATTCCAAGTTGTAATTTCGTTTCTATTGTATTTTTTTCATGCATTTGAAGTGTTAAAAAACAAAAATTCAAAAAAAAATACAAAAAAAAGTGAAGTTCTTGAAGTTTATGCAAGTTTTGGATCCTATCTCTTTTATCCTGTTTCCCGATCATCGAAATCATTTTCTACCGCCCAATCTCTGAATTTTCCGTTACCATCGTTGGTACTTATCTTTCTACCCCATTTGCTTTCTCTTTTGTTTAGCCTACCCGATACCAAATTTTTCTTTGTTCAGCCTCCCCTATTCCCGACATCAATTTCATTGTTAACTAATTTTGAAGCCGACCCTCAAGCCGCGATAAGTCTTTTCGAAACAAAGTATGAATTTGTGAGACGAGACAAGAGGTAAAAGGCACGAGTGCTACATTAGAGAAAAAGCCATATTCGAGTGAAACACGAGTGTGAGCAATTTTTTCTTTGCGAGTCACTTGTGAGAATTTTGTGGTAAGGATTTAATTTTTTGTTTTATTCTTTTTAACAATCTTTCTTTTTAGAAAATAAACATGAATCAAGAAGCGTTGACAGAATCTGATTCTCAATACTTGTTGAACGGGATGCGAAAAGTCATGAATGCCAAGTTTGACAAGTTACATAAGCGATTGGATCGAATCGAGGAACGAGACCAACAAGAACGACTTTCTTTAAGTCAAAGAATGGAGTCAAGGTCGTCTCAAAAACACACTTTCAAAGATCATTCAAGAAGAGATTTCAATCGAGATTATGGTTCATATAGAAGTTCGAGATGGTATGAATCAAACCGCGAAGGTGAGACCTCTCGTGATTACCATCGAGAAGGTATGATTTCTTCTTCACAAGCTTCAACATATCCATCCACAAAGAAATCTTTACGAAGAAGTGAATGTGGTTCATATGCGTCGAAGAATTCATCTACGAAAGATTGTTCTCGAAGTAGTTCAAATCATGATTCTTATTCGACAAAGGATTCAAGGCAAAGCAAAGCAAAGTTCGAAGCCTACTATGGTGACGAACAAGAAGAAAGTATGAGTTTTTCTTCTTATGAATCAAAGATGTCGAGCACAAAGGATTTTTCACGAAGCATCGATCGTGACATCTATGAAAATATTTCTTCGATCCTTGAGTCAAATCCATCTTTTTTCAATTCTTTTGAATCATTCCCTTGTTGTAATGAAAAAGAACTTGAAAAAGAGTTCGAGAGAAAAGAAAATAAAAATGAGAAAAAAGAAATAAAAAGAAAAGAGAAAAAAGAGGCAAGTAAGAGAGAAAATCAGCGAGTTTTGAGAGAGCTTGAAAAAGCCATTGAGAAGGTTTTTGAAAAAGAGAAAGAACAAAAAGAAGTTGAAAGAAAAGTCAAAAAGAAATTTGAAAAAAAAATTGAGAGTGAAGAAAAAGAGCTTGAAAAAGAAAATAAAGAAAAGATTGAAAAGAAAATTGAGATTGAAAAAAAATTGAAAGTGAAAAAGAAGAGTTGGAAAAAGAAACGAGAGAACGAGATGAGCGAGAAAAAGAGAGTGATTTTTCAACTAATCCATTTAAAGTTTTCTCTTCTTCTGTCTCTACTTTTCAGGTTTACGAGAAACCGAGTGCTGAATGCCAACTTCAATACCTTCCCGACGAGCGACGTTTTTGTGTGATCAATAAAGGTAAAGTTGAAAGTGAAGTTGAATCACCCGAATCAGAAGGTAAGGAAGGTAAGTGTTTTGAAACATTCCGTCTCCCCTAAAATTTTCTAATGATTGCAAATATGTGGATGACATCATCATTTGCCCATCTTTGATTGATTGTGATAATTTAAGTGATGGAAAAATGAGTTTGTCTAGTAATAATCAATGCGATGCAAAGTATGATGGTGGAGAGACGCATAGCCGACAAATGCAAGACTCGAGTAAGTATAACGATGACTTTTCTTTTAATCCCAATTTATTTGATTGCGGTTATTACGAGATTTGTTCATTGTCTAATACAAAATCTTTGAGTTTTTGAAAATCAGTTTTAAGACATTTTCAGAATTTTGATCGTTCGATTTTGAGTTTGCACAATTCCTATTGGATTAACATGTTTGATTTTTCTAAACCGTTGTCACATCTTGAACTTAATAATCAAATGCATGTTTTTAAACTGGGAATATGTTTTGTATCATCTGGTATGTCTTGTTGGAAAATCAATCAGTTCCAATTGTGCTTGAACAATTTCAATCATTTTGAAACATGGTTCCTGAATAAGGTAACAAATTTTATCAACTTTGTTTTCCATTTTTATTCGTTCCTTAAATAATTTTTATGGTTGCATTTGAAATTCACTTTCCATTTGAGAATGGTTGAATTGAACGCGAAGCTTCGATTACACTACTTGGCCGTGGAGAGAAGGTTTGTATTGCTCAATCAAGGTAAGACTGATCTTTGTCTATCTGAGTATAAAGGTAAGTCTTCTAAAACTGCGATGATGCGTTTTGCTCTTTTGGATCGCAATAAGCTTTGCGTTGCTGATTATGTTTTTGCCAAACATTTAGATCATGTTATGATTAATCGTTCTACTTTGCCTGTTTGCGAAATGCTCTTGATTTCTTTGAATGTTGATAGAACACATGCTACTGATTTTAATCATTTAGATCATGAAGTGTTTGAATGTTTCATTCTGATGATTGGTGATCTATCTGATTTGTTCATTGACAAAAAGAATCTTATGTTTGATAAATTTTATTCATGTTCGAGTAATTCAATGCATCGTTCAATGCAAGATGAGATTGTTCTATCTCAAGTGTCATTTGCACTTTCTCACCTATCTATTTGTGATGAATATATCTATCATTTGATGTGTTACTCGCATGGTGATTTTGATTTATGGAATCCATTCGAATCGTATGCATGCCATGAAGATTATTCATTTCAGTTTCAAATGTTTGATAAGGCATTGTTCATTTTATACGAAAGTTTGATGCTGCCCGATTACATGCAATTTTTTTGTTTGATGTTTACATTTCGTTTGCAAGTTTGTTTAACACAACTCTTGCTAACTCTTTGTTATATTTTTCAGGTGTTGCGATTATCATCCGTCCCATTTGATCAAGGAAAGTCGAGCGGCAAGAATTTTGTTCAAGAGAACCATCGGCTCGATTCGAGGATGAATTGCTTTCAAGAGGGGGTATGATACGATCCTGGTTGAATCATGGTTTGACTCCATCCGACGCCATCGAGAGTGGCCTAAGCTCGAGGGGCCAAAGTGCAAAATGAAGCTGATTCCAGCTCATTTTCAGCTCAATTAAACTTCCTTCCTATGTGGTTCAGCTCACATGAGTTCATCTCAGCTCATTGAGCTTGGTTTAAGTTCACATTCAGTTCATTCAGTTTGTGTTTAGCTTGATTTAATTCATGCATTTTATTTTGCTGAATACAACTTTTAAACTAAATATTAGCTTTAAATAAAGGTGTCTAGTTTAAATAAATAAGTTGTGTTTAATAAGAGGCTTATTAATTAATCTAGTTACTAGGATGTTTTAATGAAGTATGAGTTTAAGTTAGTTTAATTCTGCTTCCATAAATTAACTAGTTGCTGCATTAATTGAAGTCTTAACTTTTAGTTCATTTAATAAAGTGTTTAAGTTAGTTTAATTCTGCTTCCATAAATTAACTAATTGCTGCATTAATTGAAGTCTTAACTTTTAGTTCATTTAATAAAGTGTTTAATATGTTGAGTTAAATTAGTGTTTAATAAGTGTTTAATGTGCTAAGTTAAATTAGCTTTTAATAAGTGTTTAATAAGTGATTAAATGTGGTTAATATGTTTGTTTAATGTGTTTGAATGTAGGAAACCTTTCACATGGAAACCGTTACACTCATGGGATGTTACAAAGAGTTTAATGTGACTTTTCAAGTGAGAATCGGTTGCACACATAAAGGAAGCATTATTCAACATTTAAAGGTGCTGTTATGATAATTGAAGGAAGCATTATACATCAATTAATTTCAGCAACAACCTCTTCTTCTTCCAATAACCGTTTGAAGCTTAAAGGTCACACATGAGTTACAAATTTTTATTTAGTTGCTGGAGACTTTTCAGCTAGCAAAGGACAACTCAAGGGACATTTTTAAAAGCATTCAAGATGGACATTTAAGCCTTTTAAAACACCATTAATTGCTGGAGACTTTTTGGCTAGCCAAGGACAACTCAAGAGACATTTTTTAAAGCATTCAAATTCATTTAATCAGCTCATTAGGAGTCATAAAGTTGCTATTATTTGGCTGGAGGAATTCAAGAGTTTTTAGATTTTATTTCAGCGATTTAATTGCATATTAAAGTTGAATTCATTTGTCTTTTCAGCTAACCACATGTAAACACTATATATACTTCTTATTAGTTTGTAAAAGGAGACTTTTGAACTTTGGAATATATTTTATGAACTTTTGTTCATTGAGTGAGATTATTCTCCTCTCTATCTTTCGTACGAGTTTCGATTTTGACTTATCAAGTTTCTTGCTTGTGGCGTCAATCGTTCTCTTCCATCAACTTATACCATAGGTTCTTATCTTTATAGATAACGGGTCTTGGTCCATCATCGATTACCATTTTTCCACCTTAAACAAATATAGAACCCGGGGTGACACTTTATTAGTGTTGAATCGATTCTTTGTTTAAGTTCTTTCATCCATTCCCATCAACTATCACCTATCATTTATCTAAACCATCACTTATCCATCTATCCAATTCTATTACCATCAGCCTATCATTTCTTGTTCAACCTTAAATCGAATCCCATCTTCTTTCCCTTCATCTTAAACCGAACCTATCCTTTTAATTATCCAAATCAACTCTTTCATTTAAACACCTCCATTCCTAACTTAAACCCACCTTCTAAACAAATTCACCTAAAGCTTCCGCAAACTCATCTATATTTTTCCGATTATTTTTCGAAGACTTGATTCCTCCTCGTAGACGATTGGGTAACTAGCATATGTTACGACTCACCCCTAGGAGAATCGTATCAAAAATTCAGCTTTGAAAGCTGCATGGGATGCTTATTGAGCTGGGCCATGTGTGATCAATAAGTCCGGCCACTTACTCTCCCCATGCTCGATCAATGTAACTTGCAAGGGCTTCTTGGAACTTCTTAGAACGTGACCGAGTAATAGGTCCTTGGGGTAGCTCTATGGGATCGACAGTAGCTTCCCTAGCTAGGATCGCATCATAAACCCTATTTCTATTCCATCCACAACTATCAACTTAACCATTTTGTTTCCTTGTTAGCCGAATCTTCATCATCCTTTCTCTTAGCCATTTCAACTACCATCTTTTGGTTTACTTTGTTTCAACACCTAGCAGGACCTATCCTTAATCCATCTTAAAACTCTTTGAAAACCTTCCATTTAAGCCTACATTTAGCTAAATTCCCTTAAACTCTGAATTGAACGAAACTTATCCATTTTACGATTGGGCAATCTAAATGACTCGAATAATCACCGAAGCGAGTTCGTATCATAATTGCCCACTTCAGCGAGAAACTCAATGGGGCTACACTCAAATTATCCAACATATGATAAGGAGATGAATGCCTTAATTCGGGTGTTGGAGACATGGCAGCACTATCTTTGGCCTAAAGAGTTTGTTATGCACACTGACCATGAAGCATTGAAGCATCTAAAGGGACAAAACAAGCTGAAAAAGTGCCATGTGATACGATCTCGCCTCGGTGATGATTCGAGTTGTTTGTTGCCCGATCGTTAAAATGGAGAAGTATCGCTCTTGAGCAGAGTAATGGTTGAATTCAGCTAATTAAGACTTTAAACAAAGGCTGGCTAGATGGTTCAAAGGTTATGAATGTGTTGAGGATGGTTCGGTTAAGTAGAATGATGGTGGAAAAAATAGTTAAAGGAATAAGGATTATAGGAACTCGGCTAATCAAAGAAACATGATAAATAGGTGGATAGATGTGGATGGAAAAATGATTTTAAGGACAAATAAGAACCAACACTATATTAAAGTGCTAACCCGAGACTTATACGTCACTTAAGGTGGACCTTGACCCGTTACCTATGAAGGTAGGAACCAAAGGTATAGTTTGGTGAACGCCACACTCAAAATGAGTGATAAGTTTGAAAGAAATAGAATGATGCCACTAGCAAGCTAGATAAGTCACGCTGAGTCTAAAACGAAATAAGAGAGTTGGAAAACTCACAAAATATTATAAACATTAATCAAAGAGCAAAAAAGTCCCTAAAAAGGTAATGAGCTACATATTTATAGCTAAGGAACTAAGCTAACTGAATAGACAAAATGGCAGCTAAATGGACAGCTTTTAATAAGCTGAAATTTCCAGAATAGTTCAAATAAATTCCAAGAAGCTTCCAAGCAACTTCCCTATGCATGGAGGATGTCAATGGGCAGTTCTAGATGCCTTAATTCAGCTGGAAAATTAATTGAAGCATTTGGAAGCTGAATTGACTCAAGTAGATTCGACCATGGTGCTTGTATGTTTTAATTGAGCTACTTTGTTTAGCTGAATGGGCTTGGGATTTAATGAGCAGCTTAGGATACCTCAACAGCCATGAAGTGTGAACCAACAAGATTGAAAATTCATTTGTGTCTGAACAAGCAAAATCGAACAACCTTGAAGTGTGAATGGAATGTGCAGCAATGTGAAAACTTTTAAAGTTTGCTTTGGGGATCTAATCAGCCAGCTTAGGGAAGCAAAATCAGTAGCCTTGCTATGTCCATTGAAGTCCACAAAATGGTGCTTTGAAGAGCTGAACCATCAGCTCACTTATTGTCGTCCCAAGCATTGAACCTGCAGCAAATTAATTCAGCAAATTAACTCACCTTAAGACACATTAATTTGGCAGCAATTAGACACATTAATTTGGAACATGTAATTAATTTGCCTAAGCTAAGACACATTAAAAACAAATAATAACTAAGACACAAATTGTAACAGTCCGGTTTAGACCCTAGTCGGAACAGTAGTTTCGGGACCACAAATCTAAGTTAGTAAAATATTTTAATATTATTTTCCGTGCTTATGATATGTGAATTAGCATGTGTAAAATTTCTGTGAGTTAATTCGTTCATTTGAATGCTTAATTTGAGAAAAGGGTTAAATTGCATTAAATGCAATATTTGCATGCTATTTGTTAAATCATCTATGTGTTGTGGCTTTTAAATGTTGTGGCCTTGTGAGGCAATTAATCCATTATTTAGTTAGTGGTTAAATAAATGACAAAATAACCTTATTGTTCATTTGTCATATATGTTTAATAAAAGGATAAAATGGGAAATGAATAATTAAGTTTATTTTAATGTAATAAAAACATGAAAATGGCCACATTATCATCCATGGTTAGCTGAAATTCATAAGTAAAAAAAGGAAGAAAAGATTTGTTACATTCAGCTATTACAAGCCTTAATTCAAGGTATGTTTTTAATCGGTTTTCGATAATTTCTATGTTTTTGCAATCATTGCTTCGTATGCTATCAAACCCATGTCTTAATTTTGAGAATTGATGATATTTTTGAAATGAGGCTTTGATGAACTCATGTGATTTGTGATGTTTAATAGTGAAATATGAAAGATATGCGTTTGATTTTCATAGTTTGTCTTTGGAGTTTTGTTGATTTTGAGTAATTTGGAGTAAATTGTAAGAATAATGTTTTGAGGGACTAATTTGTGAAAGAAATGAAATGTATGGACTCATATGAGTATGAGTGAAATTCGACTAGGCATGGGTAATATGGAATTTGATGTATTTTGTGATTTTGTTAAATAGGGACTAAAATGTCCAAATGTGAAAATGTGAGGGCTAATTAGTAAATTGCCCTAAATATGTGTATTTGGATTGAAATGAATGTTTTGGTGAATAAAAGAATTAAATTTGAATATGTATAGATCAAGAATTGAAGAATATGAACTTAGATCGCGGGAAATCGAAAGTAATCGAGTAGCCGTATCTGTTTCTGTTAAACCAAATTTGAGGTAAGTCGATATACAAATAAATGCATTGCATTGAATTGTTTGAGTATATATGATATTTGAATTACTATGATTATCCATTGTGATGAAATGTATGTGAAATTTGAGTTGGTTAGTAAGTCGACAAGCTATTAAATTCCGAGAAGTCCCATGTGAACCTAGGAATAGATAGGAATTACGTATGTCATGACATAGGTGTCCGATATGTGTTATCATGTAAGACCACGTCTGGGACGTTAGCATTGATTCGAGATTTCGTGTAAGACCACGTCTGGGACGTTGGCATCGATATGAGATTTACGTGTAAGACCATGTCTGGGATAGTGGCATCGATATCTGATTACATGTAAGACCACGTCTAGGATGTTGGCATTGTACGACTATTCCAAGCATTCTAAGTATCCTATTAGATTCTGAACGGTTCAACGGGCAAGTCTGAGATGTGAATGACTAAGTGAACTGTATAATGATTTAGGTACGTTGAAAGGTACACTATTTATGTGTATGAAAGGTAAGTATACATATATGAACTTACCAAAATGAATGTGAATATGGATTTGATGAGATAATATGTGATATATAAGCTTGAATGAGCCATGTGCATAAGTGATGCTTGATTTGAGAAATGTGGTAAGTGATGGTTAAACAAATGAGCCAAAAGATATGTGATGAATTTTGCACATGAGAAGTATTAATGTTGATGTATAAATGTAGCTGTGTGTATTATGTACTAAGTTTATTTGTATATGGCTTACTAAGCTTTTGGAAAGCTTACTCTGTGTGTGTGTTTACTCTATTTTATAGGTCGTTAAAGCTACGAAAGGCTTGGGAATCATCAAGGATCGTCAGCACACTATCAAACTCAACTTTGGTACTTTTGAATGTGTATATAACCTAATATGGCATGTATAGGCTAGTCATTTGTTATATGTTGAGATGAAATTAGCTATGTGACATGGCTAGTTATATGTTGGTATTATGCATTTGTGAATATGGTATATGATGTTGGTTTTGGTATGATCAAAAATGACTATGAAATGGTCAAGTTTATGGTAAGCATGTGGATGAAATTTGAGTATGTATGTTTGATCAAAGAAATGGTAATATGGAAGGTAAATGTAGATGAATCATGCTTGAATGTATATGTGTTTTAGTTGTGCAAATTGTACATGAAATGAATTGGTATTTTGCTTGTGGGGTAGACCCAAGTGTGGGTGGCATTTTGGCCTTGCAAATGGCCTGTTTTGCATACACTACCTATGGCACACACAGGCGTGCTCGTGGCTCAGGTGAACAAGTCAGTAGCTAGCCTAATTTTACACAGTCATGGCACACAGGCGTGTCTGGTGGTCGTGTGGATAAGTCAGTATACATGCTCTATTTTGGCACGGTCGAGACACATGGGTGTGTCTGGTAGCCGTGGAAGGCACACGGCCTGCCCACATGGGCGTGTGACCTCTGTAACCTAGAAAAGTTTTTAAATTTTTGAGAAATTTCGTATGTATCCGGTTTAGTCTCGACCCTATTCATAAGCATGATTAAGGTCTCGTTGACCTATAAAAGGGACACTTTGATTGCGTTGGATGAATTATATTATAAAATGTCCGTAAAAGTTTCCGGTCTATCTGGTAACGCCTTTAACCCTAATCCGGCGATGGATACGGGTTAGGGGTGTTACATTTTATTGGTATCAGAGCTACGGTTTAGTCGATTCTCAGACTAACGTAAAGTGTGAGAGTCTACCTATACATGCCATATTATCTGAACTGTGTTAATGTGATGAATCCTGACGTGTAAAATGTGATTTTCATATAGTAATGGATCCCGAAAGAGCCATAGCTGACGATGTAAAGAGTAATGCGCCTGCTCCCGCTCAAGGGACAGCACCATCTGATTTGAGACCGGCTACGAGCGGTCAAGAGGGAGAAGCTAAACAAGCTTTCTTCCAGATGATGAGTGAGTGGTTCACTCAGTTTGTGAGAAATAATCCGGCTATTCACAACCTCCGCCCCGCCTAATCCCCCTCCGACCTCAGTTGTGCCTCCGATAATAGGTATAAATTTGTTGAATAAGCCCACGGTTGATAAAATTCGTAAGTATGGGGCTGAAGAGTTTAGGGCTACCAGTGATGATGATGCTGAAAAAGCTGAGTTCTGGTTAGAAAACACAATCCGGGTATTTAATGAAATGTCGTTGACTCCGGAAGAAAGTATTAAATGTGTTGTTTCACTACTACGAGATGCAGCTTATCAGTGGTGGAAAACTTTAATTTTTGTTATTCCGAAAGAGCGGGTCACATGGGATTTCTTTCAGATTAAGTTCTGAAAGAAATACATTAGCCAGAGATTCATATATCAAAAACGAAAGGAATTTCTGGACTTGAAACAAGGCCGTATGTTCTGCATCATCGAATACGAACGAGTTCGTAAGGCCGAAATGCCAAGATATCTTCGAGGAATGTGTATCAACGGAAGCGATAATGTGTAAGAGATTTGAAGATGGCCTAAATGAAGATATCCGTTTGCTAGTTGGTATTCTGGAGATAAAAGAGTTTGTTGTGCTTGTTGATCGAGTGTGCAAAGCCGAGGCACTCGAGAAAGACAAAAGAAAAGCTGAGTCTGAAGCTAGAGATGTGAAAAAGAGATTTTTGAGTAAATCATTTCAGTCTGCATCAAAGAAATTTAGAGATGAACAAAGTCGTTCGAGAGTTAATGTGGGACATTCTAGTAGAGATCAAGCTAGATCACAGTTGAACTACAAAGCTCCGACAACATCAATGTCAAGTGCTAGAAATGTTCGATCCGAATGACCTGAGTGTAAGCATTATGGTAAAAGACATCCAAGAAGTTGTAGATTGAATGACCGAGCTTGCTTCAGATGTGGATCGTTAGATCATTTTATTCGTGATTAGCCAGAGTCTGTTGAGCCAGAGATTATTCAGAATCTGAGATCCGATAATGTTTCAGCGAGAGGTAGACCAACTCAAAATACAAGAAATGTCAGTGGTAGTCAGAGAACTATGAGAGACACTATAGTGAGATCCGAAGCTAGAGCGCCTGCCAGAGCGTATGCCATCTAAGCTTGTAAGGAAGCTTCATCTCATGATGTTATTACGGGTACATTTACTCTTTATGATACTTCTGTGATTGCATTGATAGACCCTAGTTCTACTCACTCATATGTATGTATGAATTTAGTATCCAGTAAGACTTTTCCTGTAGAGTCTATTGAGTTTGTTATAAAAGTATCGAACCCCTTAGGTAAAAGTGTTTTGGTTGATAAAGTATGCAAGAACTGTCCTTTGATGTTTCGAGATATCTGTTTTCCTGCTGATCTGATGTTATTACCATTTGATGAGTTTGATATCATTCTGGGTAAGGATTGGTTGACATTGCATGATGCTATTGTGAATTGCAAAAGAAAGATCATTGATTTGAAAGGTCAAAATGATGAAATAGTTCGGATTGAGTCTAGTGAATTGAGCAGATTACCTACTGTGATATCTGTATTGAAAGCTCAAAGACATGTGAAAAAGGGATATGAGACATATTTTGCTTATGTGATTGATTCAAAAGTATTTGAAAAGAAAGTTGAATCAGTGCCAGTTGTTTGTGAGTTTTTTGATGTATTCCCTGAAGAATTGACGGGATTACCTTCGATACGTGAAGTTGAATTTGATATTGATCTGTTGCCTGGTACGACTCCTATTTCGATAGCTCCGTATAGAATGGCACCAACAGAGTTGAAAGAGCTAAAGTCACACTTGCAAGAGTTGACTGACAGAGGGTTTGCAAGATCGAGTTTCTCACCTTGGGGTGCTCCTGTTCTGTTTGTGAAAAAGAAAGATGGCACGAGGAGAATGTGCATTGACTATCGTCAGTTAAACAAAGTGACTATAAAGAATAAATATCCGTTGCCCAGAATTGACGATGATACAGTCTGCCTCAGGAAGAGTCAAAATGTATGCAAGTGCCCAATCGTCTACGAGGAGTAAATCAAACCTTTGGTAATATTGAGAAACTATGGAAGAGTTGCGGAAGCTTTAAGTGAATTGGTTTTAAGAAATGGGTTAAGTTAGGAATGGAGGATGGAAAATGAAGGGAATGGTTTTAGATAAATGATAGGATAGGTTCGAGAATAATAATGGAAAGAATATGGTGAAGGAATGATTCGGTTTAGCAAGCGAAAGGTAAAGGATAATGATAGTAGGTGGAAATGGACAATGAACTTAAACAAAGAAGCTATTTAACATTAACAAATGTTACCCCGATTTCTATATTTGCTTAAGGTGGAATTATGGTTATCGTTGATGGATCAAAGACCCGTTATCAAGAATGATAAGAACCAATGGTATATTCAAATGGAAGTACAAGTGATAGATGCCACAAGCACAGCTCGATAAGTCTATGAAACTTGTACGAAAGTGAAAAGGAGATAAACTCACTCAATGAACAAAAGTTCATGTAATTTTTATAAAAGATTAACCCCCTTACAAAATGGAAAATAATAAGTATTTATAGGCTACTAAAGTGCTAGAGGAATGGTCATCCAAAATACCTTAAAAACTAAGTAAATTTAAACTAGATTAAGCTAGACAAATCTAGAATAAAGTCTTTTAACTTGCTTGGCTAGGTTGGCCGAATATGGCCCTTCAAATGCATGCATATACGGCTGAATGTGGAGGGGAGAATCACAACATGGTCCTTGATGAACTTGCAAAGAAAATTTGGCCAAGTGAGCTTTGAATGATGAACCCTTGAAAACCGAACAGCCACGCCTTGTTTAATATTACATTGGGGACATGAATGGCCCTCCCAAACTCCCATACCAACTTTTTGATTGTTTTCCACGCATGGAGAGACATACCAGTAGCAATTAAATTCATCTTTATGGCTTTGTCTTTTACTTTCCACGAAAAGAACCTTGGAAAAGGCTGAAGCATTCATTCATTAATTGTGACGTCCAACATGCATGTTCAGCTCATTTACTCCTTTGTAATTAAGCCGTCCAAAATGCATTCAAAATAGGCTTTAATGTCGTCCAAGGCAAGATCCAACATTGCATTAAATAACGTTTCATGCATGCTATTCATTGTCCATCTTTAATGGACGCTTGGGGGAGAGGGAAAGGCACTTTGGAGAGCACAAACAGCAGCCTTTAATGTCCATGCGTGCTCCCATGCTTCTTCAAATGAATCTGCCGCCCATGCCTTAAATGATGTCCCAACACTTCATTAAATGATGTTCCATGCAAGCCCAACATCTCTTTAATGCCGTCCCAAAGCATGTCTCCAACATGTCTTTAATAGGCCGCCCATAATAGATGCACCTGCAGCAAATTTAAATCAACTCATTAGTTCATTAAATCAGCATATTAAAGGGGCAACTAGACACCTAAAATTCGGCACAATAAAGGATATTTAGACATCATAAATTCGGCACAATAAAGGACTCATTGAATACATGTTTCAACTAGGACACTTTAATCACATGTAATAAATCTAACATATTTAATATGACACTAATTAAATTATTTGGACATATTAATTTGCTGTAGGAAAATTGATAAATAAAAGACTTATTTTATTTAAAGTATGAAATTTAAATGATCAGCTCAATGAGCTAGAGCGAGCTCGAACAAGCTCAAATCAAGCCCAAATGGACTAATCCAGCTCGATTTGGAAATGCACCAAAGTGCATATCAGCTTCACGACACTTGGGACATTTGATCTGAGCTTCGTCACTTTGCAAAACATTGGTGCCCCGGGCGTGCCCATATCATCCCTCCCCTCTTCAAGATGATTCGTCCTCGAGTCGATCTGTTGATTTTCTGAACAAAATTCCCTTTGATTCGGTTTTCCTCGATCAAACGGGACGGATGATATTCGTAGTACCTGAAAAAGGTAACCATAAGTTAACAAACATTCGTGCAAGCCAAATATAAGCAAAACAAAACAACTAGTTCGCACGCACACGGGCATAAACATTTTATCATATAAAAGTAACAACGCCTTATCAAATTCTTGCAACAAAGGTGAATAGGCTTTAATGCATGCATACAATTCGAATGGATTCCACAAGTCAAAATCAACATGCGAGTAACACATCAAATGATAGATATATGAGTCACAAGCAAGTAATGGAGAAAATGCATAAGGTTCTCGAAATTGAACAATCAAACCTTGCTTTATACGATATATGAAATCACTCGCACGCAGGAATTGTAACAAGTATCAAACACAAGAATCATTTTGTCAATCATTGAAGCAGATAGAACAGGAATAGACAAAATGGAACGATTAAACATTTCATTATCTGAATGATTCACAAAAGTCAATTCATTGGTACAAAGCCTATCATCATCCCAATTATAAAAAAACGAGCATCTTTTTATCAAACATCAAAATAGATAGATCATCCAGAAATAGAATAGGACATTCAATCGAATCATGATCTAGGTGTTTTACAGAAGGGAAATCAGTGACATAACTTTTAAATTTATCCAAAGAGAACAAGAACATCTCAAAGTTTTCAAGTGACTTACCTTTAGGCGCAAAAAGACAGAGACCGTTCTTACCTTGCTTGTCTTCACAAGCTGAAATTGGGAGATCGAATTTACCTTGCTCGGTCAAGACGAACCTTCTCTCCTCGGGCATTTAATGTAGTCGATGCTTTACTCGCGAATCAACCTTCTTCAAACCAAATGGGAACTCCATGTACACGAATTCCATGTACAACCACAAAATTTGTTTAAGGAACGAATAGAAGTCGAAAACAAAGTAGACCAAATTCATTACCTTATTCAAAAACCTTGTATCAAGAAGATAGAAATCTTTTGAACATACCAGATGATGCTTGAATTTCACACAAAGCAAATCAGAACGAATTCCCGGTTTAAAAACATGGGTTTGACTGTTTAAGTCAAGATGGGATAATGGTTTCGATGAATCAAACATGTTAAACCAATATGAATAATGTGTGTTCAAGATCATATAATCAAAACTCTTAACATGTTTCAGAATAGATTTACAAAAACTCACATATTTCGTATTAGATAATGAACAAATCTCGTAAAATCCACAATCAAACAAGTTGGGATTAAAAGAAAATTCATCGTCATACTTACTCGAGTCTGTCACTGGTCGAATAGACGTTACTCCACCTTCACACTTTGCTTCACAATGGTTATTATGGGGTAAACCCGTCTTACCATCATTTAAAACATCAAAATTGGTCGGAGGATAGCAATCAACGGTATTATCCACATAATCACAATCATTATGAAAATTTGGTGAAGAATGAATCTTATCAAAGCACTTACCTTCCTTACCTTTTTCAATCAAATGAAAATGCCTTTCTTCGGGAAGGTACTGAAGTTGGAGATCATCGTGAGATACGTCGGGAACCTAAAATGAAAAAACAGAAGAAAAACAAAAGTCCAAAGAGTTAGCTGAAAAACCACTCTCTTTTTGTTCATCTTGTTCTCGCGTTTCTTTTTCCATCTCTTTTTCTTTTCTTTCTTTTTCAATCTTATTTTCTTCATCTCCTTTTTCACGCTCATTTTCTTTTTCATCTTCTTTTTGTTCTCTCTCAAATTCTTTTCCTTCACTTTCAATTTCATTTTCTTGATTTTCTTTTGTACATTCTTTTTCACTTGGATTACAATAAGGAGATGTTTCAAAGGAATTGAAAATAGAAGGATTTGACTCTAAGATCGAGGTGATATTCTCATAGATATCTTGATCAATTCCTCATGAAAATTTCTTCATACGGGACTTCTTTGAATCATAAGATGTATAACTCATGTTTTCTTGGTCGTCACCATAAAAGGCTTCAAACTCGTTATTTGTTTGGCTTCGCCTTGAATTCCTTGTCGAATAAGAATCGTGATCGATATTTCTTCTCGAACTCTTTAAGGAATAGGAGTCATAGCATGAATCTCCTTGACTCAAAATTGATGGCAAAAGGACATCACGATGGGACTTCTTCAAGTAGTATTCGGAGGTATACCTTTGTGGGGTGCTAGATTCTATTTTTTGACTTGAAGACATTTTTCAGTCAAACATGCTTTCCATTTTGTTCAATAAGTATTGGAAGTCGGCGACTGAGAACCCTTCTTATGACATGTTTATTTTTCTGAAAAAGAAAATCGTTGAAAGGAATAAAACAGAAAATTAAATCCTCACCACAAAAACTCATAAGTCACTCACAAAGAAAAATCGCGCACACTTGTGTTTTCACTCGTTTTACGGCTTTTTCTTTGATGATTACACTCGTGCCTTTTACCGCTCTCTCTCGCTCTCGCAAATTTGTTCTTTGTTTTCGAAAGACTAATAGTGGCTTGAGGGTCAGCTTCAAAGGGGTTTCAAGGGTAAACGATTTACAGGTATAGGGGAGGCTGAAAAAAGAAAAAAAAATTTGGTATAGTGGCGTTGGGGTGGGTAAGATGAATCTAAAATGATGATAAAAAGATTGGGTAGAAGGGATGAGAACACAATCTTGCAAAAACTTCAAGAAGTTCACCCTTTTTTTTTTATTTCTCCTTTTTTTTTTTTTTTTTTTTTTTTTTAACTTCAATTTTTTTGAATTTTTTTTAACATTTCAAATACACATATACTGATTACAAGAAAAAAAATAAAATAAAACTTTTTTTAATTTTTTTTACAAACATGAACTAACTTCCGGCTTCACGTACATCGTCAAAAATCCCCATTTAATAGCTCTATACCAGATGATACAGTCTGCATCGGGAAGATTCGAAATATATGCAAGTGCCCAATCGTCTACGAGGAGTAAATCAAGCCTTCGGTAATATTGAGAAACTATGGAAGAGTTGCGGAAGCTTTAAGTGAATTGGTTTTAAGAAATGGGTTAAGTTAGGAATGGAGGATGAAAAATGAAGGGAATGGTTTTAGATAAATGATAGGATAGGTTCGAGAATAATAATGGAAAGAATATGGTGAAGGAATGATTCGGTTTAGCAAGCGAAAGGTAAAGGATAATGATAGTAGGTGGAAATGGACAATGAACTTTTAAACAAAGAAGCGATTTAACATCAAAAAATGTTACCTCGGTTTCTATATTTGCTTAAGATGGAATTATGGTTATCGTTGATGGACCAAAGACCCGTTATCAAGAATGATAAGAACCAATGGTATATTCAAATGGAAGAACAAGTGATAGACGCCACAAGCACAGCTCGATAAGTCTATGAAACTTGTACAAAAGTGAAGAGGAGATAAACTCACTCAATGAACAAAAGTTCATGTAATTTTTATAAAAGATTAACCCCCTTACAAAATGGAAAATAATAAGTATTTATAGGATACTAAAGTGCTAGACGAATGGTCATCCAAAATACCTTAAAAACTAAGTAAATTTAAACTAGATTAAGCTAGACAAATCTAGAATAAAGTCTTTTAACTTGCTTGGCTAGGTTGGCCAAATATGGCCCTTCAAATGCATGCATATACGGCTGAATGTGGAGGGGAGAATCACAACATGGTCCTTGATGAACTTGCAAAGAAAATTTGGCCAAGTGAGCTTTGAATGATGAACCCTTGAAAACCGAACAGCCACGCCTTGTTTAATATTACATTGGGGACGTGAATGGCCCTCCCAAACTCCCATACCATCTTTTTGATTGTTTCCCACGCATGGAGAGACATACTAGCAGCAATTAAATTCATCTTTATGGTTTTGTCTTTTACTTTCCACGAAAAGAACCTTGGAAAAGGCTGAAGCATTCATTAATTAGTTGTGACGTCCAACATGCATGTTCAGCTCAATTACTCCTTTATAATTAAGTCGTCCAAACATGCATTCAAAATAGGCTTTAATGTCGTCCAAGGCAAGATCCAACATTGCATTAAATAATGTTTCATGCATGCTATTCATTGTCCATCTTTAATGGACGCTTGGGGGAGAGGGAAAGGCACTTTGGAGAGCACAAACGGCAGTCTTTAATGTCCATGCATGCTCCCATTCTTCTTTAAATGAATCTGCTGCCCATGCCTTAAATGATGTCCCAACACTTCATTAAATGATGTTCCATGCAAGCCCAACATCTCTGTAATGCCGTCCCAAAGCATGTCTCCAACATGTCTTTAATAGGCCGCCCATAATAGATGCATCTGCAGCAAATTTAAATCAACTCATTAGTTCATTAAATCAGCATATTAAAGGGGCAACTAGACACCTGAAATTTGGCACAATAAAGGATATTTAGAGATCATAAATTCGACACAATAAAGGACTCATTGAATACATGTTTCAACTAGGACACTTTAATCACATGTAATAAATCTAACATATTTAATATGACACTAATTAAATTATTTGGACATATTAATTTGCTGTAGGAAAATTGATAAATAAAAGACTTATTTTATTTAAAGTATGAAATTTAAATGATCAGCTCAATGAGCTAGAGCGAGCTCGAACGAGCTCAAGTCAAGCCTAAATGGACTAATCTGGCTCGATTTGGAAATGCACCAAAGTGCATATCAGCTTCACAACACTTGGGACATTTGATCCGAGCTTCGTCACTTTGCAAAACGTTGGTGCCATGGGTGTGCCCGTATCAGACGATTTGTTCGATCAGCTAAAAGAAGCCACTCTATTTTCAAAGATATATCTGAGATCAGGTTACTACCAGTTAAGAGTAAAAGATTTAGACATTCTGAAAACTGCTTTCAGAACGAGGTACAGGCATTATGAGTTTTTAGTTATGCCTTTCGGACTAACGAATGCTCCTGCTATTTTTATGGATATGATGAACAGAATTTTCAGACCGTACCTAGATCAATTTGTTGTTGTATTCATTGACGACATTTTGATTTATTCACGGGATGAAATTGAACACGCTGAACATCTGAGAATTGTGTTGCAAACTCTGCAAGAAAAGCAATTGTATGTGAAATTCAGCAAATGTGAATTCTGGTTGCGAGAAGTTAGTTTTCTGGGACATATAGTATCGGCCTCTGGAATACGAGTTGATCCGAGTAAAATTTCTGCTATTCTAGAATGGAAACCCCCGAAGAATGTGTCTAAAGTCCGTAGTTTTCTGGGACTTGCTGGTTATTTTCGTTGGTTTGTAAAAGGATTTTCGATGATAGCTACTCCGTTGAATAGATTGCTTCAGAAAGATGTGAGATATGAATTGTCCGATAAATGTCAGAAAAGCTTTGATCAGTTGAAAACTCTGTTGACTGAAGCTCCAGTGTTGGTACAGCCAGAATCGGGTAAAGAATTCGTGATTTATATTGATGCTTCATTGAATGGTCTGAGATGTATTCTACTGCAAGAAGGCAAAGTAATAGCTTACGCCTCGAGACAACTAAAGCCTCATGAAAAGAACTATCCAACACACTATCTTGAACTAGCTGCGATTGTGTTCGTATTAAAGATTTGGCGTCATTATCTGTTTGGTGAGAAATGTCACGTGTTTTCAGATCATAAAAGTTTGAAGTATCTGATGACCCAAAAAGATTTAAATCTACGATAGAGAAGATGGCTAGAACTGTTAAAAGACTATGAGCTTGTGATAGATTATCATCCGGGTAAAGCAAATGTCGTTGTCGATGCATTGAGTCGAAAGTCTCTATTCGCATTACGTGCTATGAATGCTCAATTAGATCTATCTAATGATAGTTTTGTGTGAGCTGAATTGAAAGCTAAACCATTGTTTTTATGACAAATATGCGTTGCTCAGAAAGTTGATAATGAAATGTCAATGAAACGGGCTCAGTGTAATTTGAATTCTGATTTTGAATTTCGAGTGGATGTTGATGATTGTTTGAGGTTCCAAAATCGGTTTTGTGTTCCGAGAAACCCAGAATTGATTCAGTTGATTTTGAATGAAGCGCATAATAGTCGCTTATCTATTCATCCGGGAAGTACAAAGATGTACCATGATCTGAAGCAACACTATTGGTGGTCCGGTATGAAATGAGACATTTCTGACTTTGTTTCTAAATGTTTAGTCTGTCAGCAAGTTAAAGCTGAACATCAGGTTCCGTCTGGGTTGCTACAATCGATTCTGATTCATGAATGGAAATAGGATAGAGTGATAATAAATTTTGTTTCGAGATTGCCTCTTACTCATAGAAAGAAAGATATGATATGGGTCGTAGTTGATCGATTGACGAAATCTGCCCATTTTATTCCGGTGAGATCTAATTACTCACTTGACAAGTTAGCTGAGCTTTACATTTATGATATTGTGAGATTGCACGGAGTGCCATTGTCCATTGTGTCTGATAGAGATCCACGATTTACATCACTATTCTAGAAGAAATTGCAAGAAGCTTTAGGCAAAAAAATGCATTTCAGTACAGCTTTTCACCCACAAACGGATGGTCAATCCGAGCGGATCATTCAGATACTCGAAGACATGTTGAGATGTTGCATCATTGAATTTGATGGTACGTGGGAACATTATTTGCCATTGATTGAGTTTACGTACAATAATAGTTTTCAGTCAAGTATCAAAATGGCACCTTATGAGGCTTTGTGATGCGAACACGGTCGCATCATGTTACGACACCACCCGACACCTTCGAGAGTGGACTAAGCTTGAGGGGCCCAAGTGGAAAATGAAGCTTTTAATTTTAGTTTGTTAATTTGGTTACTGGAATAAGGACTTTGATTTATTTATTTTAGTTACTTTAGTTATTATAATATGAGTCTTTAATTATGTCTAGTTTATTAAATGCATCTTTAATTAATGTCTTGCATTATTGATCTGCATCTTTTAATTATGACATGCATTATGTGTTCTGCATTTAATAAAGTCATGCATTATGTAACTCCCATGTTAGTATAAGTATGCATCATTAAATTAAGTCTTGCATTTGTTTATTTAGTTTGCATTTCAAACCATGCATTTAAGCATCTTAGTTTAATAAATATGATAAGGCGTTGCTTGGCAAAACAACATTCCTTGAGTGTTTACGGATCTAGGATTGTAGCAAGCACTTCCCTGCAATTAAATAAAACAAAGACGTTGGTTTTAGACTTAAAAACACACGAAATTGAATAGATTTGAAGAAGTGAGAAAAAAAAATTTGCTGGAATTTCTAGACAGATTTGAAGAAGGTAGAAGATGAATGCTTCAAAATTCATCCATGGCAGCCTTGAACATTCAAAAAAAATAATGGCAGAAATAACGCTGGAAACTGGCTGGGAATTTGAACAACGAAGAACTCGAAAGAACTCGCACAATTTGTTATGTAAACCCGAATTGAATCTGCTCTACGTCAATAGACTTGGACCCACTAGATAGCGATCTAGGAACCCGAAGTATCACAAGATTGACACAACAATTCAGAATTGAAATGTCAAGAAAGAAGTTCAAACAAAGAACCAAATTTGAGAGAAAACTCACAAAGTAATTTTTATTTCAAAATAAAAGTCTATCTTTTAACAATGTTTGAAGTACAAATATATAGTAGAATGAAGAGGTGACCAAATTACATTGTGTGGCTAACATTAAAGGAGTTTAAAATTTAAATTTGAATTAAAATAACTCCTTTTGGGCGGAATTAATTTGTAGCCAAGTAAAAAAGAGTGAGTTGGCATGTTTATCACTTTAAATATGTGCTAATTTCGTTTGAAATTCAAACACACAACTTCCCTTGTTCTTATCTCTTCAATTTCCACACAAATGCACAAGAATGGGCTGGTTTTTGGTTACACATGTGCACCACATGTGTTAAAGGCTGGCACATGCACATCCACATACTTGGATGCCACCTAGGCTGCCACATGTGCACTGGTATACTCCCGACACGTAGGACACTATTCAGCTACTTCTGGACTCATCAGCTAAAGTTGAGCTAGTGGAGCTGGAGGTGAGCTGACTAGAGCTAAACTGAGCTGAATTCAGCTAGCTAGAAGTGAAATGAGCTAACATGAGCTGGTGTAGAGTGATCTGAGCTGAGGTGAGCTGGGAAACAAGCCTCTGAGCTGACTTGAGCTGAAGATGAGCTGCATATACTTTCTTAAGCTGGAGTCCTTTCGTGTACATGTTACAAAACAATATAACACTTATCAAAGCTATGTAAACTTAACATAACATAGTCTAATAAGTTGTAAACAAGTGCACACTTATTCGTTAACACACAAACAACTTGAAGACAATACAAATACTATCAACCTAATCCAAAACATACTTAACATAATATATACATACTAAACACACCAATATAAGTAGTATGGCATAAGTATGTTACATATCAGCATGCAACACACTATAAAACTTATCTTCTAAGGCACATTCACTTTCGAAAGAATCAAAAACTTTAGCACAAGTGAAAGAAAGAACTTCCCTGAATTTCTTTGCCTTAGATCGTGTGATAGGTCCTAATGGCAAGACCTCTGGATCAGTCTCCTTGATTGGCTTGGATGTGCCCATATCAGCCCCCCTTCGTGAAAAGGATTTGTCCTCAAATCTACAGAATTGTCATAAGGGGTTAAGTCTGAAACATTAAATGTGGCACTTACATTATATTCACCCGGTAAGTCCAATTTGTAGGCATTTTCATTCACTTTCTCCAACACCTGAAAAGGACTATCTCCTCACGGTAACAACTTAGATCGTCTTTGGGCTGGAAAATGTTCCTTTCGGAAATGAACCCAAACCCAATCACCAACATCGAAGGTGACTCGCTTTCTTCCTTTGTTTGCTTGCTTTTCGTACTACTGAGTCCTCCATTCTAAGTTCTCCTTAACCTGTTGATGCAACTTCTTTACATATTCTGCTTTCGCTTTACCATCCCTATTCATCACCTGTTCTTGTGGCAAAGGCAACATATCTAGAGGGGTAATAGGATTAAATCCATAAACAACCTCAAATGGTGACATCTTAGTAGCAAAATGTACAGCGTGATTATATGCAAATTCAACATGTGGCAAACAATCTTCCCAAGTTTTTATGTTCTTTTAAATTATGGAACGAAGTAAAGTAGATAAAACCCTATTAACAACCTCAGTTTGTCCATCAATCTGGGGATGACAAGTAGTAGAAAACATAAGTTTCGTACCTAATTTGCCCCAAAGAGTCCTCCGTATGACTCAAAAACTTTACATCCCCGTCGAAACAATTGACCTAGGAATACCATGTAAACGAACAACATCCCTAAAGAATAAGTTAGCCACATTTACAAAGATCATCGCTTTATGGCAAGCAATAAAATGTGCCATCTTCGAGAACCTATCAACCACAACAAATATACTATCTTTACCGGTCCTAGTTCTAGGCAATCCCAAAACAAAATCCATCGAAATATCAGTCCAAGGGGAATCAGGAATAGGTAAAGGCAAGTACATACCATGTGGTGAAACCTTCGATTTTGCTTTCTTACATGTCACACAATGTTCACAGATGCTGCTCAACGTCCCCTACGCATTTTAGGCCAAAATAGATGCTCCTTTAATGTCTCAGAACATTTTGGTGACTCCAAAATGACCCATCAGTCCACCTTCATGTGCTTCATGGATCAAAATACCACGCATGGATCCTTGTGGAATGCATATCCTGTTCTCTTTGAAAAGATAGCCTGATGCCTATAAAATTTTCCTTCTGCACCTTTTGCGCAAGCATTAAACTTATCTCTAAAATCAGGATCATCAGCATATAGCTCACAAATATATGCAAATCCAAACAAATGAGAATCAAGATAATTTAAAAGTGCATACCTACGTGATAAAGCATCAGCAACGACATTGTCTTTACCTTTCTTGTAACGAATGACATAAGGGAAAGACTCAAGAAATTCAACCCATTTAGCATGTCATTTGTTTAATTTATGCTGACCTATGATATATCGCAAAGCCTCATGATCAGTGTGAATCACAAACTCCTTAGGCAATAAATAATGCTGCCAAGTTTCCAATGCCCGAATCAGTGCATACATCTCCTTATCATAGATAGGATAATTCAACGTCGCTCCACTAAGCTTCTCACTGAAATATGCAACGGGCCTCTTTTCCTGTGACAAAACAGCACCTATACCAACTCCAGAAGCATCACATTCAACTTCAAACATTTTATCAAAGTTAGGTAATGCTAAAACAGGTGCTTTTGTCAAACACTCCTTTATTTTCAAAAAGGCGTCCTCTTGATCTTTACCCCATGAGAAGACTGAATTCTTCTTTATAATCCCGGTTAAGGGGGCGGTAATAGAACTGAAATGGGGAACAAACCGACGGTAGAAACTAGCTAAACCATGAAATGATCTAACTTGACTAATCGATGTCGGTCGTGGCCACTCTTGAATCGCCTTAATCTTCTCAAGATCAACTTCAACTCCCTGAGAACTAACAATATAACCAAGAAATATAAGCTTATCAGTACAAATCACACATTTCTCCTTGTTACCAAACAATCTCTCTTCTCGCAAAGTCTGCAAAATAGCTCGCAAATGTTTTACATAATCCTGCAAAGTCTTGCTATAAATCAAAATGTCATCAAAGTACACAACACAAAACTTACCAATAAAAGATTGCAGAACATGATTCATCAAACGCATAAAAGTACTAGGAGCATTAGTTAAACCGAAAGGCATCACTAACCATTCATACAGTCCTAGCTTCATCTTGAAGGCTGTCTTCCACTCGTCGCCTTCTTTCATGTGAATCTGATGATATCCACTCTTCAAATCAATTTTGGAGAAGATAGTCACTCCGCACAACTCATCCAACATGTCATCAAGTCGAGGAATGGGATGTCGATACTTGATTGATATCTGGTTCACTGCTCGACAATCAACACACATCCTCCAAGTTCCATCCTTTTTGGGTACCAACAACACTGGTATAGCACACGGACTCAAACTCCCTCGAATGTACCCCTTGTCCAACAACTCAGAAATCTATCTTTGAAGTTCCTTTGTCTCTTCAGGGTTACTGCGATATGCTGGTCTATTCAGAATCGTGGCTCCTGGAATAAAGTCAATCTGATGTTCGATGCCACGAATAGGGGGTAAACCCTTCGGTGTTTCATCATGAAACACATCCTCAAATTCCTGCAAAAGAGATGAAATAGAAACAGGCAAATCACTAGGAATCTCAGTTAATAAACAATTATCTTTAAACAACAAAATAAGCATAGAATGCTGAGAGGAAAGACATTTCCTGATTTCTTTGCTACTAGCGTATACATTCATCTTCTTTTTCCCTCGAGCTTCTTCGATATTCTTTCGCAATCTCACTTGGTCTTCTTGCACTTGGCTCGATGTCAAAGGTGCTAAGATGATCTTTTTATCTGAATGAACAAAAGAATACCTGTTTGTATAGCCATCATGTACCGCCTCTTGTCAAACTGCCATGGGCATCCCAATAGTAAATGGCTCACATCCATCGAAACGACATCGCAAAGTACTTCATCTTTGTACTTTCCAATGGCAAACGGCACAAGAACCTGCCTAGTCACTCTAATTTCTCCTCCGTTATTTAGCCACTGTAACTTGTAAGGATTTGGTTGTCGTGTCGTCTTCAAACCCAACTTATCAACCATCACAGAACTAGCAACATTAGTGCAACTACCACCATCGATAATTACAACACATACCTTGTCATTGATGAGAGACATCTTGTGTGAAAGATGTTCTCTCGTTGCTGTTCATCCTGAATCGGTTGAGTATTCAGACTCCTCTTGACAACAAGTGCTTCACCAGTGGCAAACGTCTGCACATTATCATCACCTTCTTGAACATCCACTTTGTAGGGGCTCCTATTCGCCTCTTCTTGGACTCGATTCAATCTCGCCACTATCCAACAACATCATGGTCCTCCGATTTGGGCACCGATCGCAACATGCCCTCGACCAAGGCACTTGAAACACGTAATGTCCTCGAACGTTCTTGTGTCACCACCGCTTGTCATGCCTATTTTCAGTAATAGGAGTCTTTGGTTTGCTTGACTCTGCCTTATCTCGAATCTGAAGTGGTGCTTGTGGTGTAGGCTTCTTGAAATTGTTAGGAGTAGATAAAGGATTTGAAAATGATTTAAATGGAGTATTACCTCGATTTGAAGACTTCCTACGTTGCTGTCGTTCAACTTTTATCGCCATATGCACCATGTCCTCTAACTCAATATAATGTTGCAACTCAACAACATTAGCAATCTCAGAATTCAAACCTGCAAGAAAACGTGCCATAGTAGCCTTTCGATCCTCAATAATGTTGGCTCGCATTATGGACACTTCCATTTCATTGTAGTAGTCTTCAACACTCCTACTCCCCTATTTCAACGTTTGCAACTTCTGGAATAAGTCACGATGGTAATGAGAAGGAACAAATCTTTTACGCATGATTTGTTTCATTTCATTCCACGTTCTCACTGGACCTTCACCGGTGCGTCTCCGACTAATTAGTAATTAATCCCACCAGATCAAAGCGTAATCAGTGAATTCCATCGCAGCCAAACGAACCTTCTTCTGTTCTGAGTAATTGTAACACTTAAAAACATGTTCGACTTTGCTTTCCCAAGCGAGATAAGCATCAGGATCTGTTCGTCTCTGAAATGATGGAATAACAACTTTAATGTTAGACAGATTATCATCAAGTTGTATATGTCTTCTCAGATTCTACCTCAAAGACTGATCAACTTCATTCTATTCATTTCCTTCATTAGGAACTGATTGGGAACCACCATCGTCAATTCTGTCCATCCTCGATTGTAAAGGTTTGAGTTCTTGTCTTAAAAGATGCTGAAGTTCACGTGTTATTGCCTACATTTGCAAGTTTGGTTACCGACCATCCGGGTTGCTCTCATTAGAACCTGTCATTTTAAATAATAATAATAATAAAAACACTATTAAAGGTTAGTGAAAATAAAGGAATGGACCTCACAGCACACTCAATACAGTCTCACAGATTGCTCCTAAAGAAAGAACACTCAATAATTTCACTTAGCGCTCGTGTTTCACTCGAGAGAATACTTTAAAGGCTCTTTTTGTCTCCCCTTCTGATCTCACACGCTCAATTGCCTTTTCCACTCAATCTCTCATAATCAGTTCTTTAAAGGAACTAATTTTGATCTTTTAGAATCTGTTTACTGTATCAACTTGTATGAAATAACAAAGATAAAGAATCAAGGGTTAGAATGAAAATAGGGCTGAAAGAAAAGAGAAAAAAAATATAAAGGCTAAAAATAATGAAATACAACGCTGGAAAATTAACAAACGAAATAATGAAAATAAGGATGAAAATAAGAAGAAAAAAATCAACAACTTACTGCAACAGAAATGCTTACAACGACCCTATCACCGAACAGATAAGAATAAGTTGTTTCGGTTGATTTCCAAGCATTTCATGGCATAACATGGCATAATATGAGCATCTTTTATCATTTCAACAAATTAGCACACTTTTTTTTCTTTTGTTTCTATTTTGTTGTTTCGAATCTGATTTTTTTTGAGTTTTTTTAATTTTCAATTTTTTTTACTTTTTATTTTGTTTTCTTGATTTTGAGTGCAGAATGTGCTAAAAAATCCAACATGGGCTCTGATACCATATGATAAGGCATTGCTTGGCAAAACAACATTCCTTGAGTGTTTACGGATTTAGGATTGTAGCAAGCACTTCCCTGCAATTAAACAAAATAAAGAGGTTGGTTTTAGACTTAAAAACACATGAAATTGAATAGATTTGAAGAAGTGAGAAAAAAAAATGTTGCTGGAATTTCTAGACAAATTTGAAGAAGGTAGAAGATGAATGCTTCAAAATTCATCCATGGCAGCCTTGAACATTCAAAAAAAATAATGGCAAAAATAACGCTGGAAACTGGCTGGGAATTTGAACAATGAAGAACTCGAAAGAACTTGCACAATCTATTATTCAAACCCGAATTGAATCTGTTCTACGTCAATGGACTTGGACCCACTAGATAGCGATCTAGGAACCCGAAGTATCACAAGATTGACACAACAATTCAGAATTAAAATGTTAAGAAAGAAGTTCAAACAAAGAACTAAATTTGAGAGAAAACTCATAAAGTAATTTTTATTTCAAAATAAAAGTCTGTCTTTTAACAATGTTTGAAGTACAAATATATAGTAGAATGAAGAGGTGACCAAATTACATTGTGTGGCTAACATTAAAGGAGTTTAAAATTTAAATTTAAATTGAAATAACTCTTTTTGGGTGGAATTAATTTGTAGCCAAGTAAAAAAGAGTGAGTTGGCATGTTTATCACTTTAAATATGTGCTAATTTCGTTTGAAATTTAAACACACAACTTCCTTTGTTCTTATCTCTTCAATTGCCACACAAATGCACAAGAATGGGCTGGTTTTTGGTCACACATGTGCACCACATGTGTTCAAGGCTGGCACATGCACATCCACATGCTTGGATGCCACCTAGGCTGCCACATGTGCACTGGTATACTCCCGACACGTAGGACACTATTCAGCTACTTCTAGACTCATCAGCTAAAATTGAGCTAGTGGAGCTGGAGGTGAGCTGGCTGGAGCTAAATTGAGCTGAATTTAGCTAGCTAGAAGTGAAATGAGCTAACATGAGCTGGTGTAGAGTGATCCGAGCTGAGGTGAGCTGGGAAACAAGCCTCTAAGCTGACTTGAGCTGAAGATGAGCTGCATATACTTTCTTAAGCTGGAGTCCTTTCGTGTACATGTTACAAAACAATATAACACTTATCAAAGCTATGTAAACCTAACATAACATAGTCTAATAAGTTGTAAACAAGTGCACACTTATTCGTTAACTCACAAACAACTTGAAGACAATACAAATACTATCAACCCAATCCAAAACATACTTAACATAATATATACATACTAAACACACCAATATAAGTAGTATGGCATAAGTATGTTACATATCAGCATGCAACACACTATAAAACTTATCTTCTAAGGCACATTCACTTTCGAAAGAGTTAGAAACTTTAGCACAAGTGAAAGAAAGAACTTCCCTGATTTTTTTGCCTTAGATCGTGTGATAGGTCCTAATGGCAAGACCTCTGGATCAGCCTCCTTGATTGGCTTGGATGTACCCACATCAAAATAAGTTTTGTTTAATAAGGGGCTTTATTTAAATAATCTAGTTACTAGGATAATTTAATGGAGCATGAGTTTAAGTTTATTAATTATGCTTCTATAATTAAACTAGTTGCTGCATTAATTGAAGTCTTTACTTCTAGTTCATTTATTAAGTCAAGTGTTTAATGTGTTAAGTTAAATTAGTGTTTAATAAGTGTTTAATGTGTTAAGTTAAATTAGTGTTTAATAAGTGTTTAATGTGTTTAAGTTAAATTAGTGTTTAATAAGTGTTTAAATGTGATTAATATGTTTGTTTAATGTGTTTGAATGTAGGAAACTTTTCAGCTAGAAACCGTTACACTCAAGGGCTGTTACAAAGAGTTTAATGTGACTTTTCAAGTGAGAATCAGTTACACACATGGGGAAGCATTATTCAACATTAAAAGGGGCTGTTATGATAATTGAAGGAAGCATTACATATCTATTAAATTCGACAGCAGACTATTTTTCTTCCATAACCGTTGATGCTTAAAAGATCACACATGAGTTACAAATTTTCATTAAGTTGCTGGTGACCATTCGACTTTCTTCTTCCATAACCGTTGATGCTTAAAAGATCACACATGAGTTACAAATTTTCATTAAGTTGCTGGTGACCATTCGGCTGCTAAGAGAGCATGAAACCAAGCATTCAAATTCATTTAATCAGCTCATTTGGAGTCATAAAGTTGATGTTATTTGGCTTGGAGGAACTCAAGAGTTTTTATTTATTGATTAGATTTTATTTTAGCCATTTAAATGCATATTAAAGCTGAATTCATAAGACTCTTCAGCTAACCACATGTAAACACTATATATACTTTGTTATTAGCTTGTAAAGGGGACTTTTGATGCTTTATGAAATTTTCAAATTGTAAGTTATCCAAACTCTTAATTCTTCAAGGTTCAAATTAACTTATCTATCAACTAGTGGTGTCAATCTGAATTTGTTCTTGAACTTATCATCCTTTCGGGTGTGGCGTTCAAATCAATACCGTTGGTTCCTATCTTGCTAGATAATGGGTCTCGATTTTTATTCAATTCAACCATTCCATTGAAACCTATAAGATTATTAAGGGTTCTTTCTTGTTTCAACCATCAATCCATTCATTCAACTATTTTTCTTCAACCCAAGTTGCTGCCCTTTTCTAAAATATAACCATTTTACCTTTCTTTTAAACAAATAAAATGATACTCCTTCATAGATGATCGGGCAAATTCATATACGACTCGACTCACCTCGAGGCAGATCGTATCATTTGGTATCAGAGCTACAAAACAAGGAGTTCTGACGATAATCGAGAGCCAGAATAGGTTGGTTCGTAAGTTGAAAAAAAATATAAAAAAATCAAAAAAATATTCAAGTAGTAATCTCAAAGTTCTTCTTGAGTTATTTTAGTGCATTTGAAGTGAAAAAAAAAAAGAAAATATAAAAAAAAGGTGTTTGAAAGTTTTGCAAGTACCTGTTGTGTATGTTCTTCTCCTCTATTTCTGATTTCAAAACCAACATTCTACTTTCATTCTTCTTTCTATCCCGATCATTCAAGAAGCATTTTAACCATTATCTTGTACCATTCGTTCAATCCCAACGCCACCATCCCCAACATTTTATTTTTTTCTATTTAGCCTACCTTTACCCAAAATGATTTTTCCTTTGTTTAAAGCCGACCTACAAGTTGTTAATAAGTCTAAGGTAACCTTCCAAAATTTTGAGAGGTGGATTCGAGTGGTAAAAGGCATGAGTGACTCATTAGAGAAAAAGTCGAAATTGAGTGAAACACGAGTGTGAGTGCTCAATATTTTTTTTTCTTTGTGAGTGACTTGTGAGTTTTGTAGTAAGGTATTTCAATTTTTCTATTTATTTCTCCTTGATAACATTTTCTTTTCAGCAATAAACATGTTTCAAGAAGAACTCTCCGCCGATGACTTCTAATTCTTGGTGAACGAAATGGACCGGATGCTCGAGAAAAAACTAAGTCCAATACAAAAGCGTTTGGACTAAGTGGAGGAAAAGGCTCGACGGAAGCACACTACATCAAGTCGAGAAACGGAGTTGTGACCATCTCGAAGACCCACTTTCGATGATTATTCGAGAAAAGATTTCCGTCATGACTTCCATTCATCATCGACTTCAAGATTAAGAGATTTCCATCAAGATTCCTCTTCATTAAGGAGTTCATCGTTCAATGACTATGTGAGAAGAGATTATTATCAAGACTCGTATTCATCAAGGCCTCTGAGACAACGAGAAGAAATCTACAAGTTCGAGGCTCTCCGACATAACGAACGAGAGAAAGCACAAGCCGTTCTTCAAGAAATTCATCCATGAAGAACCTATCATGAAGAAATGACCATCTTTTGCAAGACGCCTCTTTCTCTTCTTCACAACGAAGTGTTTCTCATCTTCATGATTCTTTTATATTTCCCTCTTGTAATAAAATCAAAAAAGAGTGTGAAAGAAAAGAAAAAGAAATAAAAGAAGAAAACGAAAAAGGAGAAAAAGAAAAAGAAGTTGAAAGAGAAGTTGAAAAGAAATTTGAAAAAGAAAAGAAAGAAAATAACGAGCAAGAAAAAGTGAGGAGTGTTTCAACTAACCCCCTTGAAGTTTGCTCTTGTTCTATTTCTACTTTTCATGTTCCCGAAAGACCGAAAGAAGTTTTTCAACTTCAATACCTTCCGGAAAAACGTCGTTTCCGTGTGATCATCAAAGGTAAGGTTGAAGTTGAAAATAAGCTACACGAGTTTGAAGGTAAGCGAGGTAAGGAAATTTTAATAATCGAGTCAAGGCAATCTGATTTGGAATTTTTCAATGAAATTTCCGGTGACTTAGTTTTTAAAAGCTTCCCTTATTCTCATAAGATTAATTTTTATTCTTTGAATGTGGTTGATAACGTTCATTCTGATAAACAAACCAATTTGATCTTTCAAAATAATGGGTTTTTACTAAAAGCAAATAAATTGTTCGAATATGGTGATTTCGTGAACCAATTACTGCCATGTGTGAAATCTTTGAATTTGTGCAAATCTATTTCGATGACTGTAAAAAGGGTTGATTGTTCGTTCTTGAGTATGCACAAGTCCTATTGGTTTAACATGATTGATTTAATGAAACCGTTGCTACATTTTGGCCTAAATAATCAAACACATGTTTTTAAACTGGGAATATGTTTTGGTACCTTTTGTGAGAAAATCAAGCTTCATCGATTTTGTGCAAATAAATTCTATTGGTTTGATACTTGGTTTTTGAATAAGGAAACGAGGTATGATAAATTTGATTTCAATTTAAATATGTTCCTTAATTCATCTCTGTGGTTGTACTTGAAGTTCGCATTTCATTCCGACAAGATTAATTCAACCACAAAGCTTTGGCTACATTATAGTCCCGAGGAGAGAAGATTTGTGATGATTGAGCAAGGTAAATTCGATCCTTGTTTTCCTACTCTTGAAGATAAACAAGGTGAGACCCTTGAAACCTATGAAACAATTTTGTTCTCCTCGAATGGTGTTAAGAATCGTGTTGATGATTTAGCTGTTGTAAAACACTTAGATCGTGACGTGCTTAAAAGTTCTATTTTGCCTATTTATGTTCTATCTGTTTTGGTCATTGATAAAAAGATTCATATCTTTGATCATTGTGATGTTGAAGAGTTCGTTAGCAATCATATGTCCAAAGGTCAGTTGCAAGGTTTGATTGTGCGAGTATATGAACCATGTGAATCTTTCCAATTGCCTGTATGTGATGATTACGTCTACCATTTGAATCATTACTCGCATGACAATAATGGCTTGTGGAATCAATTTAAGTTGTATGTCTATCTCGAAATCTATACGATTTTGTTTCAAACATTTGACGAGGCATTACATTGTTTGCATGATAATTTGATTCTGTCCATCCACATGCATCGTACTTGTCTTATTTCGATTATGCCTGGATTGCAATTTTGTTTGCATTGCTTTTTACTAACTCAAGGTTATTCTTTTCAGATGAAACGATTACCATCCGCCCCGTTCGACCGAGGAAAGCCAAGTAAAAGGAACTATGTTCTCAAGAACTAACGGCTCGATTCGAGGATGAATCGCTTTCAAGTGGGGGAGTATGATGTGAACCCGGTCGCATCATGTTACGACACCACCCGATGCCTTCGAGAGTGGCCTAAGCTTGAGGGGCCCAAGTGCAAAATGAAGTTTTTAATTTTAGTTTGTTAATTTGGTTGCTAGAATAAGGACTTTAATTTGTTTATTTTAGTTACTTTAGTTATTATAATATGAGTCTTTAATTATGTCTTGTTTATTAAATGCATCTTTAATTAATGTCTTGCTTTATTGATCTACATCTTTTAATTATGACATGCATTATGTGTTTTGCATTTAATAAAGTCATGCATTATGTAACTCTCATGTTAGTTAAGTTTGTATCATAAATTATGACATGCATTATGTAACTCCCATGTTAGTATAAGTATGCATCATTAAATTAATTCTTGCATTTGTTTATTTAGTTTGCATTTCAAACCATGCATTTAAGCATCTTAGTTTAATAAATAAGTTGTGTTTAATAAGGGGCTTATTTAAATAATCTAGTTACTAGGATAATTTAATGGAGCATGAGTTTAAGTTTATTAATTCTGCTTCTATAATTAAACTAGTTGCTACATTAATTGAAGTCCTTACTTCTAGTTCATTTATTAAGTCAAGTGTTTAATGTGTTAAGTTAAATTAGTGTTTAATAAGTGTTTAATGTGTTAAGTTAAATTAGTGTTTAATAAGTGTTTAATGTGTTTAAGTTAAATTAGTGTTTAATAAGTGTTTAATGTGTTTAAGTTAAATTAGTGTTTAATAAGTGTTTAATGTGTTTAAGTTAAATTAGTGTTTAATAAGTGTTTAATGTGTTTAAGTTAAATTAGTGTTTAATAAGTGTTTAAATGTGATTAATATGTTTGTTTAATGTGTTTGAATGTAGGAAACTTTTCAGGCTTTTCAAGGGTGATAAAGAGTTTAATGTGGCTTTTCGAGTGAGAATCGGTTACACACATGGGGAAGCATTATTCAACATTAAAAGGGGCTGTTATGATAATTGAAGGAAGCATTACATATCTATTAAATTCGGCAGCAGCCTATTCTTCTTCCATAATCGTTGATGCTTAAAAGATCACACATGAGTTACAAATTTTCATTAAGTTGCTGGTGACCATTCGACTTTCTTCTTCCATAACCGTTGATGTTTAAAAGATCACACATGAGTTATAAATTTTCATTAAGTTGCTGGTGACCATTCGGCTGCTAAGAGAGCATGAAACCAAGCATTCAAATTCATTTAATCAGCTCATTTGGAGTCATAAAGTTGATGTTATTTGGCTTGGAGGAACTCAAGAGTTTTTATTTATTGATTAGATTTTATTTCAGCCATTTAAATGCATATTAAAGCTGAATTCATAAGACTCTTCAGCTAACCACATGTAAACACTATATATACTTTGTTATTAGCTTGTAAAGGGGACTTTTGATGCTTTATGAAATTTTCAGATTGTGAGTTATCCAATCTCTTAATTCTTCAAGGTTCAAATTGACTTATCTATCAACTAGTGGCGTCAATCTGAATTTGTTCTTGAACTTATCATCCTTTTGGGTGTGGCGTTCAAATCAATACTGTTGGTTCCTATCTTGCTAGATAGTGGTCTCAGTTTTTATTCAATTCAACCATTCCATTGAAATCTATAAGATTCGGGTCCTTAATCTTCTATTAAGGGTTCTTTCTTGTTTCAAACATCAATCCATTCATCCAATTATTTTTCTTCAACCCAAGTTGCTGCCCTTTTCTAAAATATAACCATTTTACCTTTCTTTTAAACAAATCAAATGATACTCCTTCGTAGACGATCGGGCAAATTTATATACAACTCGACTCACCCCGAGGCGGATCATATCACTTTGTATGGATGCAAATGTCGAACACATCTATATTGGACCAAGCTTAGTGAGAATAAGTTACATGGGGCTGAATTGATAAAAGACACTAAACATAAAGTGAAAGTGATCCATGATAGTTTGAAAGTAGCGTCTGATCATCAGAAGTCCTATACAGACTTGAAACGAAAAGATATTGAATTTGAGATCGGTGACAAAGTATTCTTGAAAGTGTCTCCATGGAAGAAAGTAGTCCGATTCAGACGTAAAGGCAAGTTGAGTCCGAGGTTTATCGGATCGTATGAGATCACTGAGCGTGTTGGACCTGTTGCATATAGATTGTTGTTGCCACCTCGAGCTAGAAAAGATCCATAATGTGTTTCATGTATCGATGCTTAGACGGTACAAATCTGATCCGTCACATGTGATTACTCCATCTGAAATTGAAATCCAATCTGATATGACCTACGAAGAAGAACCGATTCTATCTTAGCTCGTGAAGTGAAAGAATTGCGAAATAAGAAAATTTTGTTAGTTAAAGTTTTGTGGCATTGACACAGGGTGGAAGAGGCTACGTGGGAGCCTGAAGATTCAAAGAGATAGCAATATCCGAATCTGTTTAACGGTAAGATTTTCGGGGACAAAAATCCCTAAGGGGAGAATTGTAACAGTCCGGTTTAGACCCTAGTCGGAAGAGTGGTTTTAGGACCACAAATCTGAGTTAGTAAAATATTTTAATATTATTTTTCATGCTTATGATATGTGAATTAGCATGTGTAAAATTTCTGTGAGTTAATTCTTCTGTTTGAATGCTTAATTTGAGAAAAGGGTTAAATTGCATTAAATGCAATATTTGCATGCTATTTGTTAAAGCATCTATGTGTTGTGGCTTTTAAATATTGTGGCCTTATGAGGTAATTAATCCATTATTTGGTTAGTGGTTAAATAAATGACAAAATAACCTTATTGTTCATTTGTCCTATATGTTTAATAAAAGGATAAAATGGGAAATGAATAATTAAGTTTATTTTAATGTAATAAAAGCATAAAAATGGCCACATTATCATCCATGGTTAGCCGAAATTCATAAGTAAAGAAAGGAATAAAAGCGTTGTTACATTTAGCTATTACAAGCCTTAATTCAAGGTATGTTTTTAATCGGTTTTTGATAATTTCTATGTTTTTGCAATCGTTGCTTCGTATGCTATAAAACCCATGTCTTAATTTTGAGAGTTGATGATATTTTTGAAATGAGACTTTGATGAACTCATGTGATTTGTGATGTTTAATAGTGAAATATGAAATATATGCGTTTGATTTTCATAGTTTATCTTTGGAGTTTTGTTGATTTTGAGTAATTTGGAGTAAATTGTAAGAATAATGTTTTGAGGGACTAATTTGTGAAAGAAATGAAATGTATGGACTCATATGAGTATGAGTGAAATTCGGCTAGGCATGGGTAATATGGAATTTAATGTATTTTGTGATTTTGTTAAATAGGGACTAAAATGTCTAAATGTGAAAATGTGAGGGCTAATTCGTAAATTGCCCTAAATATGTGTATTTGGATTGAAATGAATGTTTTGGTGAATAAAAGGATTAAATTTGAATATGTATAGATCAAGAACTGAAGAATACAAACTTAGATCGTGGGAAATCAAAAGTAATCGAGTAGCCGTATCCGTTTCTATTAAACCGAATTCTAGGTAAGTCGATAAACAAATAAATGTATTTACATTGAATTATTTGAGTATATATGATATTTGAATTACTGTGATGAAATGTATGTGAAATTCGAGTTGGTTAGTAAGTCGACAAGCTGTTAAAGTCCGAAAAGTCCCGTGTGAACCTAGGAATAGATAGGAATTACGTATGTCATGACATAGGTAAAGACAAAAGAAAAGCTGAGTCTGAAGCTAGAGATGTGAAAAAGAGATTTCCTAGTAAATCATTTCAGTCTGCATCAAAGAAATTCAGAGATGAACAAAGTCGTTCGAGAGTTAATGTGGGACATTCTAGTAGAGATCGAGCTAGATCACAATTGAACTACAAAGCTCCGGCAACATCAATGTCAAGTGTTGGAAATGTTCGACCCAAACGACCTGAGTGTAAGCATTGTGGTAAAAGACATCTGAGAAGTTATAGATTGAATGATCGGGCTTGCTTCAGATGTGGATCGTTAGATCATTTTATTCGTGATTGCCCAGAGTCTGTTGAGCCAGAGACTGTTCAGAATCAAAGATCCGATAATGTTTTAGCAAGAGGTAGACCTACTCAAAATACAAGAAATGTCAGTGGTAGTCAGAGAACTATGAGAGACACTGTAGTGAGATCTAAAGCTAGAGCGCCTGCCAGAGCGTATGCCATCCGAGCTTGTGAGGAAGCTTCATCTCCTGATGTTATTACGGGTACATTTACTCTTTATGATACTTCTGTGATTGCATTGATAGACCCTAGTTCTACTCACTCATATGTATGCATGAATTTAGTATCCAGTAAGACTTTTCCTGTAGAGTCTACTGAGTTTGTTATAAAAGTATCGAACCCCTTAGGTAAAAGTGTTTTGGTTGATAAAGTATGCAAGAACTGTTCGTTGATGTTTCAAGATATCTGTTTTCCTGCTGATCTGATGTTATTACCATTTGATGAGTTTGATATCATTCTGGGTATGGACTGGTTGACATTGCATGATGCTATTATGAATTGCAAAAGAAAGATCATTGATTTGAAAGGTCAAAATGATGAAATAGTTTGGATTGAGTCTAGTGAATTGAGCGGATCACCTGCTGTGATATCTATATTGAAAGCTCAAAGATATGTGAAAAAGGATATGAGACATATTTTGCTTATGTGATTGAATCGAAAGTATCTGAAAAGAAAGTTGAATCAGTGCCAGTTGTTTGTGAGTTTTCTGATGTATTCCCTGAAGAATTGACGGGATTAGCTCCGATACGTGAAGTTGAATTTGGTATTGATCTGTTGCCTAGTATGACTCCTATTTCGATAGCTCCGTATAGAATGGCACCAACAGAGTTGAAAGAGCTAAAGTCACAGTTGCAAGAGTTGACTGACAAAGGGTTTCACAAGATCGAGTTTCTCACCTTGGGGTGCTCCTGTTCTATTTGTGAAAAAGAAATATGGCACGATGAGAATGTGCATTGACTATCGTCAGTTAAACAAAGTGACTATAAAGAATAAATATCCGTTGCCCAGGATTGACGATTTGTTCGATCAGCTAAAAGGAGCCACTGTGTTTTTAAAGATAGATCTGAGATCAGGATACTACCAGTTAAGAGTAAAAGATTTAGACATTTCGAAAACTTTTTTTAGAACGAGGTAAGGGCATTATGAGTTTTTAGTTATGCCTTTCGGACTAACGAATGCTTCTGCTATTTTTATGGATCTGATGAACAGAATTTTTAGACCGTACCTAGATCGATTTGTTGTTGTATTCATTAACGACATTTTGATTTATTCACGGGATGAAATTGAACACGCTGAACATCTGAGAATTATGTTGCAAAATCTACTAGAAAAGCAATTGTATGCAAAATTCAGCAAATGTGAATTCTGGTTGCGAGAAGTTAGTTTTCTGGGACATGTAGTATCAACCTCTGGAATACGAGTTGATCCGAGTAAATTTTCTACTATTCTGGAATGGAAACCCCCAAAGAATGTGTCTGAAGTCCGTAGTTTTTTGGGACTTGCTGGTTATTATCATCGATTTGTAAAAGGATTTTCGATGATAGCTACTCCATTGACTAGATTGCTTCAGAAAGATGTGAGATACGAATGGTCCGATAAATGTCAGAAAAGTTTTGATCAGTTGAAAACTCTATTGACTGAAGCTCTAGTGTTGGTACAGCCAGAATCGGGTAAAGAATTCATGATTTATAGTGATGCTTCATTGAATGTCTGGGATGTGTTCTGATGTAAGAAAGCAGAGTAATAGCTTACTCCTCGAGACAACTAAAGCCTCATGAAATGAACTATCCAACACATGATCTTGAACTAGCTGCGATTGTGTTCCTATTAAAAATTTGGCGTCATTATCTGTTTGGTGAGAAATGTCACGTGTTTTAGATCATAAAAGTTTAAAGTATCTGATGACCCAGAAAGATTTAAATCTGCAACAAAGAAGATGGCTAGAACTATTGAAAGACTATGAGCTTGTGATAGATTATCATCCGGGTAAAGCAAATGTCGTTGTCGATGCATTGAGTCGAAAGTCACTGTTCGCATTACGTGCTATGAATGCTCAATTAGATCTGTCTAATGATAGTTTTGTGTTAGGTGTATTGAAAGCTAAACCATTATTTTTACGAAAAATATGGGTTGCTCAGAAAGTTGATAATGAAATGTCAGCGAAATAGGCTCAGTGTAATTTGAATTCTGATTTTGAATTTCGAGTGGATGTTGATGATTGTTTGAGGTTTCAAAATCGGTTTTGTGTTCTGAGAAACCCAGAATTGATTCAGTTGATTTTGAATGAAGCGCATAATAGTCGCTTATCTTTTCATCCGGGAAGTACAAAGATGTACCATGATCTGAAGTAACACTATTGGTGGTCCGGTATGAAATGAGACATTTCTGACTTTGTTTCTAAATGTTTAGTCTGTCAGCAAGTTAAAGCTGAACATCAGGTTCCGTCTGGGTTGCTACAATCGATTCTGATTCCCGAATGGAAATGGGATAGAGTGACAATGAATTTTGTTTTGAGATTGCCTCTGACTCAGAGAAAGAAAGATACGATATGGGTCGTAGTTGATCGATTAACAAAATCTGCCCATTTTATTCCGGTGAGATCTGATTACTCACTTGACAAGTTAGCTGAGCTTTACATTTCTGATATTGTGAGTTTGCACAGAGTGCCATTGTCCATTGTGTCTGATAGAGATCCACGATTTACATCACGATTCTGGAAGAAATTGCAATAAGCTTTAGGCACAAAATTGCATTTCAGTACAGCTTTTCACCCGCAAATGGATGGTCAATCCGAGCGGATCATTCAGATACTCGAAGACATGTTGAGATGTTGCATCCTTGAATTTGATGGTACATGGGAACAGTATCTGCCATTGATTGAGTTTACGTACAATAATAGTTTTCAGTCAAGTATCAAAATGGCACCTTATGAGGCTTTGTACGGACACAAATGTCGAACACCTCTGTATTGGATCGAGCTTAGTGAAAATAAGTTACACGGGGTTGAATTGATAAAAACACTAAACAGAAAGTGAAAGTGATCCGTGACAGTCTGAAAGCAGCGTTTGATCGTCAGAAGTCCTATACGGACTTGAAATGAAAAGATATTAAATTTGAGATCGGTGACAAAGTATTCTTAAAAGTGTCTCCGTGGAAGAAAGTACTCCGATTTGGACGTAAAGGCAAGTTGAGTCCGAGGTTCATCGGACCGTATGAGATCATTGAGCATGTTGGACCTGATTGCGTATAGATTGTTGTTGCCACCTGAGCTAGAAAAGATCCATAATGTGTTTCATGTATCGATGCTTAGACGATACAGATCTGATCCTTCACATGTGATTACTCCGTCTGAAATTGAAATCTAATTTGATATGACCTACGAAGAAGAACCGATTCGTATCTTAGCTCGTGAAGTGAAAGAATTGCGAAATAAGAAAATTTCGTTAGTTAAAGTTTTGTGGCATCGGCACAGGGTGGAAGAGGCTACGTGGGAGCCTAAAGATTCAATGAGACAGCAATATCCGAATCTGTTTAACGGTAAGATTTTCAGGGACAAAAATCCCTAAGGGGGGAGAATTGTAACAGTCCAATTTAGACCCTAGTCGGAACAGTGGTTTCGAGACCACAAATCTGAGATAGTAAAATATTTTAATATTATTTTCCGTGCTTATGATATGTGAATTAGCATTGTAAAATTTCTGTGAGTTAATTTGTCCGTTTGAATGCTTAATTTGAGAAAAGGGTTAAATTGTATTAAATGCAATATTTGCATGCTATTTGTTAAAGCATCTATGTGTTGTGGCTTTTAAATGTTGTGGCCTTATGAGGCAATTAATCCATTATTTAGTTAGTGGTTAAATAAATGACAAATTAACCTTATTGTTCATTTGTCCTATATGTTTAATAAAAGGATAAAATGGGAAATGAATAATTAAGTTTATTTTAATGTAATAAAAAGCATGAAAATGGCCACATTATCATCCATGGTTAGCAAAAATTCATAAGTAAAGAAAGGAAGAAAAGCTTAGTTACATTCGGCTATTACAAGCCTTAATTCAAGGTATGTTTTTAATCGATTTTCGATAATTTCTACGTTTTTGTAATCGTTGCTTCGTATGCTATAAAACCCATGTCTTAATTTTGAGAATTGATGATATTTTTGAAATGATACTTTGATGAACTCATGTGATTTGTGATGTTTAATAGTGAAATATGAAAGATATGCGTTTGATTATCATAGTTTGTCTTTGGAGTTTTGTTGATTTTGAGTAACTTGGAGTAAATTGAAAGAATAATGTTTTGAGGGACTAATTTGTGAAAGAAATGAAATGTATGGACTCATATGAGTATGAGTGAAATTTGGCTAGGCATGGGTAATATGGAATTTGATGTATTTTGTGATTTTGTTAAATAGGGACTAAAATGTCCAAATGTGAAAATATGAGGGCTAATTCATAAATTGCCCTAAATATGTGTATTTGGATTGAATTGAATGTTTTTGTGAATAAAAGGATTAAATTTGAATATGTATAGATCAAGAACTGAAGAATACGGACTTAGATCGCGGGAAATTGAAAGTAATCGAGTAGTCATATCCGTTTCTGTTAAACCGAATCCGAGGTAAGTCGATATACAAATAAATGTATTTGCATTGAATTATTTGAGTATATATTATATTTGAATTACTATGATTATCCATTGTGATGGAATGTATGTGAAATTCGAGTTGGTTAGTAAGTCGACAAGCTATTAAAGTTTGAGAAGTCCCGTGTGAACCTAGGAATAGATAGGAATTATGCATGTCATGACATAGGTGTCCGATATGTGATATCATGTAAGACCACGTCTGGGACATTGGCATTGATTCGAGATTTCATGTAAAACCACGTCTGGGACGTTGGCATCGATATGAGATTTACGTGTAAGACCATGTCCGAGACAGTGGCATCGATATTTGATTACATGTAAGACCACGTCTGGGATGTTGGCATTGTACGACTATTCCGAGCATTCTAAGTATCCTATTAGATTCTGAACAGTTCAACGGGCAAGTCCGAGATGTGAATGACTAAGTGAACTGTATAATGATTCAGGTACGTTGAAAGTTACACTATGTATGTGTATGAAAGGTAAGTATACATATATGAACTTACAAAAATGAATGTGAATATGGATTTGATGAGATAATATGTGATATATAAGCTTGAATGAGCTATGTGCATAAGTGATGCTTGATTTGAGAAATGTGGTAAGTGATGGCTAAACATATGAGCCAAAAGATATGTGATGAATTTTGCACATGAGAAGTATTAATGTTGATGTATAAATGTAGCTATGTGTATTATGTGCTAAGTTTATTTGTATATGGCTTACTAAGCTTTTGGAAAGCTTACTCTGTGTGTGTGTTTACTCTATTTTATAGGTCGTCAAAGCTACGAAAGGCTCGGGAATCGTCAAGGATCGTCATCACACTATCAAACTCAACTTTGGTACTTTTGAATGTGTATATAACCTAATATGGCGTGTATAGGCTAGTCATTTGGTATATGTTGAGATGAAATTAGCTATGTGATGTGGCTAGTTATATGTTGGTATTATGCATTTGTGAATATGGTATATGATGTTGGTTTTGGTATGATCACATGACTATGAAATGGTCAAGTTTATGGTAAGCATATGGATGAAATTTGAGTATGTATGTTTGATCAAAGAAATGGTAATATGGAAGGTAAATGTAGATGAATCATGCTTGAATGTATATGTGTTTTAGTTGTGCAAATTGTACATGAAATGAATTGGTATTTTGCTTGTGGGGTAGACCCAAGTGTGGGTGGCATTTTGGCCTTGCAAATGGCCTGTTTTGCATACACGGATGTGGCACACAGGCGTGCCTAGTGGCCGTGTGAACAAGTTAGTAGCTAGCCTAATTTTACACGGCCATGGCACACGGGCGTGTCTGGTGGCCGTGTGGATAAGTTAGTATACATGCTCTATTTTGGCACGGTCAAGACACATGGGTGTGTCTGGTAGCCGTGGAAGGCACATGGCCTGCCCACATGGGCGTCTGACCTCTGTAACCTAGAAAAGTTTTTAAATTTCTGAGAAATTTCGTATGTATCCGGTTTAGTCCCGACCCTATTCATAAGCATGATTAAGGTCTCGTTGACCTATAAAAGGGACACTTTGATTGCATTGGATGAATTATATTATAAAATGCCCGTAAAAGTTTTTGGTTTGTCTGGTAATGCCTTTAACCCTAATCCGACGATGGATACGGGTTAGGGGTGTTACACAAATTAAATTCAACAGCAGCTAAGACAAATTAATTAAAAACATGAAATTAATTTGTCTCAACTTTAGACACATTTAAACACTTCTAATTTATCATGTTCAGATTAAGACATATTTATTAACACTCATTTATTAACTTAAGCTAAGCTAACTAAATTACTAAACTCATTAATTTATGAGCTGAAACTAATTAACTAATTTAACTAAATAATTTATTTAATTCTAGCAACTTAAAGCGCATAAAATAAAAAAAGATGGAAACGAGCTCATTGAGCTGAAATCGAGCTAAATTGAGCTCAACGAGCTGAGTTCGAGTTAGGTCAGCTTGCGAAAGATGGCAAGCCTCACTTGGTGAGCTGAACCAAGGCCGTTCTCGGGCATGGCCGTATCATCCCCTCCCTCTTTAAAGCGATTTGTCCTCAAATCGGGCCACTTGCTCGAGAAAAATTTTTCAAGATCACAAACCCTTATGTTCATGATCAGGACAGAATCATTTTCAACATTCTGAGAGCCACAAATGGCTCGGAAAGAAAGAAGGTCATTTGCATGCCCTCCCTCTTTAGGAGGGTACCACCTCACATCGTCACCTACAAAATAATAAAACAAATTAGTGACACGATGAAGGTTAAACACAAAGGAACTTTCCGAGGTTTTATTCATAACTTGATCAAATAAACCAATACCGGGATCAAAAATAGAAATCGGTCTTGAAACACCCCAAACCCGGCCCACAAGCCTCGACCGGATCTGACATGTTCCTTCAAAAAAACTTAACTTAATTTCGTTTCCTGTTCTAGTAAAATAAGTCGATTATTAAAACAAGTTTAAAATTTTAACGAGTTGAAAACCAAGTTGTCATTCAAGTTTGTATTTCATTAAAACGTTTCCTTCATATTTCGTAAATTAAAAGAATTATCGGATTTTAGGGCTTATTAAGTTAAAAACCGCAAGTTGATTAGGTGATAAAACATTTGAAGTTGTTTTAAGAAAATATTTGATTACTCAATTGTTTACCGTTGCATAGACATGAAGTTTAAACGCAAAATTTAAAACAGTTAAATAGTGGCCTTATTACAAAGTAAATACCCAAAATAAATCCCGAAAGAAAAGTATGCTAAAGAAAACGCAAAGTTCAACCATACGGAAACTCGAAAATGCTGAGCATGGCCACCACATAGTCCCTGCCGACCCGGTCCATAGCACTAGGTATCACCTGCAAAATTTTAGCCCACGAAGGGTGAGTCCACAGACTCAATGTGCAACAACCAACACTGATTCCCAACCGATTAAAGCCTTTATTGCAAACATTTTGGGCAAAGCCCATCCTTAATCATATTCGGCCATAGGCCCATATCATAGCATATTTAAATCACATATGTATATAAAGATGAAAATGCAACCCGAACCCACCTAGATATCCAACCTCTACACACCACCCGTACCTGCCAATCACACCGAGGGGATTTCTAAATCGACCCTCCATCCACTATACACCCTCGAAGGTAGTCGCTGTAGTCAATTGCTCATCGCCCTTAATATGTGGCATAGCCACCGGATAATGTGACAACGTCACCAAATCATAATATTGTGACATGAGTCACCGAATTAATGTGGTAAAACCACCGGAACACTTCCCCTTTTCATTATAACCCTCGTGCCCATGCAACATACATAATATTATAAATATCATGCTAATTAATCCCAAGCCCATATCGAAACTCACATGCATTCAAATACTTGTAAACTCTATTAACAGAGTGTTAGATGTAACATACTTGAACGGACTGTACCATTGAATGGTACCCTTAGCCATGATTACTCATAACCTTATTAACACATATTTAACATTATTATTAATCTATCGGGAATTAGTGTGGGGTTACACACCTGATAACACTGAGAACGACACTCTCGATCTCACTGACACTTTCGCTTGCAGGGATCACAGCGATTTGCTTGTCCTTTTCCGATGCTGGCCCACACCCCGGTGGCCAATCTCGTACCGCAGAAACTAAGCGTTTCTTAAATCTAGGGGTAGGGACTACCACTTTCTCTCCTCCACGAAGTAGATCTGAATCCCAGAGACTCCTCTTTTATCTCTATCGAACTTCTCCTAAAACACCACAGTTAGAATCGGCCATCCCTTAAAAATAATATGGCCTTTCGTCGAATACTACAACTCCCTTACCTTTCTCGATTAAATCCCGAAAATCGTCATCTGCCCTTGGAAGTTGTCGAATCCCTACATAACCTATGTTAGATTCAATTCTAAAATGAATGGACGAAAGTAAGTGGCCTTCGGCCTAAGGTCATACTTTGCTTACCTTGAATATCAAAATCCCGAAAGATCTCCACTGCTCCTAACGTTTGCTTCCAAGAAGGGTTACGAATCCAAAACCTTGCATAGATTCGGCCATAACATCATTATAGGATTAGGCCTCCGATTTCGACAAGCTAGAATAATACGGAGAGATTCGGACCAAAAAGAGATCTCTTACCGAAAAAGAGTGACCAAACGCAATGATCAACTAGCTTCTAAGAAATTGACAAGAGGAAACCCAAAGTAGAGAAGTCAATTCAGAGGAGAAAGATGATCGGCTTTTAGTGCTTAAGAACAATCAGTTTCAAAGGGGTAGAGATGCAATGAGACATTCAGCTATGAAGAGTAATGGCAAAAGATGTGGGATTTGGCTTCAACGTTTAATGCTTGGTGATTGGCTATGGTCAAAATGTGCTTTCGGCTTTTGAAGACAGAAGAAAGTGGTGTGAAGAAAAAGAGAAAGATGAAGAAAGTGACCTTAATGGTCTTCCCAAATTCGGCTAAAGCAAAGAAAATAGAAAGGGCTTTGAAAGTTTTTTGACTATCACTTTCGGCACAAGTCTAAGGAAGGAAAAGAAAACTAAAATGCACCTTAACCCTTAAGCAAATTCAGCACCTAGCTCCCCCTTGCATGACCGAATAAGCCCCCCTCCAAAGTCCTACATTCGGCCAACTCTCACCCTCTTCTCATCCCCTCTTTTCTCTCCACTTTTTCCTCCTATTTCTTCTCTTCTCCTCTCATTCAAAAGAGTTTGAATGAGTCAACACTTATCTTCCTTCTTAGCCAAATTTTCAAGGGCCTTGACCAGGTCCAATGCTCATCCATTCAGAGTCCCTATGCCGTCCAACTCTTCACTCCCTTTGACACAAAAAGAACCTCCAAAATTCTTCCCTTGCTGCTCGAACCTAGGTCCCTTCTCACACCATGAGGCATCACTCTCCTGAGCTCTAAGTGGTGCCTCCCTTGCCACTTTACCAACTGAGTTCTTGTGTCATAGCCCCCACACTAAACTCCTTAAGGCCTAACGCTCCTAGTTCCTCCCCCATCAGCTTAAAGTCAAACATTTTTCTAAGGCTCCTACCTACACCCCAAGGTTCTCAAAGCCCCCAAAACACATACAAACAGCACACAAGCACACTGCTACATAGATATGAGCTAAAACGCATAACCCCTAAATCCTGGATATTACAGTTCTACCCCCCTTAAAAAATAATTTCACCATGAAATTACCTGGCTAAAACAAGTGAGGGTATTGCTGTCGCATTGCTTCCTCTGGCTCCCACGAAGCTTCTTCCGATCCATGGTTACGCCATAACACTTTGACTAGAGGAACTAATTTTCTCCGTAACACCTTCACATCCCGTTCCAAAATCTGAATCAGCTCTTCCTCATAAGACAAGTCTGGTCTCAACTCCACCTCCTCAACTGGCACCACATGAGATGGATCCGATCGGTAACGATGTAACATCGAAATGTGAAACACATTATGCATCTGCTTCAACTCTGAAGGCAACTCCAACTGATATGCCACTGGTCCGATCCGCTTCAAAACCCGATAAGTTCCTATAAACCTGGGACTTAACTTACCATTACGTCCAAATCTCATCACCTTCTTCCACGGTGAAACTTTCAGAAACACCTGATCTCCCACAGCAAACTCTATTTCTTTCCGCTTGAGATCTGCATACGACTTTTGTCTGTCAGATGCCTCCTTCAACCGTGCCCAAATTACCTTAACCTTTTCTTCCGATTCTGCCACAATCTCCGGACCCAAAACATGACGTTCCCCCAATTCTGTCCAACACGTAGGAGTGCGACACTTCCATCCATACAGTGCTTCGTACGGTGCCATCCGAATACTTGCTTGATAGCTGTTGTTATACGCAAACTCCGCTAAAGGCAAGAACTCCTCCCAGCTTCCTCTGAAGTCTATCACACAACCCCTCAACATATCTTCTAACACTTGAATTACCCGCTCAGACTGGCCGTCCGTCTGCAGATGAAATGCCGTGCTAAAGTTTAATCTGGTGCCCAATGCCTGATGCAATGCTTTCCAAAACCGAGACGTAAACCTCAGATCCCTATCTGAAATAATCGACACTGGCACTCTGTGCAGCCTCACAATTTCTGCCACATACAATCTTGCCAACCTCTGCAAAGAATAGTCAACCCGCACTGGTATGAAATGTGTAGACTTTGTCAACCGACCCACTATCACCCATACCGAGTCCTTCTTAGTAGGCATAAGGGGAAGCCCACTCACGAAGTCCATAGTAATTCTCTCCCACTTCCACTGCGAAATCTTTATCGGCTGAAGCAACCCCGACGGTACTTGGTGTTCAGCTTTAACCTGCTGACACGTTAAGCACTTCCCTACAAATTCTGTAACTTCTCGCTTAAGACCAGGCCACAAAAACTGATCCCGTAGATCCCTGTATAATTTACTTCCTCCAGGATGCATAGCATAAGGACTACTATGCGATTCCCGAAGAATTCTCTGTCTTAGTTCCTCATCCTTTGGCATACATACCCTACCTTGGAAACACAACACTCCGTCGCTGTTTACACCATAATCTTCCAATTCCCCATTCTGTACTTGTCGTAACTTAGTACTCAGATCATCATTTGCCAACTGTCTTTCTTTCACCTGACTCAACTATGTCGGCTTTACTTGTAACTCTGCTAGCAAACTTCCGTCGTCATAAAGGCTAAGATGTGCAAACATCGCCCTCAGATTCGACACTACTTTCTGACTTAGAGCATCCGCCACTACATTCGCCTTACCCGGGTGATACTCTATAGAGCAATCGTAGTCTTTCAATAACTCCACCCACCTTCGCTGTCTCAAATTTAGCTCCTTCTGAGTCAACAAATACTTTAGACTCTTGTGGTCCATATAGATCACTGACCTTTCTCCATACAAATAATGCCTCCATACTTTTAGCCCGAAAACCACAGCAGCTAATTCCAAGTCATGCATCGGATAATTAACCTCATGTGGCCTTAATTGCCGAGACGCATAAGCGACCACCTTCCCGTCTTGCATTAGAATGCATCCCAATCCTGTGTGAGAAGCATCACAATACACCACAAAATCTTTCTCTGCCTCAGGCTAAATCAAAATCGGAGCTTCTGTCAATACCTTCTTGAGCCTCTCGAAGCTCTCCTGCTGCTTATCTGCCTATACGAAAGGAACCTCCTTCCTTAACAATTTCGTCAGAGGTGCTGCTATTGACGAGAACCCTTCTACAAACATTCTGTAATAGCCTGCTAACCCCAAGAAACTACGAACCTCTGCCACAGACTTAGGTGGTTTCCAATCCAACACTGCCTCAATCTTCTGAGGATCCACCCTTATCCCTTCTGCAGACACCACATGCCCTAAAAATGCAACTTCCTTCAACCAGAATTCGCACTTGCTAAACTTGGCATATAGCTTCTTTTCCCTTAACACTTGCAATACTACCCGGAGATGTTCATCATGTTCTTCCTCAGACTTGGAATACACTAGGATGTCGTCTATAAACATAACGACGAACTAATCCAAGTAGGGTTGGAAAACCCGGTTCATCATATCCATGAACACAGCTGGGGCGTTCGTCAATTCGAACGGCATTACTAGGAACTCATAATGCCCGTATCTTGTCCGAAAATCTGTCTTATGGATATTTGCTTCCTTCACCTTAAGCTGATGATATCCTGACCTTAGATCTATCTTTGAAAATACCGTAGCCCCCTTAAGCTGATCAAACAAGTCGTCTATCCTCGGCAAAGGGTACTTGTTTTTGATCGTCAACTTGTTCAACTGCCGGTAATCTATGCACATGCACATAGTTCCATCCTTCTTCTTCATGAATAGGACCGGTGCTCCCCATGGAGACATACTGGGTCGGATAAACCCACGATCGAGTAACTCTTGGATCTAGGCCTTTAGCTCAACCAACTCCTTTGGTGCCATCCTGTACAGAGCGATAGATACTGGCGCTGTACCAGGCAACAAGTCAATCCCAAATTCCACCTCACGATCCGGAGGCAACCCTGGAAGTTCTTCCGGAAAGACATCCACAAACTCTTTTACCGTCCTGACCCCTTCCACAGCTGCTTCCTTAGCCTCCAAGGCACTAACATCCATCAGAAAAGCCATACATCCCTTCCTTACCATCCTCTCCGCCTTAAGGGCAGACACTACATTCGATAGGTAATTCCTCCTCTCACCCATCACCACAATCTCATTGTCATCAGAAGTCCTCAATGACAAGCGCTTAGCAGCATAGTCCACATTCGCACGATACTTCACTAACCAGTCCATGCCTAAAATTAAGTCAAATTCCCCGAATGGTAGCTCTATTAAGTCAGCCGGAAACTGCGCCCCCTGAACTTCTAAAGGCACTTCCCTAAGGAGTTTGTCTACTACTACTGATTGCCCTAAAGGACTAAGTACAGTCATCTTCCTAGGTACAGTCTCAAAGTGCACATATACCTAAAGTCCATAATATAGTTTCCCTATGCCTATTATCTAAAGCATCATACATTAGCATATTCAAACAAATTTACTAACTACAGTACTTACCTGGTGGACCTGGGCTGAGAACTCGGATGCCATGCTTCCATAGGACCATTTTAACAGAAAATTTCAAAAACCCTATTTTTAGCTCAATTTTTTTTGAAAACATTGTTGGGTTCAAAACCCAAGGCCGAGTGTTTAAAAATGGGCTCTGATACCAAGTTGAAACACCCCAAACCTAACCCACAAGCCTCGACCAGATCTGACATGTTCCTTCAGAAAAACTTAACTTAATTTCGTTTCCTGTTCTAGTAAAATAAGTTGATTATTAAAACAAGTTTGAAATTTTAACGAGTTGAAAACCAAGTTGTCATTCAAGTTTGTATTTCATTAAAACGTTTCCTTCATATTTTGTAAATTAAAAGAATTGTCAGATTTTAAAGCTTATTAAGTTGAAAACCGCAAGTTGATTAGGTGATAAAACATTTGAAGTTGTTTTAAGAAAATATTTGATTACTCAATTGTTTACCGTCGTATAGACATGAAGTTCAAACGCAAAATTTAAAACAGTTAAATAGTGGCCTTATTACAAAGTAAATACCCAAAATAAATCCCGAAAGAAAAGTATGCTAAAGAAAATGCAAAGTTCAACCATACGGAAACCTGAAAACACTGAGCATGGCCACCACATAGTCCCTGTCGACCCGGTCCATAGCACTAGGTATCACCTGCAAAATGTTAGCCCACGAAGGGTGAGTCCACAGACTCAATGTGTAACAACCAACACTGATTCCCAACCGATTAAAGCCTTTATTGCAAACATTTTGGGCAAAGCCCATCCTTAATCATATTCGGCCATAGGCCCATATCATAGCATATTTAAATCACATATGTATATAAAGATGAAAATGTAACCCGAACCCACCTAGATATCCAACCTCTACACACCACCCGTACACGCCAATCACACTGTGGGGGATTTCTAAATCGACCCTCCATCCGCTACACACACCCTCGAAGCGATCATTGCGATCAACTGTTCATCGCCCTTAATACGGGGCATAGCCACCGGATAATGTGACAACGTCACCGAATCATAATATTGTGACATGAGTCACCGGATTAATGTGGTAAAACCACCAGAACACTTCCCCTTTTCATTATAACCCTCGTGCCCATGCAACATACATAATATTACGTATATCATGCTAATTAATCCCAAGCCCATATCGAAACTCACATGCATTCAAATACTTGTAAACTCTATTAACAGAGTGTTAGATGTAACATACACAGGCAATTCGTACCATTGAATGGTACCCTTAGCCATGATTACTCATAACCTTATTAACACATATTTAACATTATTATTAATCTATCGGGAATTAGTGTGGGGTTACACACCTGATAACACTGAGAACGACTCTCTCGATCTCACCGACACTTTCGCTTGCAGGGATCACAACGATTTGCTTGTCCCTTTCCGACGCTGGCCCATACCCCGGTGGCCAATCTCGTACCGCAGAAACTGAGCATTTCTTAAATCTAGGGGTAGGGACTACCCCTTTCTCTCCTCCACGAAGTAGATCTGAATCCCAGAGACTCCTCCTTTATCTCTGTCGAACTCCTTCTAAAACACCACAGTTAGAATCGGCCATCCCTTAAAAATAATATGGCCTTTGGCCGAATACTACAACTCCCTTACCTTCCTCGATTAAATCCCGAAAACCATCACCTGCCCTTGGAAGTTGTCGAATCCCTACATAACCTATGTTAGATTCAATTCTAACATTAATGGACGAAAGTAAGTGGCCTTCGGCCTAAGGTCATACTTTGCTTACCTTGAATATCAAAATCCCGAAAGATCTCCACTACTCCTAACGTTTGCTTCCAAGAAGGGTTACGAATCCAAAACCTTGCATAGATTCGGCCATAACATCATTATAGGATTAGGCCTCTGATTTCGACAGGCTAGAATAATACAGAGAGATTCAGACCGAAAGAGATCTCTTACCAAAAAAAGAGTGACCAAGCGCAATGATCAATCGGCTTCTAAGAAATCGACAAGAGGAAACCCAAAGTAGAGAAGTCGATTCAGAGGAGAAAGATGATCGACTTTTAGTGCTTAAGAACAATCGGTTTCAAAGGGGTAGAGATGCAATGAGACGTTCGGCTATGAAGAGTAATGGCAAAAGATATGGGATTCGGCTTCAACATTTAATGCTTGGTGATCGGCTATGGTCAAAATGTGCTTTCGACTTTTGAAGACAGAAGAAAGCGGTGTGAAGAAAAAGAGAAAGATGAAGAAAGTGACCGTAATGGTCTTCCCAAATTCGGCTAAAGCAAAGAAAATAGAAAGGGCTTTGAAAGTTTTCTGACTATCACTTTTGGCACAAGTCTAAGGAAGGAAAAGAAAACTAAAATGCACCTTAACCCTTAAGCAAATTCGGCACCTAGCTCCCCCTTGCATGACCGAATAAGCCCCCCTCCAAAGTCCTACATTCGGCCAACTCTCACCCTCTTCTCATCCCCTCTTTTCTCTCCACTTTTTCCTCCTATTTCTTCTCTTCTCCTCTCATTCAAAAGAGTTTGAATGAGTCAACACTTATCTTCCTTCTTAGCCAAATTTTCAAGGGCCTTGACCAGGACCAATGCTCATCCATTTAGAGTCCCTATGCCGTCCAACTCTTCACTCCCTTTGACACAAAAAGAACCTCCAAAATTCTTCCCTTGCTACTCGAACCTAGGTCCCTTCTCACACCATGAGGCGTTACTCTCCTGAGCTCTAAGTGGCGCCTCCCTTGCCACTTTTCCAACTGAGTTCTTCTATCATAGCCCCCACACTAAACTCCTTAAGGCCTAACGCTCCTAGTTCCTCCCCCATCAGCTTAAAGTCAAACATTTTTCTAAGGCTCCTACCTACACCCCAAGGTTCCCAAAGCCCCCAAAACACATACAAACAGCACACAAGCACACTGCTACATAGATATGAGCTAAAATGCATAACCCTTAAATCTCGGATATTACAGGTCTTACCTTTTTCTTCGATGGAAACAAACTAGATTCACAAAGTATTCGAAGGTTATAGTCTTAGAAATTAAAATTCCATGGTCCAAATCCCTTGAACAATGATATGGAACAACATTCACCGGGATCAATGACAAAATCTTTGTTCACCATTTCAATTTGACTAGAAAAATTCATGGCGATTAATTTATGAAGAACATGAAGCACATTAAAGTTAAAACCATGCAACACATGTTCGAATCCGTTAAGCAACAATATAGAACAACCTCCGAAATCAAAAATTTGATTTTGACTTGGCAAGCCAACAAGATTCACATGTCTCATTTTCAGACTTAAAGATAAAGCATCATTGATACGGGCACGCCCAGGCCCTCCAATATTTTGCGAACTGATGAGCTCGAATTCAAATACCCAAGTGCCATGGAGCTCAAGTGCATCTTCATGCACTTCCAAATTGAGCTGGATTAGCTCATTCGAGCTCAATTTGAGCTCACTCGAGCTCGCTCTAGCTCATTGAGCTGATTGATTTTTAATTTAATGCTTTAAATAAATTGGACAATTTATTTATTCAATTTTCTACAGCAAGTTAAGTGTCTAAATATTTTATTTAGTGTCAAATTTAATTTGCCTAAGTCTAATTTAATTTGTATCATTTTATTACAGCCTTTTAAGTGTGTTTTAATTTAAGAATTAAAGTGCAGAATTTTTTCATTAAAATAGGGGCTGCCGAATTTAGTATGTGTGCTAAGTGTGTGTTTAATGTGTCCAAAGTGTCTATTGATGTGTCTTGGACGTGATTAATTATTATTCAATTCATTTGGCTTGATTTAATATGCATTGATACCCTTTTGTAGGTACAGCCGAATGTACATGAAGCAATTAAGAGATACATGCACCTAGGTGCATTGTACTTGGCCGAATACATCCATGTATTTGGTGGGTGCATGGACGGTTGGAAGCATGGTTAAATGCTGCTGATTTTTGGATTATCAAGGTGCCTATTTGGTTGAAAAAATAATTCCATGAAGACACATGCATGGAGGAGTTAAATGCATGATGCATGAACAACCAGTTTCAACGAATGAAGAAATACATGCATGGTTGGAGTCATGAACGTCCAAGGGAGTTTTAATGGCTGAATTAAACACTTCAAGCCATTCAAAGACATGTTTAAATGCTAGAAATTCTTCAAACAAAAGGTGCAACTCATCCCCAATGTTGGCCGAACCTAGACAAGCCTTTTCAGCTCCTTTGCTGTCCAAATTCGTTTGGCCACTTTCTTCTTCATTAAGATGTCTTCAAAATGTCCCAAATGGCTGAATTTACATATCCAAGAGGGCTACTCACGTTCTCCCTTATTGCTGGACACTTTTCAGCCAAAAGAGACCAAATTAATAGCTCAATTATTGCATGGAACGTACCTAGCTGCTGCATGCATCTTCAAGTGACTTAAAATTCATTTTCCCTTCTAGAAAGCTGCCCATTAACATTCCCAAAGGCTGCACATGGACTTGGACGAATTTTTGGGACCATTAATCTTCTAGAAACCCATCCATTGGAGTGTCATTAATGCCATATACATCCAAACGAATTTGCAAGCACATCAAGGCCACATTCAGCCGAAATTTGCCAAGACACTAAGAGACTTTGTTCTAGATTTTTCTAGCTTATTTTAGTTTAATTTTTACTTAGCCTTTAAGCTATGACCATTTGGCTAACTCCTTGATTTATTATAAATATTTGCTTTCATTTGTAAAGGTAACAACTTTTAGAACTTTAATCAAATTATATGGACTTTTGTTCATTGAGTGAGTTTATCTCCTCTTCATTTTCGTATGAGTTTCATCTTTGACTTATCATGCTTTGCTTGTGGCATCAACTGATCTCATCCATCAACTTATACCATAGGTTTTTATCTCTATAGATAACGGGTCTTTGGTCCATCTTCGAATCCATCTATCCACCTTAAATGTTATAGAGACCAGGGTGACACATCTTTGTGTTGAATCGTTTCTTGTTTAAGTCCTATTCTCCATTTTCACCAAACTATCAAAATATCACCTATCCCTTATCCATCTTCCTTTCTAAAAATTGAACCTATCCTTCTCCTTATCTGAATCATTCCCACACTTAAACACCTCCATTCCTAACTTAAGCCATCTTCTAAACTAATTCACTTAAGCTTCCACAAACTCCTCCGTATCTTCCTATTATTTCTCGAAAGGCTTATCACCTCCTCGTAGACGATTGGGCAATTCGCATACATTTCGACTCTCCCCGAGGTGGACTGTATCAATCATACAAGCAAAATTTGTTTACACATTCATTCAAACAAAATTTACGATGCTTGCTTTCTCTCATGGACGATTCATAATAACAAACTCTAGGATTTAAACACGTGATTTTGATCATTCTTTCAAAAATGTAGCAAGAATTCCTTTTTCATCAAGAATTCACACATGCCAAGTAAAGAGGATGTAGGCAAAAACAAGCTCAAGTAATCAAACTTCTTTATTCTCTTTTGAACTGACATGTAAAGACATGAGTATTTCGCACAAGAATTTAAAGATGTCTCAAGAACAACACAATCGGATAGATTAATTGTCTTACACGAAAACCTTTTACCAAATGTGTTAAGCAAAGAAAATGTGAACATACCAACATTCAAACAACCATATATCTCAAGTTTCATTCGATCAAACTTACACAAACACGCGAAATTTACACAACAGAGTAGAAACGTCTCACCATCATCACAAACAATTGGACTATGAGTTTTACATGGCAACTTTTTAACACACAAGTTCGAAAATTATTTGTGTTGATTTATACTTACTTCACCAACACACTTGTTAACGCGGTAATTTTTGTTAGAGAAACTCGTCTTGCTATCTTTTAAAACGGACGCATCAACATTAAACAAAGAATGTAACCATATCAACTATATTATCACAAACATTCAAGTGGGATGGTGGAGACTTAAACGTCATAGAACCCTCACCTTGCTTACCTTTAAGCGCCGGTGGACTAGGGTCATCTATGTTCTTACCTTTCTCGATCAACTTGAACCGCCTCTCATCGGAAAGATAGTGAAGTTGAAATTTATCAATGGGATTTCGAGAAACCTGAAAAGAAGAAACAATACAAGGAGAACTCACAGGATGGTTAGTAAAAACACTCCTTGCTCTTTCTTGCTCACTTTCTTCTTTTTCACTCATTTCATTTTCAAACTCTCTCTCTTTTTCTATCGTCTCTTTTGAAGACTCATTCTCACTTTTTATCTCACTTTCATTTTCAATTTTTGTTCCTTGCTCACGATTCTCAATCTCATTTTTCTTTCTTTCATTCTCTTTTTCTTTTTCGATTTCTTTTTCTTTCACTTCTCTTTTTCTTTTCTCGATTTCGTTTAAGATCCACTCATTCTCTCGCATCAACTTCTCTTGTTTCTCTTTTCTTTTTATTTCTTTTTCTCGCTTCCTTTCGTTACAAGATGAAGGTAAAACGAAAGAATCAGAATGAGATGATTTCTCTTGGGTTTGAATGGAAGGATTTACATAGGAATCACGTTTACTTCTTCGTAAGGACTCCTCTGTGGATGAATACTTTGATGAATACGAAGAATGACTTGTGTTTTCTCGTTCGTCATCTTGATAGGCTTTAAACTCGAAACTTGTTTTATTTCATCTCGAATTCCTTGATGAATAAGAACCACGATATAGATCTCTTCCCAAATGGTCATTAGATGTGTGCTTTCATGATGATCTTATCTCCGTCCCTTGACTGGGTGAAATTTGCTTTCATCAGGCTCTTTCCTCCACTCGGTCCAATCGTTCATGCAATTTGTCAAATTTAGATTCTACCATTCTACGCTGATACGATCCGCCTCGGGGTGAGTTGAGTCATATGTGAAGTTGCCCAATCGTCTATGAGAAGGTTTCGTTCGACAAGTTTGAAGGTGGTACTTTTGGGTAAAATGGTGCGAAAGCTATTGAAAAGGGGTTTCAAAGATAGGTCGAAGGATATGAATTTTATATAGGTTCGGTTAAAGTATGAAGATGGAGATTGGTATGGAAGGGAATTAACAATAATGGATGATAAGTAAAAGGAGGATTCGACTATAATGAAGGGAAAGGAAGGAAAGAAAGAAAGTTTGGTAGATGATGGATATGGAATAAAACAACTCAAAAACAAGTAAGAACCAATACTAAAAAGTATTGACCCGAATACTTATAGGCTTTCAAGGTGGAAGATGGGAGTAGTGAAACCTCGACCCACTACTTAGAAAAGTAGGAACCTTAGTATGAAGGTGAATGCCACACTATATAATAGTGATAAGTTCGGATAGAAGAAATCAGGTTGACGCCACTAGAGACTAGATAAGCCAACGAGTCTTCAACGAATTATGAGAGAAAACAATCTCACAAATTTCATATAAGTTTAATAATTTTTTTCAAACTAAGCAAAAAGATCAAAAGCTCTTTTACAAAGGCTGATTTCACCTATTTATAATGCTAAATTAGGCTAGCTGAATGGTCACAAACATTCAACTTAATGTGCCAATTAAAAGCTAAAATTTAACTCAAGTCTTTTCACATTCTTGAGCCAAATAATTCCATCCTTGAATTGTCTTTAATTCAGCTGAATGAATGACTTTAAGTGCTTGAAAAATGACTCTTGAGTTAGCCCTTGGCCAACCGAATGGACACCATCTACTTAATCAACTTCTTAATGATGTTTGAATGCTTGAAATAACCCTTGAAATGGCAAAAACGGCTGGTAGTGGAAAGGTTGCTGCCAAAATTAATTTGGATGATTAAATGATCCTTAAACCTCCTTTGAATGATGTATAAAACATCCCTTGTAACAGCCACTTCATTTGTAACCAAAAATGACTTAAAAAGTCACTTTATTTAATGTGTAACAGCCCTTGTAATGTAATGATTATGACTTGAAAAGACTCCTGCAATAAATACATTAAAATGAGCTTATTAAACACATGTAGTCACTTATTAAATATAACACACATTAATACTTAACTTCGGTAAATAAACTATGCATCAATTACTCCAAAGAACTAGTTAATTAAAGATACATCATTAAATAAAACTTAACTCATGCATCAATAAATAATCCTAGGAACTAGATTAATTAATGAAGCAACAATAAAATTTAATTCATTAAAAGAACTCAATTAATTAAACTAAGTTGAGTTGAATTAATGACCTGCAACTCATTTATTAACTAAGATGCTTAAATGCAATTATTTAAAATGCAAACTAAATGAACAAATGAGTTACTTAATGCATGACTTAATTAAATGCAGAACACATAATGCATGTCATAATTAAAATATGTAGATCAATAATGCATGACATTAACTAAAGATGCATTTAATTAAACAAGACATAATTAAAGACTAAAGTATTGAGTTGATTCAAGCTCAAATGAGCTGAATTTGAACTGGACAAAGCTCGTGGAGCTGGAAACGAGCTGGGATCAGCTTACCAACAATGCAATGCTCGACTCGAAATACTTGTCCAAAGAAGTTCGTGGGGCATGCTCGCATCATTCCCCCCTCTTTTAGGCGACTTGTCCTCAAGTCGGGTTGTTCCTCTATTGGAAAATATTTCCTCTCGTTCAGCTTTCCTCGATCGAACGGAATAGAAGATATCACACAATCCTGGAAATGATTTATCAATGGACAAGAAAGCACATCACCATCATAGATAAGTAACAGTGGGTTAAGACAACAAAAACCTAAAGATAAACCAAATCCTAAGCAAAAAACTGATTTTATTTTGCCAAAATGACTTATCAATTTTGAAAATGACAAGTGCAAAGTATTCAACTCCAAATAGCTCTTATAGAATGTAGTCCAAAGATCATATGGCAATAATCTCAATTGGGCAAAGCAAACATACTTCAATTTATTGAAAAGTTTCATTACTCCATCAATGCAAACATGTGGATTCAATTGGATAAAAGGATACTTAGTCATGAAAATTTGTAAAAAGTTAAGCATACTATTCCATATCCAAAACTTTTCAATATGTTTATTCAAAAACAGAAATTCATGTGATTGTACACACAAAGTGTTCCATGGCCAACATCTTTGATACGGGCACGCCCGGGGCACCACAAATTTTCAAGTCGACGAAGCTCGACGCCAAAGTGCCAAGTGCTGAGAAGCTGATTTGCACTTTGGTGCATTTCCAAATTGAGCCAGATTAGTCCATTTGGGTTTAATTTGAGCTCACTCGAGCTCGTTCCAGCTCGTTGAGCTGATTAGTTAATTTAAATAAATTGCTTCTTTTAATTATTTATTTTCCTACAGCAAATTAAATAAGTCTAAATAATTATTTTAGTGTTTGGATTAATTTGTTTAAATAAGTCTTAATTAGTGCATAATTAATAGTCAACTTTAATATGTCTAGATTAGGACCAATTTAATAGTTGGCTGCTACTTCATTTATTTGGCCGAAATCTGCATTTAAAGTGTCCTAATGTTGCATTTAAGTTGTCTAAAACTACCAGCCGAAATTAATGAAGGCATTGACCACCCTTTATTTAATTTGTCCAGCCTAAAAACATGTTTAAAAGTTGTTTTAAATTGCTGGACACTAATAGGCGAATTCTTTATGTGCAGGTGCTTTTTGGGGACATCATTTAAAGCATGGGCGGCAGCTTCATTTAAGGAAGCATTGGGGCATGCATGGGACATTAAGGGCTGACGTTTGTGCTCCCCAACATGCCTTTTTCCTTTTCCCAAACATCCATTAAAGATGGACAATCAGCAGCATGCAAGACATCCTTTAATGAGATGTTGGAGTTGGTTTAGACGGTATTAAATGACCTGAGCATGCATGAGACATATTCATTGCCATGTTTGTGCATGCGTGGAACACATTCAAGGCATTTATGTGCTGGTTTCATTTCCTAGACGTGATAAATGAGCTGTTGGGAGTTGCTTCTTCATGCATGGAACAACAATTAATGAAGTGTTGGTGCATACATTAATGGACGGCAGCATCATTAATTGACATGTTGGAACATGCATGGTTTTGAACTACAAAAGGGAGTTAAGGAGCTTGCTTCATGAATAAAAAAAGAGAGCAACATTTAAGAACATGCTGGGTGCTTGGTTGGGACGACATTTAAGAGGCTGTCTTGGGACATGAATGGATGAAATTAATGCATTCATGTGCAGCATTTTTCTTTTTAGCCGAATTTAATGTTTTTGTTGGACATGCTGGTGCCTTTTTCGTAAACATAAAAGGTCAGGTTATTAAAATCGGCTGGTGCATCTTGATAACATAAAAGTAGCTGCTGTTGAAGTTTCCCAAGGGGGCCAATTCGTGGAGTGCAAGAGACATCAGTTTTATCATTTATTTCGGCAACTTTTGAGCTTAATTGTTGCTCATATTCGGCCAATGGATACACCCCTTCAAGGATGGCTATTCCTCTTCTCCAAGGCAACACTTAAACCCCATTAAAAGACCATGACCGAATGTAGACATTTCCAAACAACATTCAGCCGAATTTCTTTATTCTAGAAGCAAGACCAATCAGATTTTCAATGCACCTCAATTAAAGTTCACTTGGCCGAATTTGCAAGCACATCAAGGCCACATTCAGCCGAACTTTGTCAAGCAAACCAAGGGATTTTCTTCTAGATTTCTCTAGCATTTTCTAGTTTAATTTTTGCTTAGCCATTAAGGTTTTCTAGTGACCATTCGTCTAGCCATTTGAGAGCCTATAAATAGTTGTTATTTTCATTTGTAAAGGTTAGAACTTTCATCTTTGAATTTTAATCAAATTATATGAACTTTTGTTCATCGAGTGAGCTTGTCTCCTCTTCACTTTTCATGCAAGTTTCATAGACTTATCGGGCTGTGCTTGTGGCATCTATCACTTGTTCTTCCATACTGTTATACCACTGGTTCTTACTTCACTAAGTAACGGGTCTTTGGTCCATATCGACATCCATATTACCACCTTAAACAAATATAGAACCCAGAGTGACACTTCATTAGTGTTGAATCGATTCTTTGTTTAAGTTCCTTATCCATCTCCACCGATCTATCACCTATCTACTTATCCATCATTATTTCTTTCCAACAAACCGAACCATTTCCTTATCACCATATTCCTTCCATAGTTATTTTTGAACCTATCCTTTCATTCATCTAAACCATATCTTTTATTTTCTAACCTCCATTCCTAACTTTCTCAATTATCATTCCTTTGATAGCTTCCGCAACTTTAATCTATTTACATCCACATTTTACTATTAATTCTCGAAGGCTTGATTTACTCCTCGTAGACGATTGGGCAATTTGCATACATTTTGACTCTTCCCGAGGTAGACTGTATCACAAGGCCACATTCAGCCAAACTTTGTCAAGCAAACCAAGGGATTTTCTTGTAGATTTCTCTAGCATTTTCTAGTTCATTTTTTGCTTAGCCATTAAGGTTTTCTAGTGACCATTCGGCTATCCATTTGAGAGCCTATAAATAGTTGTCATTTTCATTTGTAAAGGTTAGAACTTTCATCTTTGAATTTTAATCAAATTATATGAACTTTTGTTCATCGAGTGAGCTTGTCTCCTCTTCACTTTTTGTGCAAGTTTCATAGACTTATCGGGCTGTGCTTGTGGCGTCTATCACTTGTTCTTTCATACTGTTATACCACTGGTTCTTACTTCACTAAGTAATGGGTCTTTGGTCCATACCGACATCCATATTACGACCTTAAACAAATATAGAACCCGGGGTGACACTTTATTAGTGTTGAATCGATTCTTTGTTTAAGTTCCTTATCCATCTCCACCGATCTATCACCTATCTACTTATCCATCATTATTTCTTTCCAACAAACCGAACCATTTCCTTATCACCATATTCCTTCCATAGTTATTTTCGAACCTATCCTTTCATTCATCTAAACCGTTTCTTTTATTTTCTAACCTCCATTCCTAACTTAACCCATTTTCTAAACCAATTCATTTGTAGCTTCTGCAAACTCTTCCATATTTCTCGATTATTTTCTGAAGGCTTGAATTACTCCTCGTAGACGATTGGGCACTCGCATACATTTCAACTCTTCCCGAGGTGGACTGGATCAATCTTTCAATCATTTGCTTATTATCATGATTTGTGATAACATTATGTCCATTGTCACAATCCAACACAAACAAATCAATACTAGGCCAAAAACTACCATCAAACACATCATGATTCAAAGAATTTCCAAACATCCAATCAACAAAATTTTCATCTTCATTTGAACGAAGCAAAGGTATTTGAAAATTTTCAAAGACTTTACCTTGATGATCTTGAAGTGAAGAAAATTTATGATTGGTTTTACCTTTGTCAATCAAGATAAATCTTCTCTCCTCGGAAATGTAATGTAATACAAACCTTTTATCTCGAACAACTTGGATGGATGATGAGACACCATGACATCTCATGTTCCTCGAAGTGTGGAATTCATAAAAACAAGATTGGTTAGTATTAACAGAATTGATGGACTTAAAAGGGAAAGATAGATTATATTCGAAATTCAATTCAAGTCCATATGTTAGCCTTACCTTTTCAAAATGAAACAAATATTTCATATGTGGCCAAACAATATGATTAAGGAACAAAACACAACCAAAGCCATTAAGTTTTATTGCCTTAATTAAAGTACAAATATCAAACAAACTTAAATAAGATGTACAACAAGCAAGTTGCTTGAAGTTTCTATAAAATGAATCAAAGTAACAAATACCAGGTTTGAACACACGAACTTGATCATTCGTTCCAACATGCAACATATTTTGAATAATTTCCAATGTCCACAACATGTTAGAAAATGATGTAATCGACTCACTACAGGACTTAAATTCCACTCGATCAAGCAAGCATGCGAGTTGACAAAACCAAGCCAGATCAAGATATGGGAATCTCATATAAAAATTCAAAGTTTTATCTTGAAGTCCAAAATCAAATGGTTTGAACATTGCATGCGAAAGCCTTTTATCATGTATGTCAAACAAAGATATGGTGAACATATAACTATTCAAAGATTCAAATCTATCACAAACCAAATGAACAGGCATGTTTAAACAGACATATTTAACACATGAGTCCAAAGATTTTATATAACCAAAATTTGTATGTGCAAAGTTTTTATTAAACACATCTAAAATTCGATTAGGGTGAGCCATTCCAATGGAAGGATCAAACGTGTCACAAGATAGAATTTTCACGGCACTTTTCGAAGCAGGGTCATCAAGAGATGAATATGGACTAATCAAATCAAATGATGGTGGCATATCAGAAATTGACCCATCAAAATCTTTATGAGCAATTTTTAAATCGGACAACCATGATTCGATAAACATGGAATTCTTACCTTTCTTACCTTCAATCATAAGTGGGTTGATACAGTCCCGGTCTCGAGAGGAAAACAGGATGTATACTTGGTTGCCCGATCGTAATCGAGAAATACAGATATTGAAGATAGAAGAAGAATAATAGTCGAGAAATAAAAGAAGTATAGTTTTAGAGAAGAGGGTAGGAAGTTTGGTTAATGTAAAGTACGAGTGGTTCGGGATTAGCTCAGGTTTAGAAAAGGTATTCGGGAAAGGGCTCGGTTTAGGAATGGCTCGGGTTTGATATGGAAGAGTTAATGTTGTAAGTTAGGTTGGGATAGTAACTCAGATAATGATTCGAGGAATGTGCGGGGTTCAGTTTTTAGAAAGGGAGGTTTCAGTTTTTTTTGGCTTAAGAAACAAGTATGAACCAATACCGAAAGGTATCGACCCGGGATACTTATACGTTTCCTAAGTTTCGGGTTTTGGATAAAACGGACCTCGACCCACTATCAAAATATGATAGGAACCTCGGTATCGGGATAAGAACAAGGATGGGTTGACGCCACTAGCTCGTTAGATAAGCCAACGGATCCTAAAATGAAAGTAGAGAAGTGCTCTCACAAATTCGACAGAATAACGGTATGTATTTCATCAAAAGTTTTTTTACAAATGGCATTGTTTGGATATTTATAGTCCATAAGAAACCAACCCAAAAGACACAAAAATTAGCTTAATTTCTAAGTAAATTCGGCCCTTTAATGTCCTAGATAAGTCTAGAATTTTCAGCCCCTTAGTTGCTGTCCATATTCATTCATGAATCTCAAAAATCATCTTCTAGAAGTAGCTTGGTGCAGCCGAATTCATTGTAGGAGCAAAGGGGTTGAATGGCCCTTAATATTCGGCCTAGGGACGTGCATGGCATGCCTTGGGAAGCCGAATGGCTATGTCTTTGTTCAAGGCTGTATTGGGACATGTAAAAGCCCTCCCAAAATCCCATACCATCTTTTAATTGCTTCCCACGTATGGAGACAACAATCAGCATATTAATCACGTTTTGAAGAGAGGAAACAACCCATTAAATGACGCCCTTTGCTTTCATGAGGCCAACAAGCTCATTAAGCCTTTGTCTTTTACGAAAAATAGCCTAGGAAAATGGAACAAACAGCCATTGAATGTGCCGTCCAAATCCATGCATGCCAGCCCATTTAATGCCGTCCAAACCAACACCAACACCTCATTAAAGGGTGTTTTTGCATGCTGCTGAATTGTCCATCTTAATGGACGTGTGGGAGACATAAAAAGACACATTGGGAAGCTTAAACCAGCAGCTAATTAACTCCCATGCATGGAGACACAAACCAGCACATTAGTGATGCCTTTTTACTTTCACGATGCGTCCAACATAGCATTTAATAACATTTCATGCATGCAGCTGGTTGTCCTTGTTTAATGGACGTTTGGAGGAGTCCAAAAGACACGTTGGGAAGCTTACTCCAATAGCACATTAATTCTCACGCATGCTCCAACAAAGCCTTAATGCTGCTTCATTAATTCTGCCGCACATGCATTAAACATGTCCCAAAAGCACCTACAAATAATTAATTTCGGCCATTAGTTTTTCCAGCAACAAAACACATATTTAAGACATGTTTTAAGCTACATAACATGTAATAAATAGGGCCTTAAGTTGTCCAAAATTCGGCTGGACACATTTAATATGAAGAATCTTTTAATTAGATCCTAAACTAGACATATTAACTAATATTCATTAATTATGTAATATCTAAGACATATTAAAGATAAATTTTAATTATGCAAAGACTCTGACTTATTTAATCTTATTTAATTGCATCAAATAATTATAACACTTATTTAAGTTGTCCAAATTTGTTTAATTAATTTTAGCTAATTATTTAACTAAGGCCGAGTGGCCAAATGACTAAGGCCGAACGGCCATATGGAGTTCTTTCGGAATGTGAGCTCACAGTATCATGCAACACGGAGTCGAAATATCTTTCGAATTAGACTTAGCATCATCCCATGCTTGCTGGATTAGAACTCCGATCGCTTCTTTAAATTGTTTCGCACGAGCTCTCATAATCGATTCTTGAGGTAACACCAACGGGTCTCGGCTCGATTACTGCTCATGATGGGGCGTGCCCATATCATCCTCCCCCTCTTGAAAATGACTTGTCCTCAAGTCAGGACCTGCATCAAACGGAGTTAAATCAGCAACATTAAAACTGGCGCTGATGTTGTACTCACCGGGCAAATCTAGTTTATATGAGTTCTCATTAATTCGCTCAAGGACTTGGAAAGGTCCGTCTCCTCTCGGTGATAATTTATTTCATCGACGAGCTGGAAACCATTCCTTTCTCATATGCACCCAGACCCAGTCTCCGGGTTCAAACACAATTTGCTTTCGTCCTTTGTTGGCTCACTGAGTGTATTGCTCAGTTTTTGCCTCGATATTCTCGCGCACCTTTTGATGCAGCTCATTGACATAGTCTGCCTTTTTCCTAGCATAAGAATGGACAAATTTGTCAAAAGGCAATGGTAATAAATCAAGAGGAGTTAGAGGATTAAACCCGTAGACAGTCTCGAAGGGGAAAATTTAGTCGCGGAATGAATAGCTCTGTTGTATACAAATTCGACGTGAGGCAGGTAGTCCTCCCATGTTTTGAGATTCTTTCACACTATTGCTTGAAGTAGAGTCGATAGGACTCGGTTCACCACCTCGGTTTGCCCATCCGTTTGAGGATGACAAGTGGTTGAAAACATCAATTTTGTTCCTAGTTTTCCCCACAGAGTTCGTCAAAAATGACTTAGGAACTTGACGTCTCGATCGGATATGATCGTCCTCAGAACTCCATGTAGACGTACGATTTCCCTGAAAAACAAGTTTGCAATATGCACAGCATCATCGGTCTTAGAACAAGGAATAAAATGGGACATTTTGGAAAATCGATCAACTACAACAAAAATCGAGTCCTTCCCTGTTTTAGATCTTGGTAAGCCAAGGATAAAGTCCATGGAGACGTCGGTCCAAGGAGTGTCTAGAATAGGAAGGGGCGTATATAAACCATGAGGTTGAACTCGCGACTTTGCTCGTTTGCAGGCTATACATCGCTTGCATATTTGTTCTACATCCTTTCACATCCCCGACCAAAAGAAGTGTTCTTGTAGAGTTGACATCGTTTTGTCTCGTCCGAAGTGACCTATAAGGCCACCACTATGCGTTTCTATTATGAGAAACTCTCGAATAGAGCCGTTCAGTATGCATAGTTTATTCTCTTTGTAGAGAAATCCTTCGTACCTATAAAACTTATCAAAGGCACAGTTTTTGCAAGCATTATATATGTCCCCAAAGTTAACATCATCAACATACAAATCTTTTATATGATGGAAATCAAGTAATTTAGAATCAAGAAAAGTCATTAGAGTATACCTTCATGATAACGCATCCGCTACTACATTTTCCTTACCTTTCTTATACTTGATTACGTACAGAAACTATTCTAAATACTCGATCCATTTCGCATGCCGTTTGTTTAGCTTATGTTGACCTTTGATGTACTTGAGCGCTTTGTGATCCGAATGAATAACGAACTCTTTCAGCCTCAAGTAATGTTGCCACGTTTCAAGCGATTTTATGAGAGCGTACATCTCCTTGTCATACACGGGGTAATTAAGTGGAGCTCCGCTCAGTTTCTCGCTAAAGTATGCCACCGGTCTTCCATTCTGAGTTAGCACGGCTCCGATCCCTACACCTGATGCATCACACTCAATCTCAAAAGTTTTAGTAAAGTCAGGAAGGGATAACAATGGGGCTTTAACAAGACATTCTTTAATGGCATTAAAAGACCGTTCTTGCTTGTCAGACCAATGAAATGTCGAATTCTTCTTGATTACGCTCATCAAAGGAGCAGCTATCATGCTGAAATTGGGCACGAATCGGCAGTAGAAACTAGCCAACCCATGAAAGCTTCATACTTGGCTAATCATCGTAGGACGAGGCCATTCTTGGATTGCTCGAACCTTCTCTTGGTCTACCTCCAAGCCATTTGCACTTACGACGTATCCTAAGAAAACAACCTTGTCAGTGCAAAAAGAACATTTCTTGAGATTAGCGTACAATACCTCTTTCCGTAATGTTTCTAAGATCGCTCGTAGATGTTGGACATGTTCCTCCAAAGATTTACTGTACACTAAGATATCGTCAAAATAAACAACACATGATTTTCCAATGAAAGCTCGTAAAACATGATTCATAAGACGCATAAAAGTACTTGGAGCATTTGTAAGCCCGAATGGCATTACCAACCATTCGTACAAACCTAGCTTCGTTTTGAAAGCTGTTTTCCACTCATCGCATCGTGCATCCGTATTTGGTGATATCCACTTTTGAGGTCGATCTTTGTGAAGATTCTCTCTCCACTTAACTCGTCGAGCATATCATCGAGTTGGGGTATCAGGTGTCGATACTTAACAGTAATCTTGTTGATGGTGTGACGGTCGACACACATGCGCCATGAGCCATCTTTCTTAGGCACAAGTAATACCGGTACCGTACATGGACTAAGGCTCTCTCGAATATAACCTTTTTCGAGCAATTCAGTGATTTGCTTTTGGAGCTCTTTTGTTTCCTCAGGATTGCTCCGGTACGCAAGTCGATTGGGTAGAGCAGCTCCAGGCACCAAGTCGATCTGGTGCTCAATGCCTCGAATGGGCGGCAAACCACTTGGGATCTCCTCTGGAAAGATGTCTTCAAATTCTGAATCAAAGACAGCACAGAAGAAGGAAGATTATCGGATAAATCGTTAGTGTTCAAAAACGCTTCTTTGTACAGAAGCAAGTACATAGGATGCCTCAAACTTAAAGCCTTTCTTATATCACTCGCTTTTGCTAGAACACTCATTTTTCTACTCTCTTTTTCATCTTCATCTTTTTCTTTCTTTTGTTTTCTCTCATTTGTTTTTGCACTCATATTTTTCTCTCGCTCATTTTTCTTAACTTTCTCTTTTGTATTCTTTTCTTTTTCTTTTGATTGATCAATGGAAATTCAAAGCTTTTTCTGATCATCAAAGACTTGTTTAGGCATTAAGGGGGTAAGTGTCACATTCCTTCTGATATGCTTGAAGGAATACAGATTAGTGTAGCCATCGTGCATCACTCGGCGGTCATATTGCCATGGACGTCCCAAGAGTAAGTGGCCCGCATGCATTGGCACTACGTCGCATAGCACTTCATCGGAGTATTTCTCGATGCTGAAGGATACTAAGACTTGCTTAGTAACTCTAAGTTCTCCACCGTCGTTAAGCTACTGAAGCTTATACGGAGTCAGATGCTTTGTCGTTGTTAATCCTAGCTTTTCCACCATGAGGGTACTTGCTACGTTCGTGCAACTCCCTCCGTCGATGATAAGGCTACAAACCTTGCCTTGCACCTGGCATCTCGAATGGAAGATATTTTCTCGTTACTCCTCGTTTCTCATGCTTTGAAGACTGAGGCTTCACTTCACGACGAGCAATTCACCTTCAACAGGTTGTTCTATTCCTCATCAGCTTCAGAGTTGGATCCAGACTCACACTCCTCCTCGTCTTCTGCTTCAGAGTTTGTCTATTCGGGCATTGACTTGTGATGTGTCCTCGGCCAAGGCATTTGAAGCATTTGATGTCCCTCGATCTAGTGTTAGAACTGTCTGGAGCCTTGCCTTTGCTGGTTTCGGCCATAGGCTTGTTCATCTTAGGGGTGAAAGTGGAATCTTTTAGCTTGTTCGCAGGGAACCCCTTACTTGTATTTTGGCCCCACTTCGAGGGTTTAGCATTGGAGTAACTTCGGGATGCTCCTTTTTGCTTCAACTATTTTTCTACTTTGATGGCCATGTGGACCATATCCTCCATCTCGACATAATGTTGTAATTCCACAACATTTGCTATCTCTTGGTTGAGCTCAGCTAAGAAATGAGCCATGGTAGCTTCTCATTCCTCTTGGATGTCGGCTCGGATCATCGCAACCTCCATTTCTTTATAATAATCTTCGACGCTTCTCGCCCCTTGAGAAAGATGTTGAAGTTTTTGATGTAACTCTCGATGATAGTATGAAGGGATAAAATGTCGTCTCATGGCCGCTTTCATCTCGGCCCATGTAGTGATTGGTCGTTCGCCATTGCGCCTTCGACTCGTAGTCAACTGATCCCACCAGATCATGGCGTAGTCGGAAAACTCTATAGCGGCTAATTTGTTTCGGAGTAGTTGTGGCAATCGAACACAAGTTTGATCTTCTTTTCCCATTCTAGATAGGCTTCAGGATCTGACTTTCCGTGAAAAGGAGGAATGGTTAACTTAATATTTTTAAGATCGTCATCTTCCCGTCTCCGATCTCTTTGGCCGCGATTTTGGGGATCTCTCCTTCCAACACTGATGTTGGATTCATGATCACTTTTGCCCTCACTGAACTCATTAATGTCTTCATCAACTTCCCGTTGTAGCTCACATCGTTGATTAGGCCGTCCACACCTTTGTCTGGCGACTTCTCGTGGTCTTTGGGCTTCCACTTGATAGAGTCGATCTTCAAGAGGGTTAAGCCTCCGTTCAAGTAGTCTTTCCATTTCTCGCAAGAGGGCTTGCATTTGCAAGTCAAGAACATTTCAAATCGGTTGTCTTACTTGTTGTTCCTCCACTTTTCGTCCGGAATCTTGTGACATTGTAGTAAATTTAAATCCTCACAAACAAATCCTCTCAGTTCACTCGGAAAGAAAGAAGTTTAATGGCACTCACACTCGTGTTTATCACTCTTAGTTCAGCTTTTACCTCCCCTCAAATGATCTCACACTCTCATGCCTTTTACCTCTACACTTTCTCGTGATTTCGTTGTTCGGATTTGCCAAGGCCTATTTGGGCTTAGGAGGTCGGTCACAAATGGGTATCAAGGGTCGTAACGAGTTGGGTATTAGGGTAGGCCAAAGAAAAAAAATGTCGGGTAGGTTGGAACAGGGTGAACAGAATTGGGTCGAGAGAAAGAGAAGAAGATTACTGAAGAAGAAGAGTTATCAAACTTTTAAACGAATTTTTTTTATAATACGATTTTTTTTAATTCACGATTTTTTTTTAAATTCACAATTTTTTTTATATATACGATTTTTTTCAACTTACTTTGGATCTTCGATTAACAGCTTCAGATTAGTCGTCAGACTTCGTAATTCTCGGTTTAACCAGCTCTGATACTAGATGATATAGTCCCGATCTCGAGAGGAAAACGGGATGTATACTTGGTTGCCCGATCGTAATCGAGAAATATGGAAATTGAAGATAGAAGAAGAATAATAGTCGAGAAATAGAAGAAGTATAATTTTAGAGAAGAGGGTAGGAAGTTTGGTTAATGTAAAGTACGAGTGGTTTGTGAGATTAGCTCGGGTTTAGAAAAGGTATTCGGGAAAGGGCTCGGTTTAGGAATGGCTCGAGTTTAATATGGAAGAGTTAATGTTGTAAGTTAGGTCGGGATAGTAACTTGGATAATGATTCGAGGAAAGTGCAGGGTTCAGTTTTTAGAAAGGGAGGTTTCAGTTTTTTTGGCTTAAGAAACAAGTATGAACCAATACCGAAAGGTATCGACCCGGGATACTTATACGTTTCCTAAGGTTTGAGTTTTGGATAAAACGGACCTCGACCCACTATTGAAATACGATAGGAACCTCGGTATCGGGATAATAACAAGGACGGGTTGATGCCACTAGCTCGCTAGATAAGCCAACAGATCCTAAAATGAAAGTAGAGAAGTGCTCTCACAAATTCGACAGAATAACGGTATGTATTTCATCAAAAGTTTTTTTACAAATGACATTGTTTGGATATTTATAGTCCATAAGAAACCAACCCAAAAGACACCAAAATTAGCTTAATTTCTAAGTAAATTCGGCCCTTTAATGTCCTAGATAAGTCTAGAATTTTCAGCCCCTTAGTTGCTGTCCATATTCATTCATGAATCTCAAAAATCATCTTCTAGAAGTAGCTTGGTGCAGCCGAATTCATTGTAGGAGCAAAGGGGTTGAATGGCCCTTAATATTCGGCCTAGGGATGTGCATGGCATGCCTTGGGAAGCCGAATGGCTATGTCTTTGTTCAAGGCTGTATTGGGACATGTAAAATCCCTCCCAAAATCCCATACCATCTTTTAATTGCTTCCCATGTATGGAGACAACAATCAGCATATTAATCACGTTTTGAAGAGAGGAAATAGCCCATTAAATGATGTCCTTTGCTTTCACGAGGCCAACAAGCTCATTAAGCCTTTGTCTTTTACGAAAAATAGCCTAGGAAAATGGAACAAACAGCCATTGAATATGCCGTCCAAATCCATGCATGCCAGCCCATTTAATGCCATCCAAACCAACACCAACACCTCATTAAAGGGTGTTTTTGCATGCTGCTGAATTGTCCATCTTAATGGACGTGTGGGAGACATAAAAAGGCACATTGGGAAGCTTAAACCAGCAGCTAATTAACTCCCACGCATGGAGACACAAACCAGCACATTAATGATGCCTTTTTACTTTCACGATGCGTCCAACATAGCATTTAATAATGTTTCATGCATGCAGCTGGTTGTCCTTGTTTAATGGACGTTTGGAGGAGTCCAAAAGACACGTTGGGAAGCTTACTCCAGAAGCACATTAATTCCCACGCATGCTCCAACAAAGCCTTAATGTTGCTTCATTAATTCTGCCGCACATGCATTAAACATGTCCCAAAAGCACCTACAAACAATTAATTTCGGCCATTAGTTTTTCCAGCAACAAAACACATATTTAAAACATGTTTTAAGCTACATAACATGTAATAAATAGGGCCTTAAGTTGTCCAAAATTTGGCTGGACACATTTAATATGCAGAATCTTTTAATTAGATCCTAAACTAGACATATTAACTAATATTCATTAATTATGTAATATCTAAGACATATTAAAGATAAATATTAATTATGCAAAGACTCTGACTTATTTAATCTTATTTAATTGCATCAAATAATTATAACACTTATTTAAGTTGTCCAAATTTGTTTAATTAATTTCAGCTAATTATTTAACTGAGGCCGAGTGGCCAAATGACTAAGGCCAAATGGCCGTATGGAGTTCTTTCGGAACGTGTGATACGGGCTCGCCCGGGGCACCGATATATTTCAAATTAAAGGAGCTCGGGTCGCATGTTCCAAATATCGTGAAGTTGATATGCACTTTATTGCATTTTCAACTTGAGCCGGATTAGTCCGTTTGAGTTTCAATTCGAGTTCACTCGAGCTCGTTCCAGCTCTTTAAGCTGATTCTCTAATTTAATGCTTTAAATAAATTAAGACTTTTATTTATCAATTTTTCCTACAGCAAATTAATATGTCCAAATAATTAGTATCATAATAAATATGTTAGATTTATTTCATATGATTAAAATGTCATAGTTGAAACATGTATTTAATGTGTCCTTTAGTGTGCTGAATTTAAGATGTCTATATGACTTTTATTGTGTCAAATTAATGGTGTCTAGTTGCTCCCTTTAATTGCTGATTTAATGAACTAATAAGTTGATTTAAATTTGCTGCAGGTGCATCTATTATGGACGGCAATTAAGACTTGGAACATCATTTATTTCATGTTGGAGAGCTTAATGGACGACATTAAATACATGTTTGCTGACTTTTCATTTGCTTGGACGGCAGCCACTTAATTGGATGGAAAAACATGCATGAACGGCAGTAAATGCCTTGTCTAGCATGCATGAAGGCTATTTATTGAGCGGCTGGAAAAGGGACTGACGTTTGGGGTGCCTGCAAGGGATGGACGGCAGCAATTAAATAAGCTGATGTTTTCAGCTTCCCAAGGTGAATTTAATTCAAGTCAATGGCCGAATTTATGGAAGAAGCATGGCACAGATTCAAAGCTTTTTAGGCATGCATGAATGACATTTAAGGTGCTGCTGGAAACTAAAGGAAACATCATTAATGGCCTGTTGGTAGACAAAATTCAATGGCTGATGATTTTTTAATACATGTGCTTATCTCGTGAAAGACAAAAGGGGAAGTAGCATTAAAGGCTTTGCTCGATACTTGCTCTTCCATGCGTGAACGGCACTAAAGGAGTCTAAATGCTCCAATTTCCAAGGTGCTTCGTGAAAACAAAAGACAAGGGAGAGAAAGACATGCTTGGCCAAATTAAATGAGGTGTTTTAACATACATGAACAAGCACATTGGACGACACAAAAAGGAGTTAAATATGTTGTTGATGCTTGGCGTTCTAAGGAGCTAATTTTGAATCATCTAAAGGCTTTTTTTTCCTCCTCCAAATTCATCCGAACATTGCAAGCTTTCAAGCACCACATTCATCCGAATTTTGCCAAGCAAACCAATGGGTTTATTCTAGATTTTTCTAGCCTTTCCTAATTAAGAATTACTTAGCCACTAAGCCTTGCTAGTGACCCTTCGGTTGGTCCTTGAATAGTCTATAAATAGTTTTTAAACTTTATTTTGTAAAGGTAGCTAATTTTGATCTTTGAATATCATATATGAACTTTGTTCATTCGAGTGAGTTATCTCCTCTCTATCTTTCGTACAAGTTTCCTAGACTTATTAATTGCTTGTGGCGTCTAGACTTGTTCCTTCCATTAACCTATACCGTCGATTCTTATCACTTTTGATAACGGGTCGTGGTCCATTATCGACTTCCATCTATCACCTTAAACAAATATAGAAACCGGGGTGACACTTCGAGTGTTGAATCATTTCTGTGTTTAAGTCCTATCCTCCATTCCCACCAAACTATCATTTAACTATTATCTACATCCGTCTTCATTCAAACTTCCTTAAACCGAAATCCTTTGTCATCCATATTTCTTTCTATCACCAAACCCGAACCTATCCTCTTCTTTACTAAAATAGTTTCCATCATTCCTCAAACCACCATTCCTAAATTAATTCTATTTCCTAATAAAATTCACTTAAAAGCTTCCGCGAACTTATCTATTTCTCCATATTTACCTAATATTTTCTCGAAGGCTTAGAACTTCCTCGTAGACGATTGGGCACTTGCATACATTTCGACTCTTACCGAGGCAGAATGTATCATCTTGTATTAGAGCTACCAAACGAGGATTTTTGACGATGATCGTGAAGCCGGAAGTAGTTCGTAAGTAAAAAAAATTCAAAAAAAATCAAAAAAAAGTTATATTTTATTTTCTTGTATTTGAGCATCTTGTATTTGAAATAGTGAAAAAAAGAAAGAAAAAACGAAAATTTGAAAAAAAAAAAGAAAATAAAATAAAATAAACGAATATAAAAAAAAGAGAAGTTAAAAAAAAAGTGAAGATCTTGAAATTATTGCAAGTTTTATTTTTCATCTCTTTTATTTTGAGTCCCGAACAACGAAACCATTCTTCTACCCCGACCCCCAAATTTTTTTCTTTTTATAGCCTACCCAATACCAAAATTGTCTTTTGTTCAGCCTCTCCTATACCCGACATCAATCCCTTGTTAACCAATTTTGAAGCCGACCCTCAAGCCGCGATGAGTCTATCGAAACGAAATATAAAATTGTGAGAGCGAGAAAGAGCGGTAAAAGGCAAGAGTGTTACATTATAGAAAAAGCCAATTCTGAGTGTAAACACGAGTGGAGTGAATTTTCTTTGTGAGTGAATTGTGAGATTTTTGTGTAATAAATATGTTTCAAGAAGAACTCTCCGCCGATGACTTCCAATTTTTGGTGAACGAAATGGACCGAATGCTCGATAAAAAGTTAAATCCAATTCAAAAGCATTTGGACTGAGCGGAGGAAAAGGTTCAACGTAAGCACACCATAAAAAGTCAAAAAACAGAGCGACGACCATCTCAGAGACCCACCTTCGATGATTATTCAAGAAACAAATTCTGATATGACTGCCATTCGTCATCAATTTCAAAATCAAGAGACTTCTATAAAGAATTTTCTTCATCAAGAAATTCATCCTTCAATGAATATGTGAGAAAGGATTATCATCGAGATTCGTATTCATCAAGACCTTCGAGACAACGAGAAGAAAGTAACGAGTACAAGGTTTTTCGACAACGTGAACGAGAAAGCACAAGCCGTTCTTCAAGAAATTCACCCATGAAGAATCTTTCAAGAAGAAATGATTGTGATATTTATGAGAACATTCTCTCGATCCTTGAGTCAAATTTTTCTTCTTTCGACTCTTCTGACTCATCCTCCTGTTGTAATCAAAATGAAAAAGAAAAAGAAATTGAAAAAGAGCTCGAGAGAGAAGAAAACAAAAATGAGAGAAAAGGAAACAAAAATGAGAGAAAAGAAAAGGAGCTTGAAAAAGAAGTACAAGAAAAAGAGAGCAAAAAAGAAATAAAAGAACAAGATGAGCGAGAAAAAGTGAGCATTGATTTAACTAACTCTTTGGACTTTTGTTCTTCTTCTGTTTCTTCATTTCAGGGTCCCGACGTATCGTACGAAGACCTTCAACTTCAATACCTCCCGGAAGAACGATGTTTTCATTTGATTGAAAAAGGTAAGGAAGGTAAGTGCTTTGATAAGACTCAGTCTCCACTTAATCTTTCTAATGTTTGTGAACATGTGGATAATATCGTCCTTTGCCATTCCTCAATTCAATTTGATGCTTTAAATGATGGTAAGACGAATATATTTCCTTATTGTGTTGTAAAACATGAAAGTGGAGTAACGAATGTTCAAGACTCGATCAGGTATGACGATGACTTTTCTCTTAATCCTTATTTGTTTGATTGTGGTTATTACGAGATTAATTCATTGTCTAATACAAAATCTTTGAGTATTTGTAAATCGGTTTTGAAACATGTTAAGAGATTTGATCGTTCGAATTTGAGTTTGCACAATTCTTATTGGTCTAACATGTTTGATTTTTCAAAACCGTTGGCCCATCTTGATTCAAATAATCAAACGTATGTTTTCAAACCGGGCATATGTTCTGAATTATTTTATGGAAAACTCAAGTATCACCTGGTATTCTTGAAAGATTCCTATCATTTCGATTCTTGTCTTCTAATTAAGGTAACGAATTTTGTCAACTTTGTTTTCCATTTTTATTCGTTCCTTAAACTATTGTTAAGGTTGTTCACCTACCATTTGAAAATGATTGAATCTAACATGAAGCTTCGATCATACTACCTGCCTACGGAGAGAAGGTTTGTGATGCTCGAATAAGGTAAGAATGATCTTTGTCCTTTCGCGCATAAAAGTACATTTTCTGAACTTGTGGATGCGTTTCTGAACCCTACGAATGGTGAAAAGCTTTGCGTTGCTGATTTCGTTGTCGTAAAACATTTAGATCATTACATGCTTAAATATGCTAATTGGCTTGTCTGTGATCTACCTGTTTTCTTGATGGATAAAAGGATTCTTACGATTGATCATTTTGATAAATCTTGTATGAAAGGGTCCATATGTCAAACAAAGCCTGATACTGTTGTACGAAGTCGTGAGCCATGTGAAACATTTCGAATATCTATGTGTGATGTTTATGTTTATCATCTGAATCATTATTTGTGTGATCATTTTGTCATGTGGAATCCGCTTAAATCATATGCATGGGAGGATTATTCCATCTTGTTTCAAAAATTTGACAAGGCTTTGTTCCTTTTATATGATAATGTGACTGTGCCCGTTTGCATGCAATTTATTTGTTCTGTGATGTTCATATTTGGATTGCAAACGATCTTGCTAAATCATGTTTATCGTGTTCAGGTATCGCGACTATCATCCATCCCATTTGATCGAGGGAAGTCAAGCAAAACAAATTTTGTTTGAGACAACCAATAGGTTGATTCGAGAACGAATCGTCTTGAAGAGGGGAGGGATGATACGGGCTCGCCCGGGGCACCGACGAATTTCAAATTAAAGGAGCTCGGGTCGCATGTTCCAAATATAGTGAAGTTGATATGCACTTTATTGCATTTTCAACTTGAGCCGGATTAGTCCGTTTGAGTTTCAATTCGAGTTCACTCGAGCTCGTTCTAGCTCTTTGAGCTGATTCTCTAATTTAATGCTTTAAATAAATTAAGACTTTTATTTATCAATTTTTCCTACAGCAAATTAATATGTCCAAATAATTAGTATCATAATAAATATGTTAGATTTATTTCATATGATTAAAATGTCATAGTTGAAACATGTATTTAATGTGTCCTTTAGTGTGCTGAATTTAAGATGTCTATATGACTTTTATTGTGCCGAATTAATGGTGTCTAGTTGCTCCCTTTAATTGCTGATTTAATGAACTAATAAGTTGATTTAAATTTGCTGCAAGTGTATCTATTATGGACGGCAATTAAGGCTTGGAACATCATTTATTTCATGTTGGAGAGCTTAATGGACGACATTAAATACATGTTTGCTGACTTTTCATTTGCTTGGACGGTAGCCACTTAATTGGAAGGAAAAACATGCATGAACAGCAGTAAATGCCTTGTCTAGCATGCGTGAAGGCTATTTATTGAGCTGCTGGAAAAGGGATTGACGTTTGGGGTGCCTACAAGGGATGGACGGCAACAATTAAATAAGCTGATGTTTTCAGCTTCCCAAGGTGAATTTAATTCAAGTCAATGGCCGAATTTATGGAAGAAGCATGGCACAGATTCAAAGCTTTTTAGGCATGCGTGAATGACATTTAAGGTACTGCTAGAAACTAAAGGGAACATCATTAATGGCCTGTTGGTAGACGAAATTCAATGGCTGATGACTTTTAATACATGTGCTTATCTCGTGAAAGATAAAAGGGGAAGTAGCATTAAAGGCTTTGCTGGATACTTGCTCTTCCATGCGTGAACGGCACTAAAGGAGTCTAAATGCTCCAATTTTCAAGGTGTTCGTGAAAACAAAAGACAAGGGAGAGAAAGACATGCTTGGCCGAATTGAATGAGGTGTTTTAACATACATGAATAAGCACATTGGACGGCACAAAAAGGAGTTAAATATGTTGTTGATGCTTGGCGTTCCAAGGAGCTGATTTTGAATCATCTAAAGGCTTTTTTTTCCTCCTCCAAATTCATCCGAACATTGCAAGCTTTCAAGCACCACATTCATCCGAATTTTGCCAAGCAAACCAATGGGTTTTATTCTAGATTTTTCTAGCCTTTCCTAGTTAAGAATTACTTAGCCACTAAGCCTTGCTAGTGACCCTTCGGTTGGTCCTTGAATAGTCTATAAATAGTTTTTAAACTTTATTTTGTAAAGGTAGCTAATTTTGATCTTTGAATATCATATATGAACTTTGTTCATTCGAGTGAGTTATCTCCTCTCTATCTTTCGTACAAGTTTCCTAGACTTATCAATTGCTTGTGGCGTCTAGACTTGTTCCTTCCATTAACCTATACCGTCGGTTCTTATCACTTTTGATAACGGGTTGTGGTCCATTATCGACTTCCATCTATCACCTTAAACAAATATAGAAACCGGGGTGACACTTCGAGTGTTGAATCATTTCTGTGTTTAAGTCCTATCCTCCATTCCCACCAAACTATCATTTAACTATTATCTACATCCGTCTTCATTCAAACTTCCTTAAACTGAAATCCTTTGTCATCCATATTTCTTTCTATCACCAAACCCGAACCTATCCTCTTCTTTACTAAAATCGTTTCCATCATTCCTCAAACCACCATTCCTAAATTAATTCTATTTCCTAATAAAATTCACTTAAAAGCTTCCGTGAACTTATCTATTTCTCCATATTTACCTAATATTTTCTCGAAGGCTTAGAACTTCCTCGTAGATGATTGGGCACTTGCATACATTTCGACTCTTACCGAGGACCATTGTCTCCGATCGAGATCCTAAGTTTCTCAGTCACTTTTGGAGGACATTGTGGGGCAAGCTTGGCACCAAGCTTTTGCTTTCCACAACATGCCACCCCCAAATGGATGGTCAAACGGAGGTAGTCAATCGGGTCTTATCAACTTTACTGTGGGCCATCATTAGGAAAAACTTGAAGACGTGGGAGGAATGCTTGCCACACATCGAATTTGCCTACAACCGATCGATTCATTCAGCTACTAAACATTGTCCTTTCGAAGTAGTATACAGTTTCAATCCTGTAACTCCTTTGGATTTAGTTCCTTTGCCTTCTAACCAACTAGTACATGTAGATGGAAAGCGAAAGGTTGAATTTATGAAACAACTTCATCAAAGAGTTAAAGAGAATATTGAGAGGAGGACCGAGCAATATGTTCTTAAGGCAAATAAGGGACGCAAACGAGTCATATTCGAACCCGATGATTGGGTTTGGATCCATATGCACAAGGAAAGAGTTCCCAAACAAAGGAGATCTAAGCTATTACCGAGGGGAGACGGTCCTTTTCAAGTCTTGGAAAGGATCAATGAAAATTCTTATAATTTAGATCTTCCAGGTGAGTATGGAGTTAGTGCTAGCTTTAACGTTGCTGATTTATCCCCTTTTGATGTTGGTGACGATTTGGGGACAAATTACCTTGAAGAGGGGGGAATGATGCGAGCATAGCCAAGGAGCTAGCTGCCGAACCCATTGAGTTGCCTTTGGGACCCATCATTGATACGATCCCGAATTGTGAAAGTATTTCAGGTTGTAGTTGTGCCCGATCATTAAATCTGAGAAGTATCATTCTTACTTGGAGTTTGAATATGTTCGGCTGATTGTAGGCTTAACGAAGGTTTGCAAAGTGTTTTAAGGATATGATAGGTTATGGTTCGGCTAGGTATGGAAACAAAGTAAGGCAAGATGATAGCTGGAATGGATAGGTAAGCTTAAGGTCAATAATGAACCAATACTATTAGTGAGTATTGACCCGAGACTTATAAAACACTTAAGGTGATGGAAAGTTGATAGAAAGGACCTTGACCCACTATCTATGAAGAGATAGGAACCAAAGGTATCAAGGGGGTGAACGCCACACTCGGGGTTGAGTGATAAGTTCAAAGAAACAAGAAAGAAAAAAAAATTCACAAAGGTTTCAAAATGATAAATAATAGGCTTTTAAGGGTATTTAGAAGAAATTCAGGTATAGGGGTAAAAGGGTAATTTTGAGTCAATTTTTTCGGTGTTGTGGAAATTCACCAAATGGTGTAAGATAAGCTCCATAATATGAATCTAACAAAAATTTTCTTGATGGGTCTCCAAACTTTTTTTCGAGCCTTGTTCTTTTCTCTTCTTCTTTTTCACATATATTTTTTTCACTTTGAAATTTATTTTCACGAATATATTCAATTAAATTACTTTCCAAACTTCAAGATGGGCATGTAGACATCTTAATGGGCCATCCTTTCAAGAACTTGGTCTTGTGATCTGTTTTCTCTCGAAATTGGCACGTTCAAGCTTGTACATGAAATCCAATACGCCTTGGCTGCAAGATTTGGTTTCTTGGACCAAGATTTCCAAGATTTGAAATCTTGATTTTCTTGATTCTTGAAATTGTCCAAAACAACAAAATTGGACCAAATTCAGTTTCTTGATTTTCTTGAAAACAAGAAAGTGAATCTTGATTTTCTTTTTTAGTCGTGTGCACATCTAGGGCCTTGGTAACAAAGCCTTGGATGGCCCCGTTCAATCTTGCTCAGATTTGCTTGGCCTTCAACCTCGTTATTGGACTTTGAGGAAATTTGAGCCAATCACGTTCATGAGCCTTATTTTGGGCCTTGAGACTCGAATCAGAACAAATTAGGGTTTCTTGGATGGAAAGAAACCATCCTTGTCCTCAAGAAACCACCCCAACCAGATCTGGAAAAACAAAACATAAACAAATTTGTTAGAAATGATTTTAAAGACAAAAGCAAACTGTTTTAAGCAAAAATGTTTGAAACAAGAAGAAAATATTAAAACTCCTTATTTTGATGTGTTTCTTGATGGAACAAGATAGGATAACATCTTTCTTGAAGCAACATTAACCTAGAACAAAATTCAATAAAATCAGCAAGCCAAAACAATAAGAACTAACTTAAATAAGCAATAAATGATAAATTAAGGATAGAAAAGAGAAGATGACGTCCTAAGAAGCCTTGGAAACATTAAGAATCCACAACTCCTTTCAATGGCTCTAATTCCCCATCCAAGAAAGAGATCTTGGCAAGAAAAAGCTTGAAGATGATTCCCACAACCTAAAAGATTGTTAAAACAGCTTTTAAAAGAAACTCAAGAGCAATTCTTTAAGAAAAACTCAAAGAGAATTATTATTAACTAAAAAAATATAAATAAATTGTATGTCTATAAGGGTGGACGTCCATGCTACTTATAGGCCCCTAAAATAAGTTTTCTTAACCCTAATAGAATAACTAACATGACAACTTATCAAATAAAAAAACAAAATAATTCTAAGCGTGGACTTTTAATGGGAATTCAAGCAAATGAATTAAATGGGCTCATTGGGCTGAATTATTACATGATGATCCATCTATTAAAATACAATTAGACCTATAGTTTAAATATTTTACAATTTGGGCTATTTTGATAATTTGGTCTGATATTCAATTAAATTACTTTCTAAACTTCAAGATGGGCATGTAGACATCATAATTGATACGATCCGCCTCAGGGTGAGTCGATTCGTATGTGAATTGGCCAATCATCTACGAGGAGGATCGTATCATTTGGTATCAGAGCTACAAAACGAGGAGTTTCCGACGACGATGAGAGCCGGAATAGGTTCGTGAAGTAAAAAAAAAGATCAAAAAAAATTCCAAGTTGTAATTTCATTTCTATTGTATTTTTTTTCATGCATTTGAAGTGTTAAAAAAATGAAAATTCAAAAAAAATACGAATAAAAAAGTCAAAAAAAGTAAAAAAAAAGTCAAAAAAAAGTGAAGTTCTTGAAGTTTATGCAAGTTTTGGATCCTATCTCTTCTATCCTGTTTCCTGATCATCGAAATCATTTTCTACCGCCCAATCTCCGAATTTTCTGTTACCATCATTGGTTCTTATCCTTCTACCCCATTTGCTTTCTCTTTTGTTTAGCCTACCCGATACCAAATTTTTCTTTGTTCAGCCTTCCCTATTCCCGACATCAATTCTGTTGTTAACCAATTTTGAAACCGACCCTCAAGCCGCGATAAGTCTTGTAACATCCCAAAAACGGGGTTATTTGAAATTTCATTATTTTCTTATGTATGAACTACTGGGATATTACTTATGGAATAAGAGAGTTTAAATTAAGGCCTTGAGTTGTCTCATTTTGGTAGAAAATTTTAGTTCTTAACTTTTAAAAAGAAGGGAGCCTTGGTAAGTGGTGTTATAAGAATAAATGTGGGTATTTTTAACACAAAATAGGCCTTGGATAAGTGGCAAAAAGAAGCCCACTTAAGAGCTACATGTGACGCCACCAAGGAGCAAGGGAGAGCTTGTGTTCGAGTCACGGAAATCCCCTTTTGTTTTTGTTTTATTTGGGCGGCACAAGGAGAGTTTTTCTCCTTCAAACTCTTTTTAGGTGTAATTATCAAAGGATAATTTAAGCATTTTAATTAGTTTTAATTTGCTTAAACCTTTTTGATAATATAAGAGATATGATAATTGCATCAAGGATATTTTTATTTTAAAGGGATTATTAGGTGGCTAATTCAAAATTATTTGAATTAAATTAAATGGGTGGCTTGGAGCAAAAATAGGTGATGGCCGAAAGTGGGGCTCCTTGGTAAAGAGGAGTTGGCTAGGGGTTGGACTCCTTGTTGCCAAGGTTGAATGGCAAGCTTGAAAGGGGGGGCCGAATCCTATATAAAGCACATACCTAGCACCCTATTTTCGTTTTGCTCAACCTTACACAAAGCCGAATGCCTTGGTGACTTACTTCATAAAATTTCGGCAAGCCTACATCCCATCTTTTACTATTCTCTTTCAAGTTCTCTCAAGCCGAAAATCCTATTAACATTCACTCTCCCATTCTTCTCGATCTTTAGCTAAACTCTACCTCCTCTTCCCTACTTCCTCTTTGGCATTGAGGCTTTTGGATTCCTCTCGATTGTGAAGGTGAGTTTGGCCGAATACTTATGGTTTTCTCTTCTCTATATCCTGTCGATTTCTATAAAGGGAAGTGCCGATTTCGGCAATGGTTATAAGGCCTTTAAATAAGTGGTAACCGATTTCCTCTAGGTGCTCGGGAACGTAAAGCGATCGACTCAAAGCCGATCTCTAGAATTCGATCTCTGCAGGTAAGTATAGGTAAGGCTTATATTGGTGTTTAAAAGCCGAAGGTCGTGGTTATTAGTGTTATTAATTAACCAAGGTTGTAAACCAGATTCGCAAATCGGACGCTAAGGCTAGTACTCGAAGCGATTGGGTAAGGATTCGGGTACAAAGTATGACCCCTTTAAATTGTTTGGTTTGGCCGAATGGGCCATATCACTAACCCGGAGAGTTGGCCGAATATAGGGGCAAAGACTTGAGTGTGGCCGACTTCTCTTCTCGGATTTAGACTCCTTGTTGGTGACAGTGTGTACATACACACCATTTAACTTGTTAATTATGCTAAGTAATGTGATTGCTAGCTTGATGTATGTAGCAATGGCTTGAATACCATAACGGTATATGGGGTAACTGGTAAGTACTGTGCATATGATTGCTATTTTATGCTTTTGGGAAGCATGTTGTGATAATACATATGATAAATCTATATGTGACCGATGACTATGTGGGTTGATTGAGTGGAGGGGGCGGTGTATTCGTGGTTGACGAGCACCGGTGCTTTGGTAGCACACTGTGACTATACGTCACCGTGAGGTTTGGTACCTCCAGAGGTTTGGTACCTCATAGCGACTTGTCCCCGTGGTTAACACCACCGTGGGTTGGCCCCACTTGAGATATGGGATCGTCTGCGCTGATTTGGTATCACACGATGGGTTGGCCCCATCACCCGATTTGTGTCTACGGACACCGGTGCTTTGGTAGCACATCGTGACTATATGTCACCGGTGGTTTGGCACCACCGGTGTTTTGGTAACACATCGTGATCGCGGTCACCAAAGTGGTTTGGTACCACGTGGGGTAGACAAAGGTGTTTGGTTGGCTAGGTTGGGTACTCGATACTTTGCTTAATTGATCGTTATATGTGGTGTATGAAATGTTGTATTAACCGGGGAAGGTTTACATCTCGAGTCTTGGTGACTCACCTTCTCCTTTAATATTTTTCAGTGACTCGTAGATGGCGGTTGAGGAGCCGGTGGGGACTCGAGGCGGCCATGCAAAGGATTTTAATTTACTGAACTTTAAAGTTGTTTAATTTTTATTTTGGGTTGTAATAAGGCCTCCATAAACTATAGTTGCGGTTTTTTTATATGTTGGATGTCGACTTAAACTATATCATTAAATTAAATTAAATCACATGTTTTCTTTTGGTAAACACGAAAAAGTTTAATCGTGCCATCGGGTACACTTGAAATCGATAAAATAATTGGGCTTAATTAAAATCCCAAATTGGATCTAAGGTTGGCTTAACAAGACAACCAAACGCGAGAGGTTTCAATAGAAAATTAAATGTTTTTCAAAAGCGATCACAAGGTTTTACCTCGTAATAACTCGATTTGGTCGTAGTGTTTGGGCCGGGTTTGGGTTGTTACAGAGTGGTATCGAGCCCAGTTCAAAGCTCATTGTGGGGCCCAAGGCCCAAAAATGTTTTTGGTAGGCCTTATGGTATGATTTCTGGTTTTTAAGCGGCATGGCCCGAGTCTCCAAGCACCGATCCGCCTGGTAAGTACATCTAAACCTTTGTGTGAAATATATTCTGTAGAAGGGTAGGAAGCATGGAACGAGATAGACTTATAGGACTTGGACCCTAGGGTTAGATTACTCAAACACAACGAAGCATAAGACTTAAAGAACTAAACCAACCTATGACTTAGTCAATGAGGTAGGGTGTGGTAACCCACATGCGCATGTCTAGGATTGGATCCTAAGAGCTTGGTATTTAAGCGGTCCTCGTGACTCACCTCCTCTTCACAGGTATCCTACCTGTGCGTAGCTTCGGTTCACCCTAACTCGTAAGGCTCGGTGGTGTGGTAACCTCGTGCGCATGTCTAGAAAGGTTCGGTGAGAGCTTGGTATTTAAGCGGTCCGCGTGACCCACCTCCTCTTCACTTGAATTCTGCTCAGTGCGTAGCTTTGGTTCACCCCGACCAGGAGGGCTCTCGGTCATAGGCTAAACACAATGATTAAAACCCAAAAAGGGAATCACCATGTTTTTCGAAAAGAAGGAAACAACAAGCCCTAATGTTTTCAAAACTTGTCCAATAACCCTCTTAAACCCTAGAACACTAGATATACCATGTTTTCTCGGAAAACTTGACTTGTGAAAAATTACCAAATACCCCTAGGAGTAAAATTACCAAAATGCCCCCGACCCTAAAATATTGATTCAATGATTTTGCCTAAAAATTTCAACTATTTTATAAAACATTCAATAATTAGCTTTGGAAATCATCAGTAAAATATCTTGGCCCCGAAAAGTACGAAAATACCCTCAGTAGGAAAAAGACGAAAATACCCCAGGTTAGAAATGGGCGAAATGTCCGATGAGTGAATAGGTATGGAAAGTATTAAGGAATGGATGCATGGACTTCTTTGTGTGAACTAGGATAGGAAATCAAAACATTGGTTGCTCGAAAGAATCTCTCGATTAAACCTCATCCATAAAACTTCTTCGCGAGTAATAAAGTGAAACAAATGCTAACGCATAAAATTTTTCTTAATCAGATTAAAAGCGCGGTAGATAGAATGAGTTCTAGAGGACGTGGACGCCGTGGACGTGGTAGGGGTAGGATGACGGTGTCTGAACCCGTCAGGTCAGGACAAGGCTCAGAAAATGAGGTACCACCGCCACCACCACCTCCTACTTTTAGAGCCGAGGAGCCGAGCGCACCGGTGGCGAATCGGTGCTCGCATCGTTTGTGTTGCGAGTCTTGGAGATGGTGGTTGGGGCTGGTGGAAATGTTGGAGCTCGAAATCTGTCCCCGAGCGACTCCGATCTAACGGAGCGGAGGTATTCCGAGGTGTGTCAGGAGTGGCACCCAGTGCAGCGGAATACTGGCTAGAGTCAACTGAGAGGATCATGGATGACCTTGACCTGACTGAAGAAGAGAAGCTGAAAGGGGCAGTGTCGCTTCTAAAGGATGAAGCGTGACGTTGGTGGCTTACGGTTCGAGATGGGGCTACAGCCGATGATTTGACTTGGGAGTATTTCAGAACCGCCTATCAGAAAAAGTATGTGGGCACTAGCTACACTGACGCGCAGAGAAAGGCTTTTCTGGGATTAGTTCAAGGAACTAAGTCCGTGTCGGAATATGAGGCGGAATTTTTAAGGCTAAGTAGGTATGCGAGAGGCATAGTGGCTACTGAACATGAGCGCTGTGTCCGCTTTGAGGATGGACTCCGAGATGATTTAAGGTTGCTGATTGCCCCACAGCAGGTTCGTGAGTTCTCATCCCTAGTGGAGAAGGCTAAGGTAGCCGAGGGAATCAAGGAGGTCGTGAGGCGAATTATAGTAAGAACAATCGAAGAGAAGTTTTGGGGCGGTGGATCAAGCGGTAGTACTCAGAAAAAGGCTAGGCCAAGTGGGCCCAATCGAGCGACAAGGCCCACAACCGCTAATCGAGGCCGACTCGGTCAATCGCTGTGGGAAGACCCATTGGGGAGGTTGTTGGGCCGGTGATAAAGGATGCTTTGAGTGTGGGTCTTTGGAGCATCGCGTCGAGATTGTCCCCAAAAGCTAGCTAAGAAGCGACGGAAGGGCGTAACTGCACAAGATAGAAATGTAGGACCACGGAGGGTCGTGGTAATGGTAGAGGAAACAACGGTCCCAACCGAGGTCGTGGAACTCAAGGCGCGAGGTTCAGGGCAACACAGAGGCTAGGCGGCTGGCTTAGTCTATGCAGCAAGGTGTCGCGAAGAAGGTGACGCACCGGATGTCATAACCGTGCGCTTTTAATTTTTGGTTTTCCTTATGTTGCATTGATTGATGTGGGCTCGACACACTCATACATTGCTAGTAATGTGGTAGGAACTATGGACCTAGACTCAAACCGCTTCTAGGGAGATGACGCGTAGTTAGCCCCTTAGGTCACTCCGTGAGTCGTGAGATAAACTCTATAGAGGCGTACCCTAGAACTTCAAGGGGTAGTGTTTGTAGCCGATCTAATGGAACTACCATTTGGAGAGTTCGATTTGATCCTTGGCATGGATTGGTTGGTTAAGTACCAAGCAAGGTTGGATCTCTTGCGACCAAGCGCATGGTTCTTAAGACGGCGGAAGGTGATGAAGTGGTTATGATAGGAGATAGGAGGAATTATCTATCCAACGTAGTGACCGCCTTAAAGGCTGAAAAGATGGTCAAGAAGGGTTGTGAGGCGTATTTGGTTCAAATCTATGCTTTGGAAGCTAAGGAGTTGGAAGTTGAAAAGGTCCGAACGGTTGGGGAATTTGGCGATGTGTTCCCGGAAGAACTTCCGGTTTGCCTCCGGATCGGGAAGTCGAATCGGTATAGACTTGCTACCGAACGGCACTGTGTCCATAGCACCATACCGAATGGCACCAAAGGAATTGGTGGAGTGAAGGCTCAAATTCGTGAGCTCTTGGATAGGGGTTTATACGACCAAGTATATCTCCGTGGGAGCGCTGTGTTGTTTGTCAAGAAGAAGGACGGTTCTATGCGGATGTGCATCGACTACCGTCAGTTAAATAAGTTGACGATCAAGAACAAGTATCCGTTGCCTCGGATTGACGACTTGTTCGATCAACTGAAGGGTGCCTCGGTGTTCTCGAAGATAGACCTTAGGTCAGGTTATCATCAACTTAAGGTAAAGGAGGCTGATGTTCACAAAACGGCATTTCGAACTCGGTATGGGCATTTTGAGTTCTTGGTAATGCCATTTGGGTTGACTAATGCGCCGGCGGCATTCATGGACTTGATGAACAGAGTATTCCAGCAGTACTTGGACCAGTTCGTCGTGGTATTCATAGACGACATATTGGTTTATTCAAGGACAGAAGAGGAGCATGACAAGCATCTACAGATAGTTCTGCAAGTATTGAGGGAGAAGCAGTTGTATGCCAAATTCAGTAAGTGTGAATTTTGGTCAAAGGAGGTGGCTTTCTTAGGTCATGTAGTGTCACCAAGGAATTAGAGTAGACCCCCGCAAGATTGAGGCGAAGATTGGAGTGGAAACCACCTAGGACGGTGGTGAAAATACGAAGTTTTCTAGGTTTAGCGAGGATACTATCGGAGATTCGTGGAAGGATTCTCTCTAATAGCAGTGCCGTTGACTAAGTTGCTAAGGAAGGGTGTCCCATTTGTATGGATGGACGAAAAGCCAAGCAAGAAAGCTTTGATAAGTTAAGGAAGATTTTGACTGGAAGCTCCTGGTTTGGTACACTGAAGCGGAAAGTTATTCACGATTTATTGTGATGCATCTCACACCGGCTTGGGATGTGTGTTGATGCGAGATGGGAAGGTAGTAGCCTATGCATCCCGTCGCTTAAGATCGCATGAGGTTAACTACCCAACTCACGACTTAGAGTTAGCGCGGTGCGTCTTCGCTCAAGATATGGAGACATTACCTGTATGGAGAGAAGTCGATGGTCTACACAGATCACAAAAGCTTGAGGTATCTTCTGACTCAGAAGGATCTGAATCTGAGACAGCGTCGATGGATTGAACTACTAAAGGACTACGACTGTTCAATTGAATACCATCCGGGTAAGGCTAATGTAGTAGCTGACGCATTGAGCCGGAAGGTGGTGACGGACTTAAGAGCGATGTTCGCTCGGTTAAGTCTATATGACGATGGGAGTCTTTTGGCAGAACTTCAAGTTAAGCCGACATGGATTGAGGAGATTAAGGGAAAGCAGTTAGTGGATGAAGGCTTGAGTTCGAAGAGGGTACAAGTTCAAGACGGTGGTTTGGAAGGATACAGTCTGACTAGTGAAGGAGCGCTTTGTTTTCAAGGACGAGTCTGTATGCCAAAGGATCCAGATTTAAGGCAGAAAATTCTTCAAGATGCACATAGCGCCCATACGCTATGCACCTGGAGGAAGCAAAATGTATGGAGATTTGCGAAAACATTTTGGTGGCTGGGGTTGAAGCGTGAGATAACGAGAGTTGGTAGGAAAGTGTCGACGTGTCGCCAGTTAAGGTGAACATCAGTCACCATCGGGACTACTTCAACCGATAAAGATCCTCAATGGAAATGGGAGAGGATCACCATGGATTTTGTTAGTGGGCTACCCTTACGCCCACTAAGAAGGATGCGATTTGGGTAATTGTGGATCGCCTAACTAAGTCGGCTCACTTCATGCCGGTGAGAATGGATTACTCTCTCCGAAGCTAGCAAAGTCGTATGTGGGTGAAATAGTAAGGTTGCATGGCGTGCGATGTCGATTATCTCGGATAGGGATCCCGATTCACGTCAAGGTTTTGGAAAGCGTTGCATCAAGCTTTGGGTACACGGTTAGATTTCAAGACGGCTTTCCATCCACAAATCGACGGACGATCGGAAAGGGTGATACAAATTTTAGAAGACATGTTAAGAGGTTGTGTCTTGGATTTTAGTGGTAGTTGGGAGGAGTACCTACCATTAGCGGAATTCGCTTATAACAATAGTTATCAAGCGAGTATTCAAATGGCTCCATACGAGGCCCTATATGGACGAAAGTGCCGTACTCCTACATGTTGGACGGAGTTGGGAGAACGACAAGTTATGGGTCCAGAACTGGTAACCGAGACGGAAGACAAAGTCAAGGTGATTCGGTCTCGTCTCAAGGAAGCATCGGATAAGCGTAAGTCTTATGCCGATCTCAAACGCAAGGAAGTGGAGTATCTTTGTGGGAGACAAGGTCTTTCTCAAAGTGTCGCCTTGGAAAAAGGTGTTGAGATTTGGACGAAAGGGAAGTTAAGCCCAAGGTTTATTGGGCCATATCTTTGTTGTGAAGCGAGTAGGACCAAAGTGGCTTATCGATTAGAGTTGCCGCGCAGAATCGAGTCGATTCATGACGTCTTTCACGTGTCAATGCTAAGACGGTATCGGTCGATCCTTCACACGTTGTGCCGATGCGAGATTGAGGTGAACACGGATTTATCTTTTGAGGAAGAACCGATTCAGATTATAGATCGAGATGTGAAAGTTCTACGTAGGAAGGCGGTGCCTTTAGTAAAAGTGTTATGGCGGAACCACGAGTGGAAGAAGCTACGTGGGAACCCGAGGATGTAATGAGGCAAAGAATACCCCCACCTTTTCTAGTTAAGGAATTTCGAGGACGAAATTTATTTTAAGGGGGTAGAATCTGTAACATCCCAAAAACGGGGTTATTTGAAATTTCATTATTTTCTTATGTATGAACTCATCGGATATTACTTATGGAATAAGAGAGTTTAAATTAAGGCCTTGAGTTGTCTCATTTTGGTAGAAAATTTTAGTTCTTAACTTTTAAAAAGAAGGGAGCCTTGGTAAGTGGTGTTATAAGAATAAATGTGGGTATTTTTAACACAAAATAGGCCTTGGATAAGTGGCAAAAGAAGCCCACTTAAGAGCTACATGTGACGCCACCAAGGAGCAAGGGAGAGCTTGTGTTCGAGTCACGGAAATCCCCTTTTGTTTTTGTTTTATTTGGACGGCACAAGGAGAGTTTTCTCCTTCAAACTCTTTTTAGGTGTAATTATCAAAGGATAATTTAAGCATTTTAATTAGTTTTAATTTGCTTAAACCTTTTTGATAATATAAGAGATATGATAATTGCATCAAGGATATTTTTATTTTAAAGGGATTATTAGGTGGCTAATTCAAAATTATTTGAATTAAATTAAATGGGTGGCTTGGAGCAAAAATAGGTGATGGTAGAAAGTGGGGCTCCTTGGTAAAGAGGAGTTGGCTAGGGGTTGGACTCCTTGTTGCCAAGGTTGGACGGCAAGCTTGAAGGGGGGGCCGAATCCTATATAAAGCACATACCTAGCACCCTATTTTCGTTTTGCTCAACCTTACACAAAGCCGAATGCCTTGGTGACTTACTTCATAAAATTTCGGCAAGCCTACATCCCATCTTTTACTATTCTCTTTCAAGTTCTCTCAAGCCGAAAATCCTATTAACATTCACTCTCCCATTCTTCTGATCTTTAGCCGAAACTCTACCTCCTCTTCCCTACTTCCTCTTTGGCATTGAGGCTTTTGGATTCCTCTCGATTGTGAAGGTGAGTTTGGCCGAATACTTATGGTTTTCTCTTCTCTATATCCCGTCGATTTCTATAAAGGAAGTGCCGATTTCGGCAATGGTTATAAGGCCTTTAAATAAGTGGTAACCGATTTCCTCTAGGTGCTCAGAACGTAAAGCGATCGACTCAAAGCCGATCTCTAGAATTCGATCTGCAGGTAAGTATAGGTAAGGCTTATATTGGTGTTTAAAAGCCGAAGGTGTGGTTATTAGTGTTATTAATTAACCAAGGTTGTAAACCAGATTCGCAAATCGGACGCTAAGGCTAGTACTCGAAGCGATTGGGTAAGGATTCGGGTACAAAGTATGACCCCTTTAAATTGTTTGGTTTGGCCGAATGGGCCATATCACTAACCCGGAGAGTTGGCCGAATATAGGGGCAAAGACTTGAGTGTGGCCGACTTCTCTTCTCGGATTTAGACTCCTTGTTGGTGACAGTGTGTACATACACACCATTTAACTTGTTAATTATGCTAAGTAATGTGATTGCTAGCTTGATGTATGTAGCAATGGCTTGAATACCATAACGGTATATGGGGTAATCTGCAAGTACTGTGCATATGATTGCTATTTTATGCTTTTGGGAAGCATGTTGTGATAATACATATGATAAATCTATATGTGACTGATGACTATGTGGGTTGATTGAGTGGAGGGGCGGTGTATTCGTGTTGACGAGCACCGTGCTTTGGTAGCACACTTGTGACTATACGTCACCGAGGTTTGGTACCTCCGAGAGGTTTGGTACCTCATAGCGACTTGTCCCCGTGGTTAACACCACCGTGGGTTGGCCCCACTTGAGATATGGGATCGCTCGCGGTGATTTGGTATCACACGATGGGTTGGCCCCATCACCCGATTTGTGTCTCACGGACACCGTGCTTTGGTAGCACATCGTGACTATATGTCACCAGTGGTTTGGCACCACCAGTGTTTGGTAACACATCGTGATGCGGTCACCGGTGGTTTTGGTACCACGTGGGGTAGACAAAGGTGTTTGGTTGGCTAGGTTGGGTACTCGATACTTTGCTTAATTGGTATCATTATGTGTGGTGTATGAAATGTTGTATTAACCGGGGAAGGGTTACATATCGAGTCTTGGTGACTCACCTTCTCCTTTAATATTTTTCGTGTGACTCGTAGATGGCGGTTGAGGAGCCAGGTGGGACTCGAGGCGGCCATGCAAAGGATTTTAATTTACAGAACTTTAAAGTTGTTTAATTTTTATTTTGGGTTGTAATAAGGCCTCCATAAACTATAGTTGCGGTTTTTATATGTTGGATGTCGACTTAAACTATATCATTAAATTAAATTAAATCACATGTTTTCTTTTGGTAAACACGAAAAAGTTTAATCGTGCCATCGGGTACACTTGAAACTGATAAAATAATTGGGCTTAATTAAAATCCCAAATTGGATCTAAGGTTGGCTTAACAAGACAACCGAAACGAGGAGGTTTCAATAGAAAATTAAATGTTTTTCGAAAAAGCGATCACAAGGTTTTACCTCGTAATAACTCAGATTTGGTCGTAGTGTTTGGGCCGGGTTTGGGTTGTTACAAGTCTTTTTGAAACAAAGTACGAATTTGTGAGACGAGACAAGAGGTAAAAGGCACGAGAGTATTCACCAAAGAAAAGCCTTAATATGAGTGAAAACACGAGTGAGAGTGATTTTTCTTTGTGAGTGACTTGTGAGCCTTGTGGTGAGGTTTGTAATTTTTTTTTCTTCTTTTTTATTTCAATCAATTATCTTTTGCATTACTAACATCATGAATCAAGAAGCATTGTCAAATTCTGATTATCAATACTTGTTGAACAGAATGTGAAAAGTCATAAATGCCAAGTTTGACAAGTTGCACAAGCGGTTGGATCGAATCGAGGAATGAGACCAACAAGAACGACTTTCTTCAAATCGAAGGTCGGAGTCAAGGTCGTCTCGAAGACACGCTCTCAAATATTATTCAAGAAGAGAATTCGATCGAGATTATGGTTCATATAGAAGTTCAAGACGGTATGAGTCAAACCGCAAATTTGAGACCTTTCAAGGTGACCATCGTGAAGGTATGATTTCTTCTTCAAAAGCTTCAACATATCTATCTATGGAGAAACCTTTGCAAAGAAGTGAACATGGTTCATATACGTCGAAGAATTCATCCACGAAAGATTGTTCTCAAAGTGGTTCACATCGTGATTCTTATTCGATGAGGAACTCAAGGCGAAGCCAAGCATATGTCGAGTTTGAAGCCAACTTCGGTGATGAACACGAAAGCATAAGTTATTCGTCATATGATTCAAAGAAGTCACGATCGAAAAACCTTTCACAAAGGATAGCAAATGATTTCTATGAGAAAATGACTTCCTTCTTTGAGTCAAATCCTTCTCTTTTCGATTATATTGTATCTTCCTCTTGTTGTAATCAAAATGAAAAAGAAATAGAAAGTGAAAAAGAAAAGAAAAATGAGAGTGAAGAAAAAGATATTGAAAAAGAAAAAGAAAGAAAAGAAGAAAAAGAAAAAGAGATCGTGAAAGAAAAAGAAAATGAAAAAAAGAAAATTGAAAAGAAAATTGAGATTGAGAAAGAAATTGAGATAGAAAAAGATGTTGAAAAAGAAACAAGAGAACAAGAAGAACGGGAAAAAGAGAGAGTTGATTTAACTAACTCGTTTGAAGTTTGTTCTTCTTCTGATTCTATTTTTTAGGTTCTCGACAAATCACACGAAGACTTCCAACTTCAATACCTTCCCGACAAGCGACATTTTTGTTTGATTAAAAAAAGTAAGGTTGAAAGTGAAATTGAACCGCCTACGTCAGAAGGTAAGGAAGGTAAGTGTTTTGAAACGATTTCGACTCCATCAAATTTTTCTAACAAGTGTGAAAACATGGATAATACCGTCATTTGCCATCCCTCGATTCATTGTGATATTTTAAATGATGGTAAGATGAGTTTGTCTAATAACATTCATTGTGATGCAAGGTATGACGATGAATTTTCTTTTAATCCCAACTTGTTTGATTGCGGGTATTACGAGATTTGTTCATTGTCTAATGCAGAATCTTTGAGTTTTTGCAAATCAGTTTTAAAACATGTCAAGAGTTTTGATTGCTCGATCTTCAATATGCATAAAGCTTATTGGTTTAATAAGTTTGATTTATCGAGACCGTTGGTACATCTTGTCTCCAATAATCAAAATCAAGTTTTTAAACCAGGAATTCGTTTTGATTCATCTTGTTGGAAAGTTAAGCAACATCAATTATGTTCGTATAGTTTCTATCTTTTTGATACGAGGTTTTTGAGTAAGGTTGCGAACTTTTTTCACTTTGTTTTCAATTTTTATTCGCTCCTTAAACAAACTCTGTGGGTGTATTGCACATTCCATCCAAAAAGGGTTGAATCGAATGCAAAGCTTCGACTACACTACATGCCTACGGAGAGAAGGTTTGTATTGCTCGACCAAGGTAAGCAAGATCTTTGTCTTTTCGTGCATCAACGTAAGTCTACTGAAATTGTTGATACATTTTTGTTTTTTTTGGATGATGACAAGCATTGTATTGATGAACTACCTTTTGCAAAACAATTAGATCGTGATATGCTTAGCTGTTCCAATTTGTTTGCTTATGATCTATCTATTTTGGATGTTGATAGAACACATGTTGCTGACTTCGTTGACGTAAAACATTTAGATCATGAAATGCTTAATCATTTTATTTTGCCTGTTTGTGATCTACCTATCTTTTGGATTGAAGAAAGGATTCTTATGTTTGATCATTTTGATAAATTGTAACACCCCAAACCCGGTCAATACGCCACGACCGAATTTGGCATGCTACGAAGAAAAACGTTTCGAAGAAAATTGAGATAGCGATTAAATTTTAGTGAAAAATTCTTTGTAATTCTATATTTGTAGAAATCAGATGTTTAATAAGTTAAAAACTGGAAATTTACTTTGAAATTCCATAAATAAAACTTTTAAACTAAGTGGATAAATCATAGGTTAGAAAACATTTGTTTCATTTTAAGAAAACTCGAATTAATACTTTGAAACCGTTTGCATTTGAATGTAGAAACTTAACATTTTGGAAATCATTTAAGTTGTAGAAAACACTTAATTTATAATCTTATTATCAACAATTTAGATTACACGATGGTAAGATAAAATACCATAGCGTTTTTATAGTTTAGAAAACTTTAGCTCAATTATTAAATTAATCAAGTGATATACTTAAACATGTTTAGAATAAATCCCAAAGCATATAAACAATCCAAAACCATAATTAAAGAGGCCTTATTACAAATCTATAAAATATGAAAACCCAAATTAAAATATAATAAGGTACCCAAATGGAAGTTCTTGTAAAATCAAATTTTATTGCATGGCCTCCTCGAGTTCATCCGGCTCCACATCCGCGATCTCACGAATCACCTGAAAAGATATCCCACTGAAGGGTGAGTTAACAGACTCAATGTGTAACAAAGACACTAAAAACCCAATCGATCATAGCAATAAAGCCCATTTAAATCACATTTAGCCATAAGCCCATAATATAGCAAATCAGATAATCACATGTACATATAAAATGAAATGCAATCCTGAACCCAACTTAGATATCCATCCGCTACACACCACCCGTACCTACCAATCACACCGTGGGGATTACTAAATCGACCCTCCATCCGCTACACACCATCGAAGGCGCTTCTTGCGATCAACATGCACATCGCCCTTATAATCGTGGCATAGCCACCAGATAATTGTGACAGAGTCACCGGATTCATAATATCGTGACCGAAGTCACCGGATTCATAATATCGTGGCCAAAGTCACCGATAATAATATCGTGACCGAAGTCACCGGATTATGTGGTAAAACCACCGGAACACTTCCTTTCAATATTACCCATATGCCCATGCAATAACATATTATTTCATTATCATGCCATATGCCCCATTATCATATCGGAATCGATTAACATTTCATATTATGCATATAGCATTATTAGCGATGCAAATATTATGCCTTGTACATTATATCAAAATCATAATCAAATATCGAATATGTTTCATATTAGAATCATACATAGTACGAAGGAATAACATACCTCAATTCACCGTACCATTGAATGATACCCGAAGCCATAAACATTTATATTTCTTTATAAACACATTTTATCAATAAAGCTATTGATCTATTAGAAGTTTAGCATAAGTTACACACCTGATAATAGTGATAACTAAACTTTCTCGCTCGCTGATACCCTCGGAATCTCGAACAATAACTATAGGCGATTTCTCTCCGATTGATGGTTCATGACCCGATGAAGAACCACGAACGAACAATGGCTCGGGGGTACGAACAACTTCAAATAAATGATTATCGCCGGCAGAGGGTCCACATCCCGGTGGAAAGTCTCGAACTGCCGACACAGCCCTTCGTTTGAAATTTGAGGGTATAGCAGAACCACCCTTCTTCCAAACACTATTAATCGCTCTTTTCAACCCATTCTTGATTGCCCCAAAATCTAACGTTCACGGAAAATATAATAAATGAGAGATAGAGTCCCCAAAAGAATGTAATCGATTAGTAGTCCATCTAAAACGATATAACAAGTATAAAGATCCTTACCACTTGACTTACCCCAAAATGGTTGTCAAAGAATTGAGGCTTAGAACGATTGCTTCCAAAGTCCCAAAGAGTCTATCTTTCAAAACAGATTGAAGAAAACCAAATGAAGACCTACCCTTGTTGATATTCAGCCAAGACAATTCAAAAGAGAGTGGAAAGTTTCGGCAATATGGTTAAATGGTGAAGGAATTTCATTATGGTTGATTTGTATTAACAAAAGGATTTGACTAGAGTGGAGAAAGAGAAATAGAATGGAAATGGATGAAAAGAAATGGAACTTGAGAAGGAGAAGGATTCGCCCAGAGAGAGTATAAAAGAAAATGTGATTATGAATCAATATCAAAAGAAGAAAAGTGAGATATGTGTGAGAGAGATTCGGCCAAACACTTATTTGCCAAAAAGAAAATGCACAAAAGCCAAGTGAGGTTTCGGTTTCAAGAGCAAAGATGAGAGAAAGGAAATAACATTTTTGGTTCAAACAAAATGAAGGCTAAACCAAAAGCAAAATTTGCACAAAATGCACAAAAACATTCGGCCAAAGAGGGGAGTTTTGGAGAGAAAGAAAACAATGCCAAAAGATGCACAAATGCCAAAGGTTGACCAAATATCCTCCCCCAAACCACCTAACAACATTCGGCCACCCCCCCTAGCCACACTTGCCGTCCACATACATGCACTAAAAGCCTTGAAAGAGTTTCCAAAACATCTTCCTTAAGCCAAGCCCTTTGTCTCCCCAACCTTCCATAACTTTAAGATTCTTATCCCCTATTTCAAGCTTTCCTTAAACCAATATTCAACTTACCAAAAACTTAAGGTCCAACCTATCATAATTAGAGTTTGACCATCCATCAATGCTAGGATACAAAAATAAAGTCTTCAAAATGCTTTCCAAGCAACTCGAACCACTTCCCTCAAGTAACCTTTCAAGCTCCTTATCCACTATGCCACTAACTCCTCATGTGTTAGAATTTAACACTTAAATTAACTTAAGTGCTAAGCTCACTTAATCCACTTCATTAAATAAACCATACTAAAAATTATTTAACTTCCTAAATAAAATCAAGCCTTCACAAGACTATGCTAACACACAAAATTCCTACCCGAGCCAACACAAAAATAATACTCAAATTTTTCCTAAAGCTCAGGGCCCAATCCTACTAGGCCCAATTTCGGGATGTTACAAATCTACCCTCCTTAAAGAAATTTCGTCCTCAAAATTTCCAACTAACTAACAGTCGTACATCCTATCTCGCCACACTACATTCTTGCTGCGCACTTTGATCTTAATAAAACCACAATATACTTTTAACAAAATCTTAATCCACCATAGCAAACCATTATCTAACACTTACACTTATACCAAAAATTTTCCTACAATCAACCATCACTTCCAACCAAAACATACCTGACCTGCATCTCAAGCATACTCCTATCTTCCTCCAACATTCTCCCGGATGACACTTCCACAATAATCGCAAGCCAAAAAGTTCGACCATGCCTTGACATGTTTTACAGAACGAGATTGTGACCCTAGAGAACTGTGATCTCTGTTCTTCTTACAGTCCACAGACCCAACTCCAAGTGCTTCACCGATTCTTTAACTATCTGAGTCAGCTCATCAATCCGAACTCGATCATGATACTCTGTCTCAGCCACTAGCGATGCTAACGCCTCCTTACTGGAATTATGCCTCGGTACTGAAAATCTAGCCCTAACACTTTGGCTTTTACCACATCCACAACGTCCACGATCTCGAGTGCTCATGTCTAACATCTCGACTTATCAGATTTTATGAAAATTTTATGCATTAGAGTCTTTTCACTTTCTTGTTTAAAGAAAATTTTATGCAACAGAGTTTTAATAAGTGGTTTTTCCGTAGAAGTACACATATACCTAGGGTCCATGTCTCTAAAGTATAGTCCACTATCACTAATCATTCAAAGTTTATAACATCCAAAAATCAAGCTAGAGGTACTTACCTGGGCGGATCGGTGCCGGAGACTCGGTGCCATGCCTTTCCAACCATATAATTTTCAACAAAACATTTTAAAATCCATTCTTTAAAACATTTTGGGCCTCGGGCCCACAGCCGAGCTTTTGAACTTGGCTCTGATACCAATTTTTAACACCCTAAACTCGGTCAATACGCCACGATCGAATTTGGCATGCTACGAAGAAAAACATTTCGAAGAAAATTGAGATAGCGATTAAATTTTAGTGAAAAATTCTTCGTAATTCTATATTTGTAGAAATCAGATGTTTAATAAGTTAAAAACTGGAAATTTACTTTGAAATTCCATAAATAAAACTTTTAAGCTAAGTGGATAAATCATAGGTTAGAAAACATTTGTTTCATTTTAAGAAAACTCGAATTAATACTTTGAAACCGTTTGCATTTGAATGTAGAAACTTAACATTTTGGAAATCATTTAAGTTGTAGAAAACACTTAATTTATAATCTTATTATCAACAATTTAGATTACCTGATGGTAAGATAAAATACCATAGCGTTTTTATAGTTTAGAAAACTTTAGCTCAATTATTAAATTAATCAAGTGATATACTTAAACATGTTTAGAATAAATCCCAAAGCATATAAACAATCCAAAACCATAATTAAAGAGGCCTTATTACAAATCTATAAAATATGAAAACCCAAATTAAAATATAATAAGGTACCCAAATGGAAGTTCTTGTAAAATCAAATTTTATTGCATGGCCTCCTCGAGTTCATCCGGCTCCACATCCGCGATCTCACGAATCAATCAAAAGATATCCCATCAAGGGTGAGTCAACAGACTCAATGTGTAACAAAGACACTAAAAACCCAATCGATCATAGCAATAAAGCCCATTTAAATCACATTTAGCCATAAGCCCATATTATAGCAAATCGATAATCACATGTACATATAAAATGAAATGCAATCCCGAACCCAACTTAGATATCCATCCGCTACACACCACCCGTACCTACCAATCACACCGTGGGGATTACTAAATCGACCCTCCATCCGCTACACACCATCGAAGCGCTTCTTTGCGCAATCAACATGCATATCGCCCTTATAATCGTGGCATAGCCACCAGATAATTGTGACAGAGTCACCGGATTCATAATATCGTGACCGAAGTCACCGGATTCATAATATCGTGACCGAAGTCACCGGATTCATAATATCGTGACCAAAGTCACCGATAATAATATCGTGACCGAAGTCACCGGATTATGTGGTAAAAACCACCGGAACACTTCCCCTTTCAATATTACCCATATGCCCATGCAATAACATATTATTTCATTATCATGCCATATGCCCCATTATCATATCAGAATCGGACACATTTCATATTATGCATATAGCATTATTAGCGATGCAAATATTATGCCTTGTACATTATATCAAAATCATAATCAAATATCAAATATGTTTCATATTAGAATCATACATAGTACGAAGGAATAACATACCTCAATTCACCGTACCATTGAATGATACCCGAAGCCATAAACATTTATATTTCTTTATAAACACATTTTATCAATAAAGCTATTGATCTATTAGAAGTTTAGCATAAGTTACACACCTGATAATAGTGATAACTAAACTTTCCCGCTCGCTGATACCCTCGGAATCTCGAACAATAACTATAGGCGATTTCTCTCCGATTGATGGTTCATGACCCGATGAAGAACCACGAACGAACAATGGCTCAGGGGTACGAACAAATTCAAATAAATGATTATCACCGGCAGAGGGTCCACATCCCGGTGGAAAGTCTCGAACTGCCGACACAGCCCTTCGTTTGAAATTTGAGGGTATAGCAGAACCACCCTTCTTCCAAACACTATTAACAGCTCTTTTCGAACCCATTCTTGATTGCCCCAAAAATCTAACGTTCACGGAAAAATATAATAAACGAGAGATAGAGTCCCCAAAAGAATGTAATCGATTAGTAGTCCATCTAAAACGATATAACAAGTATAAAGATCCTTACCACTTGACTTACCCCAAAACGGTTGTCAAAGAATTGAGGCTTAGAACGATTGCTTCCAAAGTCCCAAAGAGTCTATCTTTCAAAACCGATTGAAGAAAACCAAATGAAGACCTACCCTTGTTGATATTCGGCCAAGACAATTCAAAAAGAGAGTGGGAAGTTTCGGCAATATGGTTAAATGGTGAAGGGAATTTCGGCTATGGTTGATTAATTAACAAAAGGATTTGACTAGAGTGGAGAAAGAGAAATAGAATGGAAATGGATGAAAAAGAAATGGAACTTGAGAAGGAGAAGGATTCGGCCAAGAGAGAGTATAAAAGAAAATGTGATTATGAATCAATATCAAAAGAAGAAAAGTGAGATATGTGTGAGAGAGATTCGGCCAAACACTTATTTGCCAAAAAGAAAATGCACAAAAGCCAAGTGAGGTTTCGGTTTCAAGAGCAAACATGAGAGAAAGGAAATAACATTTTTGGTTCAAACAAAATGAAGGCTAAACCAAAAGTAAAATTTGCACAAAATGCACAAAAACATTCGGCCAAAGAGGGGAGTTTTTGGAGAGAAAGAAAACAATGCCAAAAGATGCACAAATGCCAAAGGTTGACCAAATATCCTCCCCCAAACCACCTAACAACATTCGGCCACCCCCCTAGCCACACTTGCCGTCCACATACATGCACTAAAAGCCTTGAAAGAGTTTCCAAAACATCTTCCTTAAGCCAAGCCCTTTGTCCCCCCAACCTTCCATAACTTTAAGATTCTTATCCCCTATTTCAAGCTTTCCTTAAACCAATATTCAACTTACCAAAAACTTAAGGTCCAACCTATCATAATTAGAGTTTGACCGTCCATCAATGCTAGGATACAAAAATAAAGTCTTCAAAATGCTTTCCAAGCAACTCGAACCACTTCCCTCAAGTAACCTTTCAAGCTCCTTATCCACTATGCCACTAACTCCTCATGTGTTAGAATTTAACACTTAAATTAACTTAAGTGCTAAGCTCGCTTAATCCACTTCATTAAAAAAACCATACTAAAAATTATCTAACTTCCTAAATAAAATCAAGCCTTCACAAGACTATGCTAACACACAAAATTCCTACCCGAGCCAACACAAAAATAATACTCAAATTTTTCCTAAAGCTCAAGGCCCAATCCTACTAGGCCCAATTTCAAGATGTTACATAAATCTTGTATGAAAGGGTTCATATATCGATCGTTGCATGATATTGTTGTACGAAGTAGTGAGCCATGTGAAACATTTGGAATACCTGTTTGTGATGTTTATGTTTATCATCTGAGTCATTATTCGCTTGATGATTTTAAGTTATGGTATCCATTTACATCGTATGAATGCCTTAGAGATTGTTCAATTTTGTTCCACAAATTTGATATGGCATTATTTTGTTTGTATGATAATTTGATCTTATCCTTCCACATGGGTCATACTTGTGCCGCTGTGTTTATGCGTGGATTGCAAATTTGTTTGAAGCAATACTTGTTAATTCACGACTATTCTTTCCAGGTGTCTCGATTACCATCCTCCCCGTTTGATCGAGGAAAGCTGAGCAAAAGGAATTCCGTTTGAGAGAACCATCTGCTCGATTCGAGGACGAATCACTTTCAAGAGGGGGTATGATGCGATCCTAGTCGCATCATGGTTCAACTCCATCCGATGCCATCGAGAGTGGCCTAAGTTTGAGGGGCCAAAGTGCAAAATGAAGCTGATTCCAGCTCTTTGAACCTATCCAACTAAATTGAACTCTTTATTTAATTTTCAGCTTTGCATTTAGTTTGCATTTTAAATACTTGCATTTAAGCATCTTAGTTTAATAAATGGTTGCTGGTCATTAATTCAACTCAACTTAGTTTAATTAATTGAGTTCTTTTAATGAATTTAATTTAATAGTTGTTTCTTTAATTAATCTAGTTACTAGGTCAATTTATTGATGCATGAGTTAAGTGCATTTAATGATGCTTTATTTAATTAAGCTAGTTGCTTTAAGTGTTAGTTTATTTAATTAAGCTAGTTGATGGAATAAATGATGTTTAAGTGTTAGTTTATTTAATTAAGTTAGTTGTTAATTTATTTTAAGTTTAATAATTGCATTAATTTGTCGGTTACATGTGATAATTGTAGGTGACTTTTCATCTTACATCCATTATTACTATTAAATAAAGAAGAACATTATGGTTCTTTAAATTTGACAGCTTCTTTGTCTTCAACTTCTATAACATTTGCTTCATGGTATTTACTACAAGCAATCATTTCTCCATCATTTGGCTGGTGACTTTTTGGTTGATCATGGAGAACTCAAGGGACATTGACAAGCAATTTAATTGAAGAATTAATCACATTGAAGATGGGAGTTACATGGCTAGAATTCCAAAAGTTGAGACTTTTCATTTGGCTGGTGACTTTTCAGTTGATCATGGAAAAACCCAATGGACACTTTTTAAGCATTCAAATTCATTTAATGATACAGTCCACCTCGGGAAGAGTCGAAATGTATGCGAGTTGCCCAATCGTCTACGAGGAGGTGATAAGCCTTTCGGGAAATAATAGGAAGATACGGAGGAGTTTGCGGAAGCTTAAGTGAATTAGTTTAGAAGATGGCTTAAGTTAAGAATGGAGGTATTTAAGTGTGGGAATGATTCGGATAAGGAGAAGGATAGGTTCGGTTTTAGAAAGGAAGATGGATAAGGGATAGGTGATATTTTGATAATTTGGTGGAAATGGAGAATAGGACTTAAACAAGAAACGATTCAACACAAAGATGTGTCACCCCGGTTTCTATAAAGTTTAAGGTGGAAAGGATGGAATCGATGGTGGACCAAGACCCGTTATCTATAAAGATAAGAACCGTTGGTATAATAAAATGGAAGAATACGATTGACGCCACAAGCAAGCTTGTCAAGTCAGAATCAAAATTCGTACGAAAACGAAGAGGAGATAAAACTCACTCAAGAACATAAGTTCATAAAATATATCAAAGTTTAATAATCAAAAAAGTCTTTTAACAAATGAAAATAACAAGTATTTATAGGCCAACAAGAGTTAGCCGAATAGTCACTAGAAAGCCTTAATGGCTAAGCTACAATTAAACTAGAATGAGCTAGAAAATTCTAGAATGAAGCCTCTTGGTGTCTTGGCAAATTCGGCTGAATATAGCCCATGAAATGCTTGCAAAATTCGGCCATAAATGGGCTGGAAAATTCTGGAGAAAATCCTTGAAGTTTCATGGTCAGATTCGGCTAAATGGGAGGTAAAAGGGTAGCTTCTAGATGGCTGAATGTATTTGGAGTATGTAGCAAGTCCATGGCATCATCTAGGTTCATCTCATGCTGTAAATGATCTTTTAATTTGATGTCTTTTTTTATGGAAAATGAACAGCAACAAATAGGCAACTTTGGGGACGTCAAGGGACAGCTCATTGATGAAGAAAAAATTCAAATGGATGAACTTGGCTGTAGGAAGATGAATGGCATGGTCCAAATTCGTCCATGGCTTTGAAAATAATGTCAATAGATTCCTCTTGGCCGAATGGTCACTTAGGAGAGTCAATGAATCAAAATAATTCATGTAACTGGACATTCATGCATTCGGCCATTCATTGTATTTTGTGATTCATGCATTTAGCTCATTCATGCATGTGTCTTAAATGGAATTATTTTTCCAGCCGAATAGGCACCTTGATAATCCAAAAATCAGCAACAATTAACCATGCTCCCAACCGTCCATGCACCTCCATGGTTCCTTGATGTATTCGGCTAGATACAATGCACCTAGGTGCATGTATCTTCTTTAATGCATCCCAAAGGTTCGGCTGAACCTACAAAGACCATGAATCCATATTAAATTAATCCAAATAAGATGTATAACAATTAAACACATCCATGACACCTTAATGGACACTTTAGACCAACTAAATGCACCATTTAATCACACATGAAATTCGGCAGCCCCTAGTTTTAATGAAAAAACTGCACTTTAAATTTTGATTTAAAACACTTAAAAACATGTAATAAAAATGTGACAAATTAATTTAGACTAGGACAAATTAATTTAGACACTAAATAAAATATTAGGATGCATTAATTTGCTGTAGGAAAAATTAATAAATTTAATACTCAATTTATTTAAAGCATTAAAATTAACGAATCAGCTCAATGAGCTGAAGTGAGCTCGAGTGAGCTCAAATTGAGCTCGAATGAGCTAGTTCGGCTCAATTTGGAAGTGCATGAAGATGCACACGAGCTCCACGGCATTTGGTACTTTGGCCTCGAGCTTCATCAACTTGAAAATCGGTGGTGCCCCAGGCGTGCCTGTATCATCCCTCCCCTCTTCAAAATGATTCGTCCTCGAATCGACCTATTGATTTTCCGAAAAAAATTCCCTTTGATTCGGTTTTCCTCGATCAAACGGGACGGATGATAATCGTAGCACCTGAAAAAGGTATCCACAAGTGAACAAGCATTCGTGCAAGCCAAATATAAGCAAAACAAAACAACTAGTTCGCACGCACACGGGCATAAATATTTTATCATATAAAAGTAACAAAGCCTTATCAAATTTTTGCAACAAAGGTGAATAAGCTTTAAAGCATGCATTTGATTCAAATGGATTCCACAAGTAAAAATCATCATGCGAATAACTCATCAATTGATAGATATAGTCATCACAAGCAAGTAATGAAGTAAACGCATATGGCACTCGAAATTGAACATTCAAACCTTTCTTTGTACGAAATGAGGAACCACTCGCACATGAATTGTAACAAGTATCGAACACAAGAATCATTTTGTCAATCATTAAAGCGCATGAGAACATGATCAGCAAAATGAAACGATTAAGCATTTCATGATCTGAATGATTCACAAGAGTTGATTCATTGATGCAATGCCTATCATCATCCCAATTATAAAAAACGGGCATCTTTTTATCAAACATCAAAATAGATAGATCATCCAGAAGCAGAATAGGACATTCAATCGAATCATAATCTAGGTGTTTTACAGAAGGGAAATCAGTGACATCACTTTTAAATTCATCCAAAGAGAACAAGAACACCTCAAAATCTTCAAGTGACTTACTTCGATGCGTTGAAAGACTAAGAACGTTTTTACCTTGTTCAACCATTACAAACCTTCGCTCCTCGGGGTCGTAATGTAGTCAAAACTTTGCGTTTGAATCAACAACTTTCAAATGGATTGTAAATCTCAAATACAACCACAAAATTTGCTTAAGGAGCAAATAAAAATTGTAGACAAAATGAACAAATTTTGCAACCTTACTCAAAAACCAAGTATCAAAAAGATAGAAGTCTTTCAAACTTACCGGATGATACTTGAGCTTTCCACAAAACAAATTAGAACAAATTCCCGGTTTAAAAACATGCGTTTGATTACTTAAATCAAAATGTTTCAATGGTTCCTTTAATTCAAACTTGTTAAACCAATAGGAATTGTGCATGTTCACAATCGAACGATCAAAACTCTTAACGTGCTTTAAAATAGTCTTACAAAAACTCGAAGATTCTGTATTAGTCAATGAACAAATCTCGTAATAACCACAATCAAACAAATTGGGATTAAAAGAAAAGTCATCGTCATACTTACTCGCGTCTTGTACTGGTTTGATATGTGTCTCTTCACCTTCATACTTTGCATCACATTGATTATTAGTAGACAAACTCTTCTTACCATCATTTAAAGCATAAAAAATGGTCCGAAGGATGGCAATCAATGGTATTATCCACATAATCACAATCATTATGAAAATTTGGTGAAGACTGAATCTCATCAAGGTACTTACCTTCCTTACCTTTTTCAATCAAATGAAAACGCCTTTCTTCTTGGAAGGTACTGAAGTTGGAGATCATCGTGAGATACATCGGAACTGAAATGAAGAAAGCAGTAAGAAGAACAAAAGTTTAAAGAGTTAGTTAAATCAACACTCACTTCTTCTTGCTCATCTTGTTCTCTTGCTTCTTTTTCAAGATCTTTTTCTTTTTCAACGCTCTCTTTTTCTATCTCAATTCCTTTCTCAATCTCGATTTCAATTTTTCTTTCTTCACTTTCTTGTTTATTTTCTTTTCTCTCATTTTGATTTTCTTTTCTCTCATTTTCTTTTTCATATTCTTTTTCACTTTCATTTTGATTACAACAAGAGGATGATTCAGAAGAATCATAAAGAGAAAAAATTGATTCAAGGATCGAGATAATGTTCTCATAGATATCACAATCGTTTCTTCTTGAAAGATTCTTCATGGACGAATTTCTTGAAGAACGACTTGTGCTTTCTCGTTCGCGTTGTCGAAAAGCCTTGTACTCGTTACTTTCTACTCTTTATCTCGAAGGTCTTGATGAATAAAAATCTCGATAATAATCCTCTCTCACATAGTCATTAAACGATGGACTTCTTGATGATGAGGATGCTTGAAAGGAATCTCTTGATCTTGAAGTCGATGTCGAATGGTAGTCATAACGAAAATCTTTTCTCGAGTATTCTTCGAAAGTGGGTCTCCGAGAGGGTCGCCACTCCATTTCTCGACTTGTTGTAGGGTGCTTTCGTCGAACCTTTTCCTCCACTCGGTCCAAACGCCTTTGTATTGGACTTAGTTTCCTCTAGAGCATTCGGTCCATTTCATTTACCAAGAATTGGAAGTCTTAGGTGGATAGTTCGTCTTGGAACATATTTATTGTTGAAAAGGAAGATCATTAGAATTATAAAACAGAAAAAAAAATTAAGACCTCACCACAAAAATCTCACAAGTCACTCACAAAGAAAAATCACTCACACTATTGTTTCACTCGTATAAGGCTTTTTCTTTGATGATTACACTCGTGCCTTTTACCGCTCTCTCTCGCTCTCACAATTTCGTACTTCGTTTCAAAAAACAAATCACAGCTTGAGGGTCGGCTTCAAAGTGGGTAATAAGGGATTGATGTCGGGTATAGGGGAGGCTGAACAAAAGAAAATTTTGGGTATCGGGTAGGCTAAACGAAAGAATTTTTTTTTTTGGGGTCGGGGTAGGAAGATGAGGCTAGAGTAGTGGCTTTAAGACCGGGAACAGAGTAGACGAATGAACAAAATTGCAAACTTTTAGAAATTTCCAAACACTTTTTTTTTGAATTTTCGTATTTTTTTCCTTTTTTTTACTTCACATACAATATAATATGATACATGAAACAAAAATTACAACTTGAAAATTTTTTTTTGATTTTTTTTTCACGAACCTACTTTCGAGATTGTCTCGTACGTCACGCTCCTTGTTTGGTAGCTCTGATACCAGATGATACAGTCTGCCTCGGGAAGAGTCGAAATGTATGCGAGTTGCCCAATCGTCTACGAGGAGGTGATAAGCCTTTCGGGAAATAATAAGAAGATACTGAGGAGTTTGCGGAAGCTTAAGTGATTAGTTTAGAAGATGGCTTAAGTTAGGAATGGAGGTATTTAAGTGTGGGAATGATTCGGATAAGGAGAAGGATAGGTTCGGTTTTAGAAAGGAAGATGGATAAGGGATAGGTGATATTTTGATAATTTGGTGGAAATGGAGAATAGGACTTAAACAAGAAACGATTCAACACAAAGATGTGTCACCCCGGTTTTTATAAAGTTTAAGGTGGAAAGGATGGAATCGATGGCGGACCAAGACCCGTTATCTATAAAGATAAGAACCGTTGGTATAATAAAATGGAAGAATACGATTGACACCACAAGCAAGCTTGATAAGTCAGAATCGAAATTCGTACGAAAACGAAGAGGAGATAAAACTCACTCAAGAACATAAGTTCATAAAATATATCAAAGTTTAATAATCAAAAAAGTCTTTTAACAAATGAAAATAACAAGTATTTATAGGCCAACAAGAGTTAGCCGAATAGTCACTAGAAAGCCTTACTGGCTAAGCTACAATTAAACTAGAATGAGCTAGAAAATTCTAGAATGAAGCCTCTTAGTGTCTTGGAAAATTTGGCTGAATATAGCCCATGAAATGCTTGCAAAATTCGGCCATAAATGGGCTGGAAAATTCTGGAGAAAATCCTTTGAAGTTTCATGGTCAGATTCGGCTAAATGGGAGGCAAAAGGGCAGCTTCTAGATGGCTGAATGTATTTGGAGTATGTAGCAAGTCCATGGCATCATCTAGGTTTGTCTCATGCTGTAAATGATCTCTTAATTTGATGTCTTTTTTATGGAAAATGAACAGCAACAAAGAGGCAACTTTGGGGACGTCAAGGGACAGCTCATTGATGAAGAAAAAATTCAAATGGATGAACTTGGCTGTAGGAAGATGAATGGCATGGTCCAAATTCGTCCATGGCTTTGAAAATAATGTCAATAGATTCCTCTTGGCCGAATGGTCACTTAGGAGAGTCAATGAATCAAAATAATTCATGTAATGGACATTCATGCATTCGACCATTCATTGTATTTTGTGATTCATGCATTTAGCTCATTCATGCATGTGTCTTAAATGGAATTATTTTTCCAGCCGAATAGGCACCTTGATAATCCAAAAATCAGCAATGATTAACCATGCTCCCAACCGTCCATGCACCTCCATGGTTCCTTGATGTATTCGGCTAGATACAATGCACCTAGGTGCATGTATCTTCTTTAATGCATCCCAAAGGTTCATTCAAACCTACAAAGACCATGAATCCATATTAAATTAATCCAAATCAGATGTATAACAATTAAACACGTCCATTACACCTTAATGGACACTTTGGACCAACTAAATGCACCATTTAATCACACATGAAATTCGGCAGCCCCTAGTTTTAATGAAAAAAACTGCACTTTAATTTTTGATTTAAAACACTTAAAAACATGTAATAAAAATGTGACAAATTAATTTAGACTAGGACAAATTAATTTAGACACTAAATAAAATATTAGGATGCATTAATTTGCTTTAGGAAAAATTAATAAATTAAATACTCAATTTATTTAAAGCATTAAAATTAACGAATCAGCTCAATGAGCTGAAGTGAGCTCGAGTGAGCTCAAATTGAGCTCGAATGAGCTAGTCCGGCTCAATTTGGAAGTGCATGAAGATGCACACGAGCTCCACGGCATTTGGGACTTTGGCCTCGAGCTTCATCAGCTTGAAAATCGGTGGTGCCCCAGGCGTTTAATCAGCTCATTAGGAGTCATAAAGTTGCTGTTATTTGGCTGGAGGAATTCAAAAGTTTTTAGATTTTATTTTAGCCATTTAAATGCATATTAAAGTTGAATTCATTTGTCTCTTCAGCTAACCACATGTAAGCACTCTATATACCTATTATTAGTTTGTAAAAAGGGGACTTTTTTGAACTTTGAATATATTTTATGAACTTTTGTTCATTGAGTGAGATTATTCTCCTCTCTATCTTTCGTTCGAGTTTCGATTTTGACTTATCAAGTTTTCTTACTTGTGGCGTCAATCATTCTCTTCCATCAATTTATACCATAGGTTCTTATCTTTATAGATAACGGGTCTTGGTCCATCATCGATTACCATTTTTCCACCTTAAACAAATATAGAACCCGGGGTGACACTTTATTAGTGTTGAATCGATTCTTTGTTTAAGTTCTTTCATCCATTCCCATCAACTATCACCTATCATTTATCTAAACCATCACTTATCCATCTATCCAATTCCATTACCATCAGCCTATCATTGTTTGTTCAACCTTAAAACCGAATCCCATCTTCTTTCCCTTCATCTTAAATTAAACCTATCCTTTTAATTATCCAAATCAACTCTTTCATTTAAACACCTCCATTCCTAACTTAAACCCACCTTCTAAACAAATTCACCTAAAGCTTCTGCAAACTCATCTATATTTTTTTGATTATTTTCTGAAGACTTGATTCCTCCTCGTAGATGATTGGGCAACTAGCATACGTTTTGACTCACCCTGAGGCAGATCGTATCAATAATGGACCATCCTTTCAAGAACTTGGTCTTGTGATCCATTTGCTCTCAAAATTGGCTCGTTCAAGCTTATACATGAAATCCAATGTGCCTTGGCTACAAGATTCGGTTTCTTGGACCAATATTTTAAAGATTTGAAATCTTGAATTTCTTAATTCTTGAAATTATTCAAAATAACAAAATTGGACCAAGATTCTGTTTCTTGATTTTCTTGAAAACAAGAAAGTGAATCTTGATTTTCTTTTTTAGTCAAGTGCGTATCTAGGGCCTTGGTAACAAAGCCTTGGATGGTCTAGTTCAATCTTGCTCGGATTTTCTTGGCCTTCAACCTCGTTATTGAGCTATGAGGAAATTTAAGCCTATCACGTTCATGATCCTTATTTTGGGCCTTGATACTCGCATCATTCATTCATGAAGATTCTGGAAGGTTCCTTTGTGCATGCTAATACGAACTCATTTCGGTGATGATTTGAGTCGTTTAGATTGCCCGATCGCTAAAATGAGAAGTATTGTTCGAAATAGAACAAAGTGGTTAGATTCGACCAGACATGGTATTCAGTTTCCAAAATAGGTTCAAAATGGCTAGGTGTAGTGATGATGACTAGTTGGCTATCAAAGAAAAATAAAGGAATAAGAAATAGTTTGGTTGGGATGGAATAGGATCGAAGTGAACTTAAGAATCATGAATGAACCAACACTATGATTGAGTGCTAACCCGAAACTTATGTGATCTTAAGGGTGATGGATGTTGAAGGATAGATTGACCGTGACCCTCTAACAAGAGTGATAGGAACCAATTGGTATATGGGTGAATGCCACACTCGGTTTAGGAGTGATAAGTTCGAAAAGAAACAAGGTAGACGCCACTAGCTTTTGCTAGATAAGTCAGCTTGAGTCTTAAAACGAAATAGGAGAGTTGGAAAACTCACAAAATGTTATAATGATGTGATCCGGCTCGGTGATGTTGAGTCGAGTCACTTGATTGCTCGATCGTCAACGAGAATATTGTTCGTAACTTTGAAAAGGGGTTAATTTTGGTTAAGGTAAAAGTGGAAGTTTAACAAAAAGATAAGGATAGGTTATGGATGAATGAAATAGGTTTAGTTTAACAAGAAAATAAAGATAAGAAAATTCAGGATAGTGGATGGAATGGAAGTCGAACTTAAACGTCAAGAGCGATTCAACACTATAAAGAGTGTCACCTCGGTTCTTATATTATTTAAGGTGGTAGGATGGATTGGTAAAAAGATAGGTGAACGCCACACCAAATGAATGGTGATAAGTTCAAAACAAGTTCGATAGACGCCACTAGCAAGCTAGATAAGTCACTCGAGACTCGTATGAAATTGAGAGGAAGTTAACCTCACAGAAACAAAGTTTCATTCAAATAAAATGGCAAAAGTCTCTTACAATTTAAAAATGCTAAGTATTTATAGCTATCTAACTAGGCTAGCCGAATGGACAATTGACATTGCTTAAAGACTAAGTATTCGGTTAGGGAACGTGCTAGATCAATCTAGAATAAAACAATTAAAATGCTAAGTCTATGTTCAGTCACTTGAGACGCCAATGGACATGCTTAATGAGGAAGGAAATTTGGCTGGATGAACTTGAATGCAGGGAGTTGAATGGCCTTGTCTAGATTTGGCTATAGCTTGAAGGAAACATCCAATAGATGCTTCTTGGCCGAATAGTCACTTAGGGGATTCAAAGAATCAGCAAATATTCATGTAGCTAGACATGCATGCATTCTCCCATTCGTTGTAACTAGTTGTTCATGTATCATGCATTTGGCTCCCTTCATGAATGTGTCTTAGAATTAAATTAGTAACTACTCCTTGGCCGAATAGATACTTGGGAGACCAATGATCAGCCACCATGCATTATAGGAGAACATGCATGAATCCTTCCTTGCTTTGAATCTAGTCGTGCATGCACCTTGCCTTTAATGCACCCATACATTCGGCTGAACCTACAAATGACATGAACCAATATTAAACAAGCCAAATTCAGCTGAACCAAATAATAGCATGCTTTAGACTTATTAATTAACACATTAAGTAAATTAGGACACAATTAATATAAACTAGCTAACTTAATAAATTCGGCTAGCTCAACTAAGTGAAAAACAATTTAATGAACTGATTGAGCTAGGCATTTTCGGTCATGAGCTGTAGCAAATTAATTAAAATAACACAAATAATTTATTTAAATGATTAAAGAAACGAGCTGAAAGTAAACTTTGTTGAGCTCAAACGAGCTTAAGGACGAAACTCGGGAGCTGAAAATAAGCTAGAATCATCTTGCATTAAGGTGCAAGGAGTCCTTAAGATGCTGGCCTGAGTTCGATTCGTAGGAATATTGAACAGCCTCGTGTAGTCCTTGCTCGAGTTGGACAAGCTCCCAGCCGTGCTTACATCTTCCCCCTTCTTCAAAATGACTTGTCCTCAAGTCGAGCCGTTGGTTCACTCGTACATATTTCTTCTTACACGGCTTTCCTTGGATGAATGGGGTGAATGCTCTCATGTAGGCCCTATCAAATTGATTTGCCATAGCCAGCAGTAGAGATGGAAAATGAGTCAACTGAAATGGACAGCCACAAGACAATAAAAAGTTATGCCAAACATGTAGATCATGCATAATCGTTTCAAGACAAGTATGATTCAAAACATTTTTACAATCAAACAAACAAAACGTCTTACTTATCGACGCCTCATCAAGTGATCTAAGCAAAAACATATATGTTTTAAGGCATTCGAACATCTCAAATTGCTTCCACAAGACATTGTTTAGATAAATGCAATGCGGGCAGGTAAATGAAAAGATTCACATGATTCATGATTTTGCATACTTGAACCTTGCAAATTCCATTTGGCTATAACTTCTCCAACAAACTTATCAACAACACAATTTCCAATAGTGACGCTCTCTTTTCCATCTTGTAAAATAATCAGATTATCATCAATCAAAGATTGGCAATTAATCACATCGAAATATAGGTCCTTTTTAGGACTCAAGTCATGAACAAAGTCGTCAATACGAGTCGAATGGAGTTGTTTAGGGAATAGAGAAATCTCACCTTGCTTACCGTTAGAGGTGGGAAAATGAGGATCGATTTTACCTTGTTCAATCAATACAAACATTCTCTCCTCGAAAATGTAGGGAAGAACAAACTTTTTATTTCGATTAACCTGAAATGATGATGAAGCACAAAGACAACTTGCGCTTTTCAAAGTGTTGCGTTCACAATAATGAAAGAGGTTAATGTCACCATGGACGATGGACTCAAAGGGACATGCTGAAACGTGATTCACAAATTGAACATATGTATTGGTGCCAGGTTCAAAAACATGAGTCGATCTTACCTTTTCGAGATAAAACATGAATTTCATGTACAGCCACATAAAATGATCAAGGAACGATTTTAAATTGTAATCAAAATTGTCAAATTTCGTTCCCTTAGTCAAAGACCAAGCATCAAACAAATATAAATTATTCACACAAAATTTAGGATGCTTGATTTTCCCACATATCGAACCAAAACAAATTTCAGGTTTAAACACACGAGTTTGATGACTTGTTCCAAAGTGTAGCAAAGGTTTTATTTTTGTCATTAAATCAAACATGCCGAACCAAAAGGATTTGTGCATACACAGAAACAAACAATCAAACCTCTTTACATTCATTAAAACAGATTTGCACAAATTCAAGGATTTCACACAAGGCAGTAAATGATTCACATAATCACCACAATCAAACAAATTGGGATGTTTATATGCAAATTCATTTTCATACCTGACTGAGTTTTGCATTTGCCGATTAAACGCTACTTCACCTTCACACTTGTCAACGCAATGATTTTCATTAGAAAAGCTCTTCTTACCACCATTTAAAACATCAACATTAATCAAAGAAGGAAAATTAACCATATCAAGTCACAGAGCTTTTTCAAAGATAAAGTCATCGACAATATTTTTACCAACATTCAAGGAGGATAGCTGAAATTCAAGTGCTATGGAATCCTTACCTTGCTTACCTTTAAGCAATGGCAGACTAGGATTGTTTACAATCTTACCTTTGTTGGTCAACTTGAATCATCTCTCATTAGGAAGATAATGAAGCTGGAACTTATTAATCAAATCTTCGGAAACCTGAAAAGAAGGAACAGAACAAGAACAACTCTCACGTGGGTTAGTTAAAACAGCACTCATTTTTTCTTGTTCTCGCTCACTATCATCTTTTTCTAACTCATTTTCTTTTTCTTTCTTCAATCTCTCTCTTCTTTTCAATTTTATTTTCGTTCTCACACTCTTTTTCGATTTCTTTTTCTTTTTCAATTTCTTTTTCTTTAATTTCTTTTTTTCTTCTCTTGATTTCGTTTAAGATCCGCTCATTTTCTCTCTTTTCTTTTGACTTCTTTTTCTCTCATTTTTTCTGTAACACCCCAAACCCGACCTAGAAGTTAGGCCCGAATTTGGTGTGTCACATGGAAATAAAAAAAAACCATCTTTGCAATTATTAATAACTTGCTTGAGAAATACAGACTCTTTGTTAAAACCAAAAACACTTAAGCAATTTGTTAACTACTTGAAAACGTAATAATCTTTAAAAACATTTTTGGTGGCGAAAGCATATTTGAAATAAACAATTTACAAAAATGTGATGTTTAGAAATAGAGTTGCAGAAGCATTTTTAAATCGTTGCAGAAACATAGATAAAATACAAGTATTTTGAAAGATCATTTGATGAGTCAAAAATCGAGGTAGTGAGCTTTAAAACCGTGACTTTTGAAAATGTCGTAGATAATTTTGAAAGAGAATCCGAATTAAATCATTTGTAAAAAGTTTGCTATAAAATCTATTTATTAATCAATTTTGGAAACCATTATTTAAGTTTTAGAAAATTCTCGTTTTAAACAATTTAAGCAAAATAATAAGTATATCAACCATAAAGCAAATAATAAAACACTCCAGAGGCCTTATTACAACATAAAAACCCAAAATAGTAAAGTGAACGGAATTAAAAATCTAAAGTTCAAAATAAAACACCATTTCTAAAGTATGGCCTCCACCGAGTCATCCATGGGCCCAAGTCCTCATTACAGAGCATTACCAACAAGGGTTAAGAAAAAAGGGGGGTGAGTTACAAGAACTCAGTGTGAAATCCCCTTACCGTCATCCACTGGGCCTGAACCCGCTTAGAAATATCTTGGGCCTAAGCCCATTTAAGATAATCTTGGGCCGAAGCCCAATTACAAAACAGTATATATATATGAATGCAAAGTATGCAACCCAACCCATCCATCCAATCTCTCCCCCATACCAGCCAGTCTCTCTTGTGGGGATCAAGTCAACCCACCCCTCCAATCTCTCCAATTTGCCCGTACCAGCCAGTCTCTCCTGTGGGGATCAAGTCAACCCACCCCGCCAGTCTCTCCAATTTGCAGTCAAGCTGCCATTTATACTATTTGTGGCTGAGCCACCAGAATCATATATGGTAATATAATCGGCACACAGCCTTAATCACAATGGCACAAAGCCATATTTAAATTGGCACATAGCCATTATCAAAATTTGTGGTAGAGCCACCAGAATCATATACGATAATATAATCGGCATAAAGCCTTAATCACAATGGCACAAGCCATATTTAAATTGGCACAAAGCCATTATCAGAATTTGTGGCAGAGCCACCGGTCTTCACTTCTCTTCATTCAAGTTTCCTATCCCATGCAATATATGAAGATGCAATATACATAGTAACATATGATATCCACATATAAATACAAACATTAATCTATAGAATATTTTTTAATGAATCAGCCCATTAAAGCATTTTGTAATAAATCAGCCCACTAAGCATTTTAACAATTCGGCCCGTAGGGGCATTTCGGTAATTCGGTCCATAAGGACATTTCGGTAAATCGGCCCATTATAACAATCTATCAAATTGGCCCATAGGGGCATTTCGGTAAATCGATAATTTTACCCACTAAGGGTAATTCGGTAATCTCGCAACCCAGGGGTATTTCGGTAATTTACACTTCAAGGGTATTTTGGTAATTTCACAACCCCGGACTTAACTACTAATTTGGGCATAAAATTTTGAAACTGTCCATCTGTGTCATACTGACTAAATTGACTATAAATCGAGTTAGAAAACTTGAAATTTAAATTCGTAAATTTTCCTTGAAACTAGACTCATATATCTTCTTACTACTAATTTTCCAGAATTTTTGGCTTAACCAATTAGTACAGTTTATTCCTTAAATTTTCCCTTGTTTCACTGACCAACGATTCTGACCTCTCTTACCCAAAATTCAAATATCTCACTGTACAGTTTTCATATGTTGCTCCCACTTGTTTCTATTGAAAATAGGTTCTCTAAGGAATCCATACATATAACTTATAACTCATAATTCACTTTTTACAATTTTAACAAATTTTTCCAAGACAGAGCAGGGAACCACGAAGTCCATCAGAACCAGTCTCACTAAAATTAAGATATCCTAGAATATAAACTTCCTCTTCCTCCTCTGTTTCTTTCATATAAAAATAGACACAGTAAGCTTTAATTCGATATCTTTTTTGCTTTCTAATTCCCTTTATCCTATTTTTCGTGATTTTTCCAAAATCACGTCACTGCTGCTGACCAAACTATTTCTTTGCAAAATATGGTTACTACTATGAACATACGCACTCCCAAGTGGTCTCGGATGTTGGTTTCTAATTTTCTTCGGTATTTTGACCGAATCATAGAACATTTCGTACAAACATCCAGAGAGGTATGAGATTACACACCATTTCAAACATATATTCGAAAGGGTACAGGATTACACACCTTGATTACGAGTTGTGCTTTCTACTGTTTCAACACCACGAATGTGATCTCCCTCAGTACACCAAGAATCGATCCTACCCTTTGACTACTGAAATCTCGTCCTAACAATATTTGGTGAGCGAAAGAGTCGTTAGCAATTATCCCACCTTTGATCAAAACAAATCTTATAACAACGTTCTTACCCCACTTGCTTGACAAGTCGACGATAACGATTTGGTTAATACAAATCACTTGTGCTCCTTCACCTTGTTGAAAGCCCTAAATCCAACGATGGCCATATCACAGAAAAGAATGTAACTCAGACCCAATGAGAGAGAAAGAAGAACACTCGATTATTAAGGAAAAACTCAGATGAAACAAAGTTATCGATAAAGAGAGAACTACTACTTACCGATTGTTAATTTCCTTGTAGCGCCACTCACTTAAGTCACTACGAAAAGAGGATGATTTGATCACAAGGTAATGTCGAATTAAGAATAGAGAAAATGTTGATGAAAAGGTCAAAAGAAAAGAATGGATGGACAGAAGAGTGCTAGATTGTTTCAGCTATCTTAGGGGAGATGAACAAAAAGGTGAGTGATTCGACCAAACAAAGGAGAAAGATGTACACTCAAAGCTTGAAGATTCGGCAAGAAGGAGAAGGAAATTTGGAGAGAAAAGAAAAATGACACAAAAGTTACAAATAGGAGTTTTTGGCCAAAATAACATCAAAACTTTTACCAATTGCCAAAGAAAATTTGGCTACCTCCCTCTACACCCAAAACTGTCCACAGTCATGACCATAATGGTCAAAAATTGGCCAACCACACTTTCCATAACACTTCCCTTGAAAAAGGCTACATGTTCCCCTTACTTTCCCCTTTCTCTTGATTTCTTTCCTCACCTTCATCCTTTCCTATTTTCCTTAGCCATCTTGCCAAAAATAAAAAGTCCACCTTGCCTTATTTTCATGCTTGGCCGACACTTAAGGAAAGAATACAAAAATAATAGTCAAAATTTTACATCAAGGGGATTCGAACATCTTCCCTCCATACTCTTCACTTAATGCCATAACCTCTTTGCCATATGCTCAATTATGCTAGCAAATTGAATACTTATTTTCATAAGTATTGATGCCACTTACTATTTCTCCTAAATAGGCTTAAACACCAAATTTTTACTAGGCCCCAATTCAACCCCGAGCCTTCATAGAACCCCGTAACTTTCCAAAATCACCTTCCTAATAAGTCCAACTTGAAATAATGCCGTTCTCTTATTCTCAATAATTTTAAAACACTTCTACGCTCAAGGCCCAGTGGGCCCAATAGGTCCAATTCTACTAGGCCCAACTTTGGGATGTTACATTTTCTTTACAACATGAAGATAAAACAAAAGAATCAGAATGAGATGTGTTCCGTCGGGTAGGAAAGGAATGATTTACATATGATTCATGTTCACTCCTTCGTAAGGACTCCTCCGTGGATGATTTCTTTGAGGCATACTGATACAGGCACGCCCGGGGACCATCAAATTTCAAACTTATGGGAGCTCGAGCCCGAAGTTCCAAGTGCCGTAGAGTTCATGTGCATCTTTATGCACTTCCAGATTGAGCCGGATTAGCTCATTCTAGCTCAATTTGAGCTCACTCGAGCTCGTTCCAGCTTATTGAGCTGATTCATTAATTTTAATGCTTTAAATAAATTGAGTATTTAATTTATTATTTTTTTCCTACAGCAAATTAATGCGTCCTAATATTTTATTTAGTGTCTAAATTAATTTTTCCTAGTCTAAATTAATTTGTTACATTTTATTACATGTTTTTAATTAGTTTTAAAGTTAAATTAAATGTACAGTTTTTTTCGGTTTAAATAGGGGCTGCCGAAATTCAAAGTGTCCTAAATGGTGTCATTAAGTTGTCTAAAACGTCCATTAATGTGTCATGGTTATGTTTAATTGTTATTCAACTTATTTGGCTTGATTTAATATGCATTCATTCCCTTTTGTAGGTACAGCCGAATGTACATGAAGCATTAAAGAGATACATGCACCTAGGTGCAATGTATGTGGCCGAATGCATGAAGGAGTTTTTCAGCCAAGTTACATGCATGGGCTGGTGCATTGCATGGGACTGTTCATGCATGAATTAAAGCAAGGAAAGGGTGATACGAACCGTCTCGGGGTGAATCGAGTCGTATGTGAAGTTGCCCAATCGTCTACGAGGAGTAATTAAAAAGTTGTCTAGAAATAGGTGAAATAAGGTTAAAATTGCGAAAGCTGATCAGACAGGTTAAGATTTGGATGGACGGTGGAGATAGGTTCGGTTAGGAAGCAAACAAGGAAGATGAATATAGTGGATGGACTTGGTTTTAATAGAAATAATCAAAAGGATATATATTAAGATAGTTGGTGGAGATGGATAGAAGAATTTAAACAAAGAATCGATTCAACACTAGGAAAGTGTCACCCCGGGTTCTATATTTGTTTAAGATGGAAAATGGAAGTCGATGATGGACCAAGACCCGTTATCTATAAAGATAAGAACCTATGGTATAAATTGATGGATAAGAAACGACTGACGCCATAAGCAATGCTTGATAAGTCAGAATCGATACTCGTACGAAAGATAGAGAGGAGAAAATCTCACTCGAAGAACAAAGTTCATAAAAATATTCAAGGATCAAAAGTTCTCCCTACAATATGTGATTACATGTATATATAGTATTAAATGAAACTAGTTGAATGGTCACTTTTAATGAGGCTAATAATGATTTCAAATGAAGAGTCTCAACTTTTGGAATTCTAGCCATGTAACTCCCATCTTCAATGTGTTTAACTTTTCAATTAAATTGCTTGTCAAAATCCTTTGAATTCTCCATGATCAACCGATTGGATCAATTAACTCCTCTCTTTAAGATGCTTTAATCAGCTGATTCAATGCCCTTGAATGCTTTGAAAATGTCTCTTGGTTTCTCCTTTGGCTAGCTGAATAGACTCTAAAAACTTAATGAAGTTTTTAAAGTATGAATTGACCATTAAAGTAGCAAAAACGTTTGGAGTAGTGGAAGGGTGGCTACTGAAATTTAAAGGAAGTGTAATGCTCCTTTAAACTCTTTTTATTGATGTTTAAAGCCTCTTTTTATAACAGCCCCCTCTTTTTGTAACCGAAATCACTTTAAAAGTCACCTTATTGAAGGTGTAACACAGCCTTTAAATTTAATGGTTGTAAGCTGAAAAATCACCTGCAATTAACACATGTAACCGACATATTACACACATTTATCCATTTATTAAACCTAAAACAAAGTAACAACTAACTTAAATAAATGAACTAACACTTAAACATCATTTATTCCAGCAACTAGACTTAAATAAATGAACTAACACTTAAGCATCATTTAATCCAGCAACTAGTTTAATTAAGAAAAACATTATTAAATGAACTAGAAAGAAAGACTTTAATTAATGCAGCAACTAGTTAATTTATGGAAGCAAAATTAAATTAACTTAAACTCATACTTCATTAAAACATCCTAGTAACTAGATTAATTAATAAGCCTCTTATTAAACACAACTTATTTAGTTAAACTAAACACCTTTATTTAAAGCTAATATTTAATTTAAAAGTTTGTATTCAGCAAATGCATGAATTAAATCAAGCTAAACACAAACTAAATGAACTGAATGTGAACTTAAACCAATCTCAATGAGCTGAGATGAACTCATGTGAACTGAACCACATAGAAAAGGATTTTAATTGAGCTAAAAATGAGCTGGAATCAGCTTCATTTTGCACTTTGGCCCCTCGAGCTTAGGCCACTCTTGGTGGCATCGAGTTGTGTCATAACATGATGCAGTCGGGATCGCATCATACCCTCCCTCTTGAAGACGATTTGTCCTCAAATCGAGCCATTTGCTCGCGAAAAATTTTTCATCGTCACAAACTTGAAAAATACACAAGACTCAAAAAAGAAGTAGATTAGTTGCTTGCCTTCCCTTACGAAAATGAAAGAGGTTAGTGACACCATGGATGATGAACTCGAAGGAAAATGCTGAAACGTTATTCACAAATTGAACATATGAATTGATGCCGGGATCAAAAATAGAAATCGATCTTACCTTTTTCTTCGATGGAAACAAACCATAACCACATAACATTTGAGAGTTAACAACATTTTGATTCTCAAACCACTTGAACAAAGCTATAGAACAAAGGTCTCCGGGGTCAAAAACAATAATCTTTTTATCACCAATCAAAACAGATAAATCGTGTTCAAACGAAGCAGAACAGTTAATCACATCACGATCTAAGTAATTTTCAAAAACTAAGTCATCAACGTGAATTTTGTTACCATTCGAGGAGAACAAACAAGTTTCAAAAGTTTCAAGCGTCTTACCTTGTTGAACAGAAGGATAAGGGTCGATTTTACCTTTTCCATTTAACAAAAACCTTCTCTCCTCAAAAATGTAGTCTAGTCGAAGCTTCGTGGTTGGATTAGCCTTTTCCAAATGAAATGTAAACTTCATGGACAACCACAGAAATTGTTTAAGGAACGCATTAAAAGGGAAAACAAATTTTTCATACCTCGTTTCCTTATTCAAAAACCAAGTATAGAAATTATTCGTACAAACTTTAAGTTGCTGGTTTTTCCCACAAAATGAATCAAAATAAATTCCCGGTGATACCAAATCATAGTTGCTCTGATACCAAATGATACGATCCGTCTCGAGGTGACTCGAGTTGAAACACCCCAAACCCGGTCAATACGCCACGACCGAATTTGGTATGTCACAAGGGAAAACATTTTGAGGAAAAACAAGTTAACGATAAAATTTTAGTGAAAAACTTTTTATTATTCTAAATTCGTAAAAAAAATTAAGTTGAAAACTGATATTTTACTTTGCAATTCCGTAAATAGATTTTTAAAACTTAGTCGCAGCTTAGATTCATAAACCATTTATAAATTAAAGATAAACTAAAGCAATTAGGTTGAAAATCGTATCTAATAGAAATTTGGAAACTTAAGTGTAAAATAGTTTGAGTTATCGAAAATACTTAAGTTGTTAAAAATTATCAATTTATTCAGGTTACCCGATGGTAACGTTTTAAAAACCATCGCACTTTGTATTTTAGAAAACTTTGTTCACATATCATTAAATCAATCATGTAATTTGCAAGTTATTCCTAAAACAAATCCAAAGTATATAAATAATCCAAAAACATAATTAAAGAGGCCTTATTACAAACCCATAAAAATGAAAACCAAATTAAAATCAAGTACCCAAATGGAAGTTCATGTAAAACCAAATTTCATTGCATGGCCTCCTCGAGTTCATCCGGCTCCTCATCCGCGAATTTACGAATTACCTGAAAAAGTAAGAGAGAAGGTGAGTCACCAAGACTCAGTGCATATTCCCTCTCCCGAGTAAATACCACATACTTACACAAATTATAACCAAGCAATATATATATTATGCACCCAACCTAGCCATCCGTAACTCCTTTTTCTACCCCGTGTGGTACCAAACCACTGGTGGTGCCAAACCACTGGTGACCAAAGTCACGAATAATCAAGTTGTGGGGCCAACCCACTTGTGATACCAAATCACTGGCGACAATCCCATATCTCAAAAGTGGGGCCAACCCACGGTGGTGTTAATCCACAGGGACGAGTCGCTATGAGGTGCCAAACCTCTGGTGTCCCAAAGACACAAATGTGATACCAAATCACTGGTGACCAAAGTCACGAATAATCAAGTTGTGGGACCAACCCACGTGTGATACTAAATCACTGGCGACAATCCCATATCTCAAAAGTGGGGCCAACCCACGGTGGTGTTAATCCACAGGGACGAGTCGCTATGAGGTGTCAAACCTCTGGTGTCCCAAAGACACAAATGTGATACCAAATCACTTGAGGTGCCAAACCTCTGGTGTCCGAAGACACGAATATCAATCTTCCCCCTCCTCTCATATTGCCCATACCAATGCAATAGATAAACAAATCATGTCAATATACTTTGATATGAACATATAACCAATACATATCGTAGATCGTGATATTAAACAACATATAGCAACATCATATCGAAATGGACTTACCCGTATCCTTGCTCATACCCATCAAGGTATCATATCAATATCTCATAGTTTCGGCTTTAACAACTTGAATAGTTATTTAACACACATATATATATATAAACCAAGTTATAAAGTGTGTAAGATACACACCTTTCACTAACGCAAATACTAACTTCCGTAGACCCGATCTACCTCACTAGATCACCTGTCCTACATTCGGCCAAACCACAAGATTATAAGCAAAACCATTCGACCAACATCACATCTTAATCCCAATAGCCTTTGGCTTTTCAACCATTAAAAGAATGATGAATCAACAAGAATCCTTACCACTTGACTTACCAACTTTGATTGCTAGAGAAGTAAGGCTTAGATCAAATGCTTCCAAAGTCCCAAAGAGCCTATAAGAATAATCGGTTCCTAATAATAGTTAGAACCTTGCAACAAATGTCCATAGGTTCGGCCTTTGACCACAAGAAAACGACATAGAAAAGAGAAAGAAATGAAGGAAAAACGGTCATGAACACTTACCCTTTTTCCAAAACCGATTGAAGAAAACCAAATGAAGACCTACCCTTGTTGATATTCGGCCGAAACAATACAAAAAGGAAATGGGAAGTTTCGGCAATATGGTTAAATGGTGAAGGGATTTTTGGCTATGGTTTTGAAAAGAAGAAAGCAATTGATTAGAGACTAAAAAGAAATAAAGTACGTGAGTAGAAAAGAGAATAAAAATAAGAGAGGGAGGATTCAGCTTAAGCAACAATGGAAGAAAAGAAAAGAGAGTTTGGGGAAGAAAGAGGTTCGGCCAAAAGAAAGTAAAAGCAATTTGTAAGTGTTAACATATATGAGAAGAAAAGAATAGGAAGATGAGAACCAAAAGAGGTTCTTTTCGGTTACAAAGAATTTAAAAGATGAGAGGGAGGTTCCAAATGAGTTTCGGCCAAATGCCTAAGAGGAAAAATCAACAATACCTAATGGCATTCAGCTATGGTTCACTTTGGTGCACAAGAGAGAAGAATTGGTAAGGTTCAAAAGGGATTTTTGATATGGCTCAAAACAAGAAATGAAAGCATTCCTAACTAACCGAAAATGACCACCATCCAAAAGAAATTTTGGCACCAACTAGCTACCAACAAGACCAAGATTCGGTCACTCCCCCTAGCCACACATGCCGTCCACATTCATGGAATAATGGCCTAAGAAAAGTTTCCAAAACATCTTCCTTAAGCCAAGCCTTGAGATCCTCTACATTCCCAAAGTTGAAGGAATTTTATCCCCAAAATCTAGCAATTCTATCCCTTATTTCATGCTTACCATAACCTTAAGTCTTCTTGTCATAAAAGAAAGTTGTCCATCTTATCCATATGTATAGTTGACCGACACTTAATGCTAGGATGTACAAAAATAAAATCATCAATATGCTTTCCATGCTACTCGAACCACTTCCCTCAAGCAACCTTTCAAGCTCCTTATCCACTATGCCACTAACTCCTCATGTGCTTTAATTTAACACTTAAATTATCTTAAGTGTCAAGCTCACTTAATCCACTTCACTAAATTTTCCACACTAAAAATTATTCTAGCTTAGCTAATATTTCCAAGCCTTCACACAAATATACTAAGCACACAATAACAATCATATCCGAGCTAACACAAATAACAAGATGATACTCTAATATTTTTAGAATGTTACAATTCTACCCCTTAAGAAAATTTCGTCCTCGAAATTACCCGATCAAAAGAGTTGAGGGTACTACTTTGCCTCATCGCATCCTCCTGGTTCCCACGTAGCTTCTTCCACGCCATGATTCGCCATAAAACCTTCACTAAAGGAACGGACTTCCTCGTAAAACTTTCACATCTCGATCTAGAATCGCACACGGGTTCTTCTTCTATCGTCAAATCTGGACTCACCTCTATTTCCTCTCTTCGCCACGACATGCGATGGATCGAGCGATAGCGTCTAAGCATGGAGACATGGAACACATCGTGAATCGACTCACTCGATGGCAACTCGAGCTGATAGGCTACTGGTCCCACTCGTCTCAACACCTTATACGGTCCAATAAACCTTGGACTTAACTTGCCTTTTCTCCCAAATCTTAACACTTTCTTCCATGGCGAGACTTTCAGAAAAACTTTGTCACCCACGGAAAATTCTATATCCCTCCGCTTGAGATCAGCATATGACTTCTGCCTATCTGAAGCTTCCTTCAGACGAGCCTGAATCATCTTAACCTTATCCTCAGTCTCTGCAACCAACTCTGGTCCTAACATCTGACGCTCACCCAACTCTGTCCAGCATGTAGGTGTGCGACACCTCCTACCATACAACGCCTCATATGGTGCCATCTTAATGCTTGCTTGATAACCATTGTTGTATGCGAACTCAGTTAATGGTAAAAACTCTTCCCAGCTACCTCTGAAATCCAAAACACACCCTCTCAACATATCCTCTAAAATCAGATAACTCTTTTCCGATTGTTGCGTCGATCAGGATGAAATGCGATACTAAAATCCAACCGCGTACCCAAAGCCCGATGTAACGCTCTCTAAAACCTCGACGTAAATCTAGGATCTCTGCATGCGAGATGATCGACACCTTTGTACACCGTGCAACCTTACTATCTCCACCACATACAACTTAGCTAACTTCTAAAGCGAGTAATCCACCCTTACCGGAATAAAATGAGCTGACTTAGTCAGACGATCCACAATCACCCAAACTGAGTCCTTCTTACTTGGCGTAAGGGGTAATCCACTGACAAAGTCCATAGTAATCCTTTCCTACTTCCACTGTGGAATCTTTACCGGCTGAAGTAACCCAAACGGCAACTGATGTTCCGCCTTGACCTGCTGACACGTCAGACATTTACCCACAAACTCAGTTACCTCCCGCTTCAGACTTGGCCACCAAAACTGCTCTCTTAAATCCCGATACATCTTGCTACCTCCAGGATGCATAGCGTATGGGCTGCTATGTGCATCCCGAAGAATCCTTTGCCTCAACTCAACATCCTTTGGCATACAAGCTCTTCCTTTAAAACACAATACTCCATCCTTGGACAAACTATAATCCTCTAAACCACCATTCTGAACCTGTAACCTCCGATCATTCAAACCATCATCCTCTAACTGTTTCTCCTTGATGCGCTCTAACCAAGTCCGCTTGACTTGCAATTCAATAAAAGACTCCCATCATCATATAAGCTAAGACGAGCAAACATCGATCTTAAGTCGAGTCCACAACCTTACGGCTCAACGCGTCTGCCACCACATTAGCCTTGCCTGGATGATACTCAATCGAACAGTCGTAGTCCTTCAACAACTCTATCCATCTACGCTACCTCAAGTTCAAATCCTTCTGAGTCAAAAGATACTTAAGACTCTTGTGATCCGTGTAGACTATCGACTTCTCTCCATACAAATAGTGTCTCCAAATCTTCAAAGCAAAAACCACTGCAGCTAATTCCAAGTCATGCGTTGGATAGTTAACTTCATGTGGTCTCAACTATCGAGATGCATAAGCCACTACCTTCCCTTCCTGCATCAAGCACATCCCAAACCAAGATGTGATGCATCACAAGAAACCGTGAATTCCTTGCACCGCCTCGAGTTGAATCAAAGCTGGAGCTTGATCGAGAATCTTCTTCAACTTGTCAAAACTTCCTTGCTGCTTCTCGGTCCACACAAATGGAATTCCTTTCCTCAATAACTTAGTCATAGGTGCTGCTATCAAAGAAAATCCTTCCACAAATCTTCGGTAATACCCCGCCAGACCTAGGAAACTCTGAATCTCAGCCACTGACTTAGGCGGCTTCCAATCCAACACCGCCTCAATCTTTTGAGGATCCACTCTAATCCTCGGTGATACTACGTGACCCAAGAAAGTCACCTCCTAAGCGAACTCGCACTTACTAAATTTGGCGTACAGCTACTTTTCCCTCAGAATTTGCAACACTACTCGCAAATACGCATCATGCTCTTCCTCTGACTTTGAGTATACCAAAATATCGTCTATAAATACCACAACAAATTGGTCCAGAAACTGCTGGAATACCCGATTCATCATGTCCATGAATGCTGCCGGCGCGTTAGTCAACCCAAACGGCATTACCAGAAATTCGTAGTGCCCATACCGAGTGCGAAATGCCGTCTTATGGATATCAACCTCTTTCACCTTCAGCTGATGATATCCAGACCTTAAATCAATCTTGGAGAAAACCGCTGCCCCCTTAAGCTGATCAAACAAGTCATCTATCCTCGTCAAAGGATACTTGTTTTTGATCGTCAGCTTATTCAACTGGCGGTAGTCTATACACATTCGCATCGTACCATCTTTCTTCTTGATAAAAAGTACCGGCGCTCCCCATGGCGAAACACTTGGTCGGATGAAACCTCGATCCAACAACTCTTGAATTTGAGCCTTCAATTCCCCTAATTCCTTTGGTGCCATCCTATACGGAGCAATAGACACTTTGCAGATTCCGATATGAGATCTATACCAAATTCAACTTCACAATCTGGAGGCAATCCGGAAGTTCTTCTGGAAATACGTCAACATATTCCTTTACCGTTCGGACATTCCCCACAGTAGACTCCTTAGCCTCCAATGCACACACATGAACCACAAATGCCTCACGACCCTTCTCGACCAACTTCACAGCTTTCAACGTAGATACCACGTTGGATAGATAATCTCTTCTATTACCTATCATAACCACCTCTTTGCCCTCAGCTGTCATCAAAACCATGCGCTTAGCAGCGCAATCCAAACTTGCTTGATACTTGACCAACCAGTCCATCCCAAGAATCGGATCGAACTCCTCAAACGGCGGTTCCATCGGATCGACTACAAACATTACCCTTGGAGTTCTAGGGGTACATCTCTATCTGACTTATTTACTTCTACTGAGTGACCCGGAGGGCTAAATCATTGTCATCTTCCTAGAAGTAGTCTCAGAGTCTAGATTCATAGTCTCTACTATGTTACTAGCAATATACGAATGTGTCGAACCCACATCTATCAAAGCAGTATATGGTACACCAAAGATTAAGAACGTACCGATTATAACGTCTGGTGCGTCGCCCTCCTCTCGATGTCTCGCTGCATACACCAAGCCAGGCTGTCTTGCCTCAGTGTTGCCAGCACCTCTGCCAGATGCTCCGCGGCCTCGACCAGAACCATTACCTCCTCTACCATTACCACGACCTCTCTGTGGTGACGGTCCCTCATTTCTGAACTGAGCACGACCTTGACCCTCAGACTGATTCCTGGCTAGCTTACGTGGACAATCCCTCACACGATGATCCAGCGAGCCACACTCAAAACATCCTTTCCCTCCGGTCCAACATTCGCCCCAATGAGATTTTCCACATCGATTACACTGTGTTGGTCCCTGATTAGCAGTAACAGGCCTCCCAGATTGATTCGGCCCACTCTGCCTAACCCTCTTCTGAGAATTATCGGCTGACCCGGATGATCCAAAACCTCTCTTATGTTTATTCTTGTCGTGCCTCTGCCTTACAGATTCCTTTATCCCTTCAGCTATCTTAGTATTTTCAACTAGCGCAGCAAACTCTCACTCCTGATGTGGAGCAATCAGCAATCTCAGTTCGTCCCTCAATCCATCCTCAAACCAGACACATCGCTCGTGCTCCGAAGCCATGATACCTCCAGTATACCGGCTCAATCTTAAAAATTCTGCTTCATATTCTGATACGGACTTATTACCTTGGACCAAACTCAGAAATGCCTTACGCTGTGCATCAATGTAACTCGACCCAACATATTTCTTCTGATACGTTGCCTTAAAATAATCCCAAGTGAGATCCTCTGCTGCAGCACTATTCCGTACCGTGAGTCACCACTGATATGACTCATCCCGAAGAAGCGACACTATCCCTTTCAGCTTTTCCTCAGCATTCAGATCCAAGTCATCCATGATTCGTTCCGTCGCCTCTAACCAATACTCTGCCGTACTGGGAGCCACACCTGAAACACCTCGAAATACCTCAGCTCCATTGGCTCGAAGTCACTCAGATACGGATTTCCGAATTCCCGTGCCTCCTCCTATTCCAGCTACCCTCTCAAAAACTCGCAGCATCGCCTGAGACACTGCGTCATCCCCCGTTTGATCCTGATGCTCAACTCCAACCGCTGGTGGTGGGGGTAGTGGTACCTCATTCTCGGATCCTTGACCGACCTTGCGGCTCGGATACACGCCCATCCTACCCCGACCAAGCGTCCACGAGTAATACGACCTCGACCACGAGTACTCATGTCTAAAGTCTTGACTTATCTGATTTAAAAGCGTTATGCATTAGTCATTATTCCACTTTCTTTAAAACACAGTTTTATGAATAATTTTAATAAGAAGTTGTTTCGCGAGTACATTCAACCTATAGTTTGGGTCTCTAGAGTAGTTCCTACTACTATACAGTCATGCCAACATCATCATATCATATCATCAAAATCAACAGTTTAATGTACTTACCAGGGCGGATTGATGTCGGAGACTCGGGGCCATGCCTTTCCAACCATACAATTTTCAACAAAATCATTTTAAAACCATACTTTAAAACATTTTGGGCCTCGGGCCCAAAGCCGAGCTTTTGAACTTGGCTCTGATACCAATTTGAAACACCCCAAACCCGGTCAATACGCCACGACTGAATTTGGTATGTCACAGGGGAAAACGTTTTGAGGAAAAACAAGTTAACGATAAAATTTTAGTGAAAAACTTTTTATTATTCTAAATTCGTAAAAAAAAATTAAGTTGAAAACTGATATTTTACTTTGCAATTTAAAAATAGATTTTTAAAACTTAGTCGCAGACTTAGATTCGTAAACCATTTATAAATTAAAGAGAAACTAAAGCAATTAGGTTGAAAATCGTATCTAATAGAAATTTGGAAACTTAAGTTTTGTAAAATAGTTTGAGTTATCGAAAATACTTAAGTTGTTAAAAATTATCAATTTATTTAGGTTACCCGATGGTAACATTTTAAAAACCATCGCGCTTTGTATTTTAGAAAACTTTGTTCACATATCATTAAATCAATCATGTAATTTGCAAGTTATTCCTAAAACAAATCCAAAGCATATAAATAATCCAAAAACATAATTAAAGAGGCCTTATTACAAACCCATAAAAATGAAAACCAAATTAAAATCAAGTACACAAATGGAAGTTCATGTAAAACCAAATTTCATTGCATGGCCTCCTCGAGTTCATCCGGCTCCTCATCCGCGAATTTACGAATTACCTGAAAAAGTAAGGGAGAAGGTGAGTCACCAAGACTCAGTGCATATTCCCTCTCACGGGTAAATACCACATACTTACACAAATTATAACCAAGCAATATATATATATTATGCACCCAACCTAGCCATCTGTAACTCCTTTTTCTACCCCGTGTGGTACCAAACCACTGGTGGTGCCAAACCACTGGTGACCAAAGTCACGAATAATCAAGTTGTGGGGCCAACCCACTTGTGATACCAAATCACTGGCGACAATCCCATATCTCAAAAGTGGGGCCAACCCACGGTGGTGTTAATCCACAGGGACGAGTCGCTATGAGGTGCCAAACCTCTGGTGTCCCAAAGACACAAATGTGATACCAAATCACTGGTGACCAAAGTCACGAATAATCAAGTTGTGGGACCAACCCACGTGTGATACCAAGTCACTGGCGATAATCCCATATCTCAAAAGTGGGGCCAACCCACGGTGGTGTTAATCCACAGGGACGAGTCGCTATGAGGTGCCAAACCTCTGGTATCCCAAAGACACAAATGTGATACCAAATCACTGGAGGTGCCAAACCTCTGGTGTCCAAAGACACGAATATCAATCTTCCCCCTCCTCTCATATTGCCCATACCAATGCAATAGATAAACAAATCATGTCAATATACTTTGATATGAACATATAACCAATACATATCGTAGATCGTGATATTAAACAACATATAGCAACATCATATCGAATCGGACTTACCCGTATCCTTGCTCATACCCATCAAGGTATCATATCAATATCTCATAGTTTCGGATTTAACAACTTGAATACTTATTTAACACACACATATATATATAAACCAAGTTATAAAGTGTGTAAGATACACACCTTTCACTAACGCAAATACTAACTTCCGTAGACCCGATCTACCTCACTAGATCACCTTGTCCTACATTCGGCCAAACCACAAGATTATAAGCAAAACCATTCGGCCAACATCACATCTTAATCCTAATAGCCTTTGGCTTTTCAACCATTAAAAGAATGATGAATCAACAAGAATCCTTACCACTTGACTTACCAACTTTGATTGCTAGAGAAGTAAGGCTTAGATCAAATGCTTCCAAAGTCCCAAAGAGCCTATAAGAATAATCAGTTCCTAATAATAGTTAGAACCTTGCAACAAATGTCCATAGGTTCGGCCTTTGACCACAAGAAAACGACATAGAAAAGAGAAAGAAATGAAGGAAAAACAGTCATGAACACTTACCCTTTTTCCAAAACCGATTGAAGAAAACCAAATGAAGACCTACCCTTATTGATATTCGGCCGAAACAATACAAAAAGGAAATGGGAAGTTTCGGCAATATGGTTAAATGGTGAAGGGATTTTCGGCTATGGTTTTGAAAAGAAGAAAGCAATTGATTAGAGACTAAAAAGAAATAAAGTACGTGAGTAGAAAAGAGAATAAAAATAAGAGAGAGAGGATTCGGCTTAAGCAACAATGGAAGAAAAGAAAAGAGAGTTTGGGGAAGAAAGAGGTTCGGCCAAAAGAAAGTAAAAGCAATTTGTAAGTGTTAACATATATGAGAAGAAAAGAATAGGAAGATGTGAACCAAAAGAGGTTCTTTTCGGTTACAAAGAATTTAAAAGATGAGAGGGAGGTTCCAAATGAGTTTCGGCCAAATGCCTAAGAGGAAAAATCAACAACACCTAATGGCATTCGACTATGGTTCACTTTGGTGCACAAGAGAGAAGAATTGGTAAGGTTCAAAAGGGATTTTTGATATGGCTCAAAACAAGAAATGAAAGCATTCCTAACTAACCGAAAATGAACACCATCCAAAAGAAATTTTGGCACCAACTAGCTACCAACAAGACCAAGATTCGGTCACTCCCCCTAGCCACACATGCTGTCCACATTCATGGAATAATGGCCTAAGAAAAGTTTCCAAAACATCTTCCTTAAGCCAAGCCTTGAGATCCTCTACATTCCCAAAGTTGAAGGAATTTTATCCCCAAAATCTAGCAATTCTATCCCTTATTTCATGCTTACCATAACCTTAAGTCTTCTTGTCATAAAAAGAAAGTTGTCCATCTTATCCATATGTATAGTTGACCGACACTTAATGCTAGGATGTACAAAAATAAAATCCTCAATATGCTTTCCATGCTACTCGAACCACTTCCCTCAAGCAACCTTTCAAGCTCCTTATCCACTATGCCACTAACTCCTCATGTACTTTAATTTAACACTTAAATTAGCTTAAGTGTCAAGCTCACTTAATCCACTTCACTAAATTTTCCACACTAAAAATTATTCTAGCTTAGCTAATATTTCCAAGCCTTCACACAAATATACTAAGCACACAATAACAATCATATCCGAGCTAACACAAATAACAAGATGATACTCTAATATTTTTAGGATGTTACACGAGTTGTATGTGAAGTTGCCCAATCGTCTACGAGGAGTAATTGAAAAGTTGTCTAGAAATAGGTAAAATTAGGTTAAAATTGCGGAAGCTGATCAGAAAGGTTAAGATTTGGATGGAAGATGGAGATAGGTTTGGTTAGGAAGCAAACAAGGAAGATGAATATAGTGGATGGACTTGGTTTTAATAGAAATAATCAGAAGGATATATACTAAGATAGTTGGTGGAGATGGATAGAAGAATTTAAACAAAGAATCGATTCAACACTAGGAAAGTGTCACCCCGGTTTCTATATTTGTTTAAGATGGAAAATGGAAGTCGATGATGGACCAAGACCAGATTATCTATAAAGATAAGAACCTATGGTATAAATTGATGGATGAGAAACGATCGACACCACAAGCAACGCTTGATAAGTCGAGAATCGATGCTCGTCATTTAAAGATAGAGAAGAGAAAATCTCACTAGAAGAACAAAGTTCATAAAATATATTCAAGGATCAAAAGTTCTCCCTACAATATGTGATTACATGTATATATAGTATCAAATGAAACTAGTTGAATGGTCACTTTTAATGAGGCTAATAATGATTTCAAATGAAGAGTCTCAACTTTTGGAATTCTAGCCATGTAACTCCCATCTTCAATGTGTTTAACTTTTCAATTAAATTGCTTGTCAAAATCCTTTGAATTCTCCATGATCAACCGATTGGATCAATTAACTCCTCTCTTTAGGATGCTTTAATCAGCTGATTCAATGCCCTTGAATGCTTTGAAAATGTCTCTTGGTTTCTCCTTTGGCTAGTTGAATAGACTCCAAAAACTTAATGAAGTTTTTAAAGTATGAATTGACCATTAAAGTAGCAAAAACGTTTGGAGTATTGGAAGGGTGGCTACTGAAATTTAAAGGAAGTGTAATTCTCCTTTAAACTCTTTTTATTGATGTTTAAAGCCTCTTTTTATAACAGCCCCCTCTTTTTGTAACATAAATCACTTCAAAAGCCACCTTATTGAAGGTGTAACAGCCTTTAAATTTAATGGTTGTAAGCTGAAAAATCACCTGCAATTAACACATGTAACCGACATATTAAACACATTTATTCACTGATTAAACCTAAAACAAAGTAACAGCTAACTTAAATAAATGAACTAACACTTAAGCATCATTTATTCCAGCAACTAAACTTAAATAAATGAACTAACACTTAAGCATCATTTATTCCAGCAACTAGTTTAATTAAGATAAACATTATTAAATGAACTAGAAATAAAGACTTCAATTAATGCAGCAACTAGTTAATTTATGGAAGCAGAATTAAATTAGCTTAAACTCATACTTCATTAAAAAATCCTAGTAACTAGATTAATTAATAAGCCTCTTATTAAACACAACTTATTTAATTAAACTAAACACCTTTATTTAAAGCTAATATTTAATTTAAAAGTTTGTATTCGGTAAATTAAAAAATGCATAAATTAAATCAAGCTAAACACAAACTAAATGAACTGAATGTGAACTTAAACCAATCTCAATGAGCTGAGATGAACTCATGTGAATTGAACCACATAGAAAAGGAGTTTAATTGAGCTGAAAATGATCTGGAATCAGCTTCATTTTGCACTTTGGCCCCTCGAGCTTAGGCCACTCTCGATGGCATCGGAAAGAGTCGAACCATGATGCGACCAGGATCGCATCATACCCCTCTTGAAAGCGATTCGTCCTCGAATCAAGCTGATGGTTCTCTCGAATAGAATTCCTTTTGATCAGCTTTCCTCGATCAAACGGGGAGAATGGTAATCAAGATACCTGTAAAATATAACCAAAAGTTAGCAAGAGTTGTGTCAAACAAACTTGCAATCAAAATATGAACAAAACAAAATGAATAGATCAAACGCAAACGGGCATATTCGCATTATCATACAAAAGGAACAAAGTCTTATCAAATATTTGAATCTGAATTGGATAGGTTTCATGGTATGCATACAATTCGAATGGATTCCACAAATCAAAATCAACATGCGAGTAACATATCAAATGATAGATATGTTCATCACAAGCAGATAGATGAGAAAATGCATATGGTACTCGAAAGTGAACATCCAAATCTTGCATTGAACGACATATGTAATCACTCGCACATGAACAAAAATTATTAAACACAAGATTCCTTTTGTCAACAAGTAGACCATCATTAAACAGGATAGGACGTTCAAACATTTCATGATCTAAATAATGAAAATCAGCATCATGTGTTCTATCAACAACCGGAGAGAACAAAGTCATCTCAAAATTTTTACATGGATCACACATGTGACGCAATATGGATTCTTTCACACGAAAAGTATCAAAATTATCAAATTCAAGAATCCTGTCATCATTCAACGAAACAGATAGATCACAAACAGGCAAAATAGAACGATTAATCATAACATGATCTAAATGTTTTATAAAAACTAGTTCATCAACGCAAAGCTCGTCACTTTTCAAAAAGATCACAAAGGTGTCAACAAGTTCAGAAGACTTACCTTTATAGTTAGAAAGAAAAAGATCAGTCTTACCGTGGTCAAGCAATACAAACCTTCTCTCTTTGGAAAGATAATGCAGTCGAAGCCTCGCGTTTGATTCAACATTTTCAAATGGAATGTGAATTTCAAGTGCAACCATAGAATTTGTTTAAGGAGCGAATAAAAATTGAACACAAAATGGGCAAATTTCAGTAACCTTAATCAAAACCAAGTATCAAAATGATTGTAATTCTTTAAGCACAATTGTCGTTGCTTGATTTTCCAACAAGGCATACCAAATGATACAAAACATAGTCCCGGTTTAAAGATATGATTTTGATTATTAAACTCAAGATGTGACAAGGGTTTAGAAACATCAAACATGTTAAACCAATAAGATTTATGCACATCCAAGATCGAGCAATCAAAACTCTTTATATGTTTCAAAACTGATTTACAAAAACTCAAAGTTTCCGTATTAGACAATGAACTGATTTTGTAATAACCACAATCAAACAAGTTGGGATTAAGAGAAAATTCATCGTTATACTTACTTGAGTCTTGCACTCGTCGAATAGATGTTACTCCACCTTCACACTTAGCATCACAATGAGATGAACTCGTCTTACCATCATTTAGAACATCAAAATTATTCAAAGAATGGTCATAGACGAAGCTATCCACATAATCACAATTATTCAAAAAATTTGGTGGAGAATGAAACTCTTCAAAAATCTTACCTTCCTTACCTTCCGGCTCGCGTGATTCAATCTTACCTTTTTCAACCAAAGAAAAACGTCGCTCATCAGAAAGGTATTGGAGTTGGTAGTTGTCGCTTGGTTCTTCGAAAACCTAAAATGAAGAAACAAAAGAAGAGAAAACTTTAAATGGGTTAGTTGAAGATTCACTCTCGTTTTCTCGCTCGTTCTTTTCTCTCGTTTCTTTTTCTATCTCAATTTCTTTTCTTTCTTTTTCAATCTTATTTTCTTCATCTCCTTTTTCACGCTCATTTTCTCTTTCATCTTCTTTTTGTTCTCTCTCATTTTCTTTTATTTCTTTTTCAACTTTTTCATTTTCTTCTTCTTTTTCTCATTTTTATTTTCTTTTCTCTCGAACTCTTTTTCAAGTTATTTTTCATTACAACAAGGGGATGATTCAACAGAATTGAAAAGAGAAAAATTTGACTCAAGGATCGAGGAAATATTTTCGTAGATGTCACGATTGATGCTTTGTGAAAAATCCTTTGTGCTCATCATCTTTGATTCATAAGACGAGTAACTCATACTTTCTTCTTGTTCATCACCGTAGTAGGCTTCGAACTTTACTTTGTTTCTCCTTGAATCCTTTGTCGAATAAGAATCACGATTTGAACTACTTCGAGAATGATCTTTCGTGGATGAATTCTTCGACGCATATGAACCACGTCACTTCTTCGTAAAGTTTTCTCTGTGGATGGATATGTTGAAGCTTGTGAAGAAGAAATCATACCTTCTCGATGGTAATCACGAGAGGTCTCACATTCGCGATTTGATTCATACCGTCTCGAACTTCTATATGAACCATAATCTCGATCGAAATCTCTTCTTGAATGATCTTCAAAAGTGTGTCTTCGAGATGACCTTGACTCTGTTCTTCGACTTGAATAAAGTTGTTCTTGTTGGTCTCATTCCTCGATTCGATCCAACCGCTTATGTAACTTGTCAAACTTGGCATTCATGACTTTTCGCATCCCGTTCAACAAGTATTGATAATCAGATTCTGTCAACGCTTCTTGATTCATGTTTTTTTTGAAAAGAAAGACTTTCAAAAAGAATAAAACAGAAAATTAAATCCTCACCACAAAATTCTCACAAGTCACTCACAAAGAAAAATCGATCACACTCGTGTTTCACTCGTATAAGGCTTTTTCTCTAATATAGCACTTGTTCCTTTTACCACTCTTTCTCACTCTCGCAAATTCATACTTCATTTTGAATAGACTAATTCGCGGCTTGAGGGTCGGTTTCAAAAATGGTTATCAAGGAATAATGTTGGGTATAGGGTAGGCTGAAAGAAGAAAGAAGAAAAAAATTGGTATAGTGGCGTTGGGTAAGATGGAGGGAAACCAAATGATGATGGGAAGGATTCTTGATGATCGGGTATTAGAAGAGGAGAATAGAAACAACAAGTACTTGCCAAACTTTCAAAAGAAAACTTCACTTTTTTTTCTTCTCTTTTTTTTCGTATATTTTTTTTTCAAATAAAACTTTGAGATTACAATTTGAATTTTTTTTGAATTTTTTTCGAATTTTTTTGATATTTTTTTTCAACTTACGAACCTATTTCGGCTCTCGATTGTCGTCGGAACTCCTCGTTTTGTAGCTCTGATACCAAATGATACGATCCGTCTCGGGGTGAGTCGAGTCGTATGTGAAGTTGCCCAATCGTCTACGAGGAGTAATTGAAAAGTTGTCTGGAAATAGGTGAAATAAGGTTAAAATTGTGGAAGCTGATCAGAAAGGTTAAGATTTGGATGGAAGATAGAGATAGGTTCGGTTAGGAAGCAAACAAGGAAGATGAATATAGTGGATGGACTTGGTTTTAATAGAAATAATCAAAAGGATATATATTAAGATAGTTGGTGGAGATGGATAGAAGAATTTAAACAAAGAATCGATTCAACACTAGGAAAGTGTCACCCCGGGTTCTATATTTGTTTAAGATGGAAAATGGAAGTCGATGATGGACCAAGACCCGTTATCTATAAAGATAAGAACCTATGGTATAAATTGATGGATGAGAAATGACTGACGCCACAAGCAACACTTGATAAGTCAGAATCGATACTCGTATGAAAGATAGAGAGGAGAAAATCTCACTCGAAGAACAAAGTTCATAAAATATATTCAAGGATCAAAAGTTCTCCCTACAATATGTGATTACATGTATATATAGTATCAAATGAAACTAGTTGAATGGTCACTTTTAATGAGGCTAATAATGATTTCAAATGAAGAGTCTCAACTTTTGGAATTCTAGCCATGTAACTCCCATCTTCAATGTGTTTAACTTTTCAATTAAATTACTTGTCAAAATCCTTTGAATTCTCCATGATCAACCGATTGGATCAATTAACTCCTCTCTTTAAGATGCTTTAATCAGCTGATTCAATGCCCTTGAATGCTTTGAAAATGTCTCTTGGTTTCTCCTTTGGCTAGCTGAATAGACTCTAAAAACTTAATGATGTTTTTAAAGTATGAATTGACCATTAAAGTAGCAAAAACGTTTGGAGTAGTGGAAGGGTGGCTACTGAAATTTAAAGGAAGTGTAATGCTCCTTTAAACTCTTTTTATTGATGTTTAAAGCCTCTTTTTATAACAACCCCCTCTTTTTGTATCCGAAATCACTTCAAAAGCCACCTTATTGAAGGTGTAACAGCCTTTAAATTTAATGGTTGTAAGCTGAAAAATCACATGCAATTAACACATGTAACCGGCATATTAAACACATTTATTCATTGATTAAACCTAAAACAAAGTAACAACTAACTTAAATAAATGAACTAACACTTAAGCATCATTTATTCCAAAGAACTAGACTTAAATAAATGAACTAACACTTAAGCATCATTTATTCCAAAGAACTAGTTTAATTAAGAAAAACATTATTAAATGAACTAGAAAGAAAGACTTCAATTAATGCAAAGAACTAGTTAATTTATGGAAGCAGAATTAAATTAACTTAAACTCATACTTCATTAAAACATCCTAGTAACTAGATTAATTAATAAGCCTCTTATTAAACACAACTTATTTAATTAAACTAAACACCTTTATTTAAAGCTAATATTTAATTTAAAAGTTTGTATTCAGCAAATTAAAAATGCATGAATTAAATCAAGCTAAACACAAACTAAATGAACTGAATGTGAACTTAAACCAATCTCAATGAGCTGAGATGAACTCATGTGAACTGAACCACATAGAAAAGGAGTTTAATTGAGCTGAAAATGAGCTGGAATCAGCTTCATTTTGCACTTTGGCCCCTCGAGCTTAGGCCACTCTCGATTCGAGTTGTGTCGTAACATGATGCAGTCGGGATCGAATCAAAGGGAACATACATGAATGACCAGGTTCATGAAAGGATGTTCATCCATTGGTGTCTTCAAGGTGCAGCCGAATTGTTGCAAGATTCATGCATATTAGGTTTAATGTATGGACGGCATTCAATGGACACATGCATGTGGGACGTTCATGCAAAGTAAGCTGCTGATTGTTCATGTAATTGAAGGTGCATGGACCATATTTATGGACAAATTGGAAGATAAATGCATGGGAAATTCGTACATGTACCAACCAGCATCTAGAACAAACTATTCTTCTCCCATGCATGAATATTCTGCCATTTATTAAGGTGCAAGGACGTTGGCCACAAGGGAGGTGAATTTTTACACAATCAATTCAAGTATTCCAGCACATTAAAGCCTCATTCGGCCAAGGGAGATGTAGGAGTACTAAAGGGCTGCACATTCATGGCATTATGGCTTTCTTCAAGGCTAAGTGTGCATGAATGCATCAAATGAAGCAACATGATGTTTCAACCAATTCATGCATTCATCCTTCAAGTTCATTTGCTTAATTTTGAGGGTGCCTTTTGATATTACATTCAGCTGAACAGGACCCATTTAATTGAGTTCATTTAAGCTCAAGGACGCACCTAGACAAGTGCATTGCACTCTTCAAGCTCCAAATTCGTTCAAGTTCATTAGCCCTTCTAGAAACCGACCATTGGGCTCCAAATTAGCTGAATTTAGCTCCAGCACTTTAGTGTTTTAATTCTAGAACTTTCTAGGCTCATTCTAGACTAATTTTACTTAGCTATTAAGTTCCTAAGTTGGCCATTCGGCTACCTAGATTATCACTATAAATAGTTGTTGTTTTTCATTTGTAATTAGGTTGTTGAACTTTGATATATTTTATGAACTTATGTTCTTGAGTGAGTTTTATCTCCTCTTCGTTTTCGTACGAGTTTTGATTCTGACTTATCAAGCTTGCTTGTGGCGTCAATCGTACTCTTCCATACCATTATACCATTGGTTCTTACTTCACTAAGTAACGGGTCTTTGGTCCATCATCGATTTCCATATTTTCACCTTAAACACTATAAAAATTGGGGTGACACCTTCGAGTGTTGAATCGTTTCTTGTTTAAGTCCTATTCTCCATTTCCACCAAACTATCAAAATATCACCTAACCTTTATCCATCTTCTTTCATCATAAAACCAAACCTATCCTTCTCCATATCCGAATCATTCCCACACTTAAACACCTCCATTCCTAACTTAAACCATCTTCTAAACAAATTCACTTAAGCTTCCGCAAACTCATCCATATTTTCCGATTATTTCCCGAAAGGCTTATCTCCTCCTCGTAGACGATTGGGCAACTCGCATACTTTTTGACTCTCCCCAAGACGGACTGTATCATCTGGTATCAGAGCTACCAAAAGAGGATTTTTGACGATGTACGTGAAGCTAGAAGTTAGATCGTGTTTGTAAAAAAAATAATAAAAAAATCGAAAAAAAAGTTGTATTTTATTTTATTTTATTTTTCTTGTAATCAGTATATGTGTGTTTGAAGTGTTAAAAAAATAAAAAAATGAAAATTCAAAAAAAAATCGAAGTAAAAAAAAAGAATTATGAAATAAAAAAAATTGAGTTTAAAAAAAAAAGAAGTGTGTGAAGTTTGAAAGTTTTTTTTGCTTTGTTTTCATCTCTTCTGAACCCAGTCTCAAGACCCTCATTCCTACCCTCATCCTTCTACCCGATCATACCGAATTTTTTTTTTCTTTGCTCAGCCTCCCCTAGTTGCCCTTTCCCTTTATTTTAGCCTACCCGATACCCAACTTTATCCTTTGTTAACCACTTTGAAGCCGACCCTCAAGCCGTAATAAGTCCTTTCAAAACGAAGTACGAACTTGCGAGAGTGAGAAAGAGCGATAAAAGGCACGAGTGTTACATCAAAGAAAAAGCCTTATACGAGTAAAACACGAGTGTGAGCGAATTTTCTTTGTGAGTGACTTGTGAGTTTTTGTGGTGAGGTTTTACTTTTCGGTTTTATTCTTTTAACGATCTTTCTTTGCAGAAATAAAAATGAATTAAGAAGTGTTCTCTGAATCTGATTATCAATACTTGTTGAACGAAATGCGAAGCATCGTGAACACCAAGTTTGACAAGTTGCACAAGCGGTTGGATCAAATTGAGGAATGAGACTGGCAAGAATGACTTTCTTCAATTTGAAGGACGGAATCAAGGTCGTCTCGAAGACACGCATTCGAAGAACATTCGAGAAAAATTTGTGACCGATATTCTTATTCCTCAAGGAGTTCAAGACGGTATGAATTAAATCGTGACTTTGATACCTTTCAAAATTACCAACGAGGAAGTGAATGTGGTTCATATATGTCGAAGTACTCATCCACAAAATATCATTCTCAAAGTAGTTCAAATCGTGATTCTTATTCGACGAGAGATTCAAGGTGAAGCAAAATGAATAACGAGTTTGAAGCCTTTTACTTGTGATTTACCAAGAAAGCATGAGTTATACTTCTTATGATTCAAAGAAGTCCCGTCCGAAGAATCTTTCACGAGGAATTGATCAAGATATCTATGAGAACATCGCTTCGATCTTAGAAACACATCCTAGTATTTTCGATTCTTTTGAACCATCCACTTGTTGTAATCAAAACGAAAAAGAAACATCAAATGAAAAAGAAAATAAAGAAAAAGAAATCAAAAAAGAGTTTGAGAGAAAAGAAAATAAAAATGAGAGTGAAGAAAAAGAGATTAAAAGAGAGGAAAAAGAAATCATGAGAGAAAAAGAGAATGAAGAAAAGAAATTTGAAAAGAAAATTGAGACTGAGAAAAAAAATTGCAAATGAGATTGAAAAAGAAAGTGAAAATGATGTTGAAAAATAAATGAGAAAACAAGATGAGCGCGAAGAAGAGAGTGTTGAATTAACTAACCCATCAGAACTTTGTTCTTCTTCTATTTCTTCTTTTTAGGAATCTGAGAAGCCGAGCAATGAAAATCTTCAACTTCAATACCTTCCCGAAGAGCGATGATTTTGTTTGATTGACAAAGGTAAAGTTGAAAGTGAGATAGAACCGCCCACGCCGGAAGGTAAGGAAGGTAAAGAAAGTACGTGTTTTAAAACTAGTCTGTCTCCATCAAGTTTCTATAATGTTTGCGATTGTGTGGATAATGTTGTTGATTGCTATCCTTCGATCATTTTTGATGTTTTAAGTGATGGTAAAATGAGTTTGTCTACTAATAATCAATGCTGTACAAAGTATGAAGGTGGAGAGACACATATCCAACAAGTACAAGACGCGAGTAAGTATGACGATGATTTTTCTCTTAATCCCAACCTGTTTGATTGTGGTTATTACGAGATTAGTTTATTATCCAATACGGAAACTTTGAGTTTGTGTAAATCTGTTTTGAAGCACGTTAAGAGCTGTGATCGCTCGATCTTGAGTATGCATTATTCATATTGGTTAAATATCCCTAATTTGTAAAATTACCTGAAATACCCCTGTAGGGTAGAATTACTAAAATACCCCTATAGGGTAGAATTACTGAAATACCCCTGTAGGGTAGAATTACCGAAATACCCCTGTAGGGTAGGATTACTGTAATACCCTTGTAAGGGTAAAATGATCGTTTTGCCCCTCGAGGGTAATTGACTCACTTGAGGTACGATTGGACTGATTTGACAAGAATTGATCACTGTGGTGTGGTATGTATGATTGTTTATGGACATAACATTTTGCATACATGACATACTGCATGGGGTTGGGATATTGATACGGAGGAAGTTCTGATAGGGTTGCACGGGTCGCATGACGACTGTGGATCCAGTATTGATCTGTTAAGGTCGAACGAGTTGCCCGAGACGATTGTGGACCGACGGACACCTTTAGCGCAACAGAATCGATTATGGCTCGTACCAACCTAAATATGGCTCTGTACCATCTTGTTTATGGCTTTGTGCCAATCGTATTTACCCGTGGCTATGTGCCTAACATATATATCAATGACTCTGTGTCGATCATCTTTACCCAAGGCTGTGTGCCAATTATATTACCGTAGCTGATGGCTATGTGCCAATCTTATTACAGTTATCGATGGTGATATGAATCGCCTCGGGTTTGAAATGAGTCGTAGATGTTGCCCGATCATAAATTAGGTAGCTTTCGTTTTAAGTTGAACAAAGGGAGAATTTTGGTATTGAATGGTAACGGTTTGAAACAAAACATTAGATGGATAAGGTGGAGAGAAGGTTGAAACAAGAAAGAACCTCTAATAGTTATTAGAGACCCAAATCTTATGTGTTTCAGATGGATGAAGAAATTTGGATAAAACCGAGACCATTATCTAGCAAGATAGGAACCAACGGTATAAGGGTTGAACGCCACACCTGGGAAGGATGATAAGTTCGAAACAAAGTCGATTGACGCCACTAGGAGCTAGATAAGTCAATTGAACCTTGAAGAATTAAGAGAGTGAATAACTCACTATATGATATTTCAACAATCATCAAAAGTTGTTTTTCAAACCAAAAGTAACAAATATTTATAGCCTAAAAGCTAGTAGTTTAATGGCCATAAACAAGGTTTAATGGCTAAGTAAAACTAATCTAGAAATAGCTAGAATTTTCCAGAATTTAATCCTTAAAGTGTCCATCAAAATTTGGCTAAATGGAGACTCCTTAAAGCTTAAGCAAATGAATCTTCAAGAAGGTGAATGCATGGGAAGCCCACCAGCCACGTCTAGGTTCGGCTAAGGCCTTAATTGGCTTATTGAATTAGCAACTATTGCTGAATAAGTAGGAGCAATTAAAGAGGATGTTGAACAACCATTTAGGTGTGAAAATGAAGTTTGAATGGCCACTTGAGTGTGAACAAAGCCAACCGAATAGTCCCCCTTGTGTGAACAGCAAGTGTAAACGCAAGGGTGCTCTTTGGGAAGGTAATCAGCCAAACATGAGGTCTTTAATGTGCTGGTATCTCTTGACTGAATGGTCACCTTGGGGAAGCAAAAATTTGTAGCATACATGCATTGATAAGGTTCATTCATGAACCGTCCCATGCATGAATCTACATGCATGAATCTGCCCAAATGTATCTCCAAATTCGGCTGAACCTACAAAATAATAAAAAATCCATTTAATTAAGCCAAATTCGGCTGGACACATTAAAAACATAATTTAGGCATGTTAATTGACATTTAAACAACTTAAATAAAAACTATTTAAGACATATTAAAATTCGGCTAAGTCTTGGACAATATTAATTTATGTAATAACTAAGACAAATTAAATTAAGTTCAAGACAAACTTAATCAACTAATTATGCTGTAGTAAAGTAAATAATAATGCAAAATAAAGTATTTAATGAGCTAGCAGTCAAGCTATCTAGTCAAGGAATTTCGCCTCCATTAAGTTGTAAAATTTCTGGTTCACTCTTGAACTCCTTTCTCGGTCATCCTTCCAAGCTTGTTCCACCAAAGTCTGAAATGGTATTTGCAAATTGTTTAGCACGCGCACGCCAGTAATTGGCCCAATGGGCAGCTTGATGGTGTCATGAATAACATCCTCTCAGGGCGAGTTCATATCATCCCCTCCTCTTCAAGTCGATTCGCCCTCGAATCGTCACCTACGTCAAAAGGAGACAGATAAGAAACATTAAAACTCGCACTAACATTATACTCACCTGGTAAGTCCAACTTGTAAGAATTATTGTTTATTCATTCAAGGACTTGAAATGGGCCATCTCCCCTCGGAAGAAGTTTGGATCGCTTTTGCACGGAAACCTCTCTTTGCACTTGTGAACCCAAACCCAGTCTCCCAGTTCAAAGATAATGCGCCTTCGACCTTTGTTGGCCCGTCGCTCGTATTGCTTAGTTCTTGCTTCGATGTTGTCCCTAACCTTTTGGTGCAATTGCTTAATATATTCGACCTTGCATTTTCCATCTACATGCACAAGTTGATTAGAAGACAAAGGTATTAAATCGAGTGGTGTTAATAGATTAAAACCATAAACAACTTCAAAGGAGAAAGCTTTGTAGCGGAATGAATAGAACGATTATATGCAAACTCCACACGCGGTAAATAGTTCTCCCATGTTTTTAAGTTCTTCCAAATGATTGCTCGAAACAATGTAGAAAGAACTCGATTGACGACTTCGATTTGGCCGTCCGTTTGCAGATGGCAAGTAGTAGAAAAAAGTAACTTGGTTCCCAATCGCCCCACAACGCCCTCCAAAATGACTAAGGAATTTCGCATCCCGATCAGACACGATCGTCTTAGGCATGCCATGCAACCTGACCACTTCTTTGAAAAATAGGTTAGCAATATTCACAGCATCATCAGTTTTATGGCAGGCTATAAAGTGAGCCATTTTAGAGAATCTATCCACAACCAAAAATATTGAATCTCGACCATTCTTACTTCTTGGTAGGCCAAGTATAAAATCCATAGAGACATCAGTCTAAGGAGTTTCAGAAATGGGTGAAGGCTTATACAAACCCTGGGGTTTGATTCGAGATTTAGCTTTTTTGCACGTAACGCATCTTCCACAATATCGTTCTACATCACGTCGCATTTTAGGCCAAAAGAAGTGTTCTTGGAGTGTAGCCACGGTTTTAGCAACTCCAAAGTGACCCATCAATCTGCCACTATGAGCCTCATCTATCAACACCTCTCGAACGGACCCTTGCGGAATGCAAAGTTTCCCTTCTCGAAATAAATACCCATCATGACGATAATATTTCTCGTAGGCTCCTTTCTCACACAACCTGTAAAATTCACCAAAATCAGCATCGCTGGCATACAGATCCTTAAGAAATACAAACCCCATCAATTTGGAATCCAACACATTTAACAAAGCATACCTTCGAGAAAGTGCATCAGCCACTATATTTTTTTTACCTTTTTTATACTTAATGACGCAAGGAAATTATTCGAGAAATTCTACCCATTTGGCGTGTCGCTTGTTGAGTTTATGCTGCCCCTTTAAGTACTTCAAAGACTCGTGGTTGGTATGGATCACGAACTCTTTGGGAAGGAGATAGTGCTGCCAAGTTTCCAAGGCTCGAATGAGGGCATATAACTCTTTGTCATACGTCAGGTAGTTTAGGACGGCACCGTTGAGCTTCTCGCTGAAGTACACAATAGGGCATCCATCTTGCATAAGTATAGCTCCAATACCTACACCTGAGGCATCACATTCTAACTCGAAAGTTTTGTCAAAGTTAGGTAAAACTAATAATGGAGCATGAGTCAAACAGTATTTAAGTTTTAAGAATGCTTTCTCTTGTTCTTTTTTCCACACAAAGTTAGAATTCTTACGGATTACCCCAGTTAAGGGTGCGGCTAACGTACTGAAGTTTGGCACAAACCGTCGATAAAAACTAGCTAATCCGTGAAAGCTTCGAACTTGGGAAATGTTCGTTGGACGGGGCCATTCTTGGATCGCCTTGACCTTTTCTTGATCGACTTCAAGGCCCTCCGAGCTGACGACAAAACCTAGAAACACAATTTTGTTAGTACAAAAATCACATTTCTTTAAATTGGCATATAAGGTCTCTTTTCGCAAAACTTCAAGAATAGACTTTAAATGTTTCACATGCTCTTCTAAAGTTTTACTATAGACAAGTATGTCGTCAAAGTATACGACACAAAATCTACCGATGAACAATCACAACACGTGATTCATGAGTCGCATGATATTTGTTAGCCCGAATCGCATAACGAGCCATTCATAGAGTCCTTGCTTCATCTTGAAAGCAGTCTTCCACTCGTCACCCTTGTGCATACGTATTTGATGATATCCGCTCCTAAGGTCAATTTTTAAGAATAGGCTCGCTCCACTCAATTCATCGAGCATATCATCCAACCGCAAAATAGGGTGTCGATACTTGATCATGATCTTGTTGATGGCGCGGCAATCTACACACATCCTCCACGTTCCATCTTTCTTAGGGGCTAGCAAGACTGGCACGGCACAAGGACTTAAACTCTCTCGCACGTAGCCCTTTTCAAGGAGTTCATTCACTTGTCTTTGAAGTTCCTTTGTTTCCTCGAGATTGCTCCGATAGGCTGGTCGATTTGGAATCGTGGCTCCCAGCACAAAGTCTGTCTGATGCTTGATTCCACAAATAGGAGGCAGTCCACTAGGAATCTCTTCTGGAAATATGTCTCGGAATTCCTGCAACAAAGACAAAATAGGATAGGGCAATTTGTCATCAAAATCGTTAGTTCCAAGCAAACTTTCCTTGTACCGAAGTACCAACAGGGGTTGTTTCAACAACATAGACTTTCGGACGTCCCTCTCTTTTATGTAAAAATTTCTTTTCTCACTCTCATCTTTTGTTTCTTTTTCTTTTTCTTTTTGTTCGAACTCTCTTTTTTTATCACTCATTTTTTTGCCTTTCTTTTTTTCTAAATTCTTTTCTTTTTCTTTTTCATTTTTTCGCTAACTCTCTTTTGACTTTTCAATAGATGTTTTCAATTTCAATTGGTCCTCGTATACTTGTTTGGGAGTTAGCGACGCTAACGTCATGTTTCGGCCCAAATGCTTAAAGGTGTACCTATTGGAGTAACCATCGTGAATTGCTCGTTTGTCAAATTGCCAAGGCCGTCCAAGAAGGAGATGCCCCGCATGCATCGGTACCACGCCACTCATCTTGGTACTTTTCGATCGCAGCGACACCAACACTTGCTTTGTGACCTTTAGTTCTCCCCCTTCGTTAAGCCATTGCAACTTATATGGATATGGATGTTTGGTGGTAACTAAGCCGAGTTTTTCCACCACCATGGTGCTGGCCACATTAGTACAACTTCCTCCATCAATGATGATGCAACAAATCTTCCCTTGCACTTGACAACGCGTATGGAAGATGTTTTCGCATTGCTACTCGTTTTCAACGCCTTGCAAGCTTAGACTTCTTTTCACGACTAGAATCTCACCATTTTTGGCTTCTTCTATCTCCTCCTCGTCATTAGAGGTTTAATTGGCATCGTCCTTCATTTCATTTTTAGATTCGATCTCGCCATCATCTCGTATAAACATAGTGTTTCGGTTCGACATTGACTTGTAATGTGACCTCGTCCCAAACATTTGAAACATTTGATGTCACGGACCGATTTGGAGCGGCTTCGCCTTGCCTTTACTTGACTCGCCACTTGGTTTGTTAAACTTGGGCGCCACTCGCTTCTTTGGGTTAGTTCGGCATGTCTCGCTTGATGGTTCCTTGTCCCCATTTAGAAGATGAAGAATTATTAGGATTGTATGAGATGTACCTTTCGCTTGAGTTGCTTCTCAACCTTTATGGCCATATGGACCATATCGATGACCTCTACATAGTGATGTAATTCCACAATATTTGCGATGTCACGGTTGAGATCAAGATAAAGCGTGCCATGGTGGCTTCTCGGCCTTCCTCCACATTGGCTCGAATCATGGCCACTTCCATTTCTTTGTAATAATCCTCCACGCTACGATGGCCTTGAGTTAGACTTTGTAACTTTTGATGTAACTCAGCGGTGATAATAAGTGGGAATGAATCTTTTCCGCATTAGGGCCTTCATTTCAGCCCATGTTGATACCGGGCGCTCTCCGCTTTCATCGCCGACTTGTCGTTAGCCGATCCCACCAAATGATGGTGTAATCAGAGAACTCGATGGCAGCAAGCTTTGCCTTTTTACTTTTTGAGTAGTTATGACACTCAAAAACGAGCTCCACCTTCTTCTCCCACTCTAGATAGGCTTCTGGATCGGATCGCCCTTGGAAAGCAGGAATCGCCATTTTAATGTTTTTCAGGTCATCATCGACCCACTCTTGCTCCCTTCGACCTCGTGCTCGTGGTCCTCTTCTTCGTTCACTTTGCCTGGAAGCTTGATCGCTGTCTACTTCACTTGGCTCATACAAGTCATTGTCATGATGCCAAGGTCGTTCTTGTTCCCTCCTCAGAATTGGAGGAGTGTTTACTCGTTGACTCGTTCATCCCGTTGGTCCAAATGCTCATTAATGGAATCCAGTTGTGGTTGGAGTAACCGTGTGACTTCTCGTATTATGGCTTGCACTTGTAAGTCGGGAACTCCACCTCCGGGAACATTCCTTCGAGGAAGTTGACCTCCTCCTCCACCGGCGACATTAGATGCTCCTCCGCTTGTTACTCTTCGTTCTGGACTTCTAGACATGTTAAATAAATTAAGGAAAACCTCACCACAAACCTCACTAGATCACTCACAAAGAAAAGTAATTGTCGAACACTCGCACTCGTGTTTTCTCTCAAATTCAGCTTTTTCTTTAATGAGTCTCTCTTGCCTTTTACTTCTCAAATCTAACTCTCAAAATTCTAAAAGGTTATCTTAGACTTATTTGCCACTTGTGGGTCGGCCTCAAAGGGGTTAACAAAGGAAGATGGTCTTCGGTAAGGGTAGGCTGAAGGAAAAGGGAGGTTGGTATATGGCGTTAGAGTATAAGAATTTGGTAGAAGGAAGATGAATATGAAGATCAGGGATTGGAAAGTGAGTACAGGACTTATAATACGTCCACTTTCTTCTCTTTTTTTTATAATCGTATAATTTTTTAAATTTTGTAATTCTTTTTTTTAATATACCTCAAATACAATATTTGGAAACAAAATACACTTTTTTGGTACTTACTCGGAAGCTCAGAATTAACGCAAAAATGTGCCTAATTTAGTTGGCTCTGATACCAACTGATATGAATCGCCTCGGGTTTGAAACGAGTCGTAGATGTTGCCCGATCGTAAATTAGGTAGCTTTTGTTTTAAGTTGAACAAAGGGAGAATTTTGGTATTGAATGGTAACAGTTTGAAACAAAACGTTAGATGGATAAGGTGGAGAGAAGGCTGAAACAAGAAAGAACCTCTAATAGTTATTAAAGACCCGAATCTTATGTGTTTCAGATGGATGAAGAAATTTGGATAAAACCGAGACCCACTATCTAGCAAGATAGGAATCAACGGTATAAGGGTTGAACGCCACACCCGGGAAGGATGATAAGTTCGAAACAAAGTCGATTGACGCCACTAGGAGCTAGATAAGTCAATTGAACCTTAAAGAATTAAGAGAGTGAATAACTCACTATATGATATTTCAACAATCATCAAAAGTTGTTTTTCAAACCAAAAGTAACAAATATTTATAGCCTAAAAGCTAGTAGCCGAATGGCCATAAACAAGGTTTAATGGCTAAGTAAAACTAATCTAGAAATAGCTAAAATTTTCTAGAATTTAATCCTTAAAGTGTCCATCAAAATTCAATGAATGGAGACTCCTTAAAGCTTAAGCAAATGAATCTTCCGTAAGGTGAATGCATGGGAAGCCCACCACCACGCCTAGGTTCTGGCTAAGGCCTTAATTGGCTCATTGAATTGGCAACTATTGCTGAATAAGTAGGAGCAATTAAAGAGGACGTTGAACAGCCATTTAGGTGTGAAAATGAAGTTTGAATGGCCACTTGAGTGTGAATAAAGCCAACCAAATAGTCCCCTTGTGTGAACAAAGCAAGTGTAAACGCAAGGAAGCTCTTTTGGGAAGGTAATCACAAACATGAGGTCTTTAATGTGCTAGTATCTCTTGACTGAATGGTCACCTTGGGGAAGCAAAAATGTGCAGCATACATGCATTGATGAGGTTCATTCATGAACCGTCCCATGCATGAATCTACATGCATAAATCTGCCCAAATGTATCTCCAAATTCGGCTGAACCTACAAAACAATAAAAAATCCATTTAATTAAGCCAAATTCAGCTGGACACATTAAAAACATAATTTAGGCATGTTAATTGACATTTAAACAACTTAAATAAAAACTATTTAAGACATATTAAAATTCGGCTAAGTCTTGGACAATATTAAGTTATGTAATAACTAAGACAAATTAAATTAAGTTCAAGACAAAATTAATCAACTAATTATACTGTAGTAAACTAAATAATAATGCAAAATAAAGTATTTAATGAGCTAGCAGCCGAGCTATCTAACTGAAGGAATTTCGGCCTCCATTAAGTTGTAAATTTTCGGTTCACTCTTGAACTCCTTTCGGTCATCCTTCCAAGCTTGTTCCACCAAAGTTGAAATGGTATTTGAAAATTGTTTAGCACGTGCACACGAAATTGGTCCAATGGGCAGCTTGATGGTGTCATGAATAACATCCTCTGTAGGCGAGTTCGTATCAGATGGCTATGTGCCAATCATGAGACCGTTACTGAAGGCTTAAAGCCGCATAAATACTAGCAGCTATGCTGCGATTTTGGTTAGTTTCGCAACCGGTGCTAACATTGGGAGTGTAGGGATGGCGTGGGTGATTTATTCCCGCAGTAGTGCAGGTTGGACGGAGGCAAGTGCAGGTTGGATGGGATGGGTTAGCATGCATCACACATTATGCATATGGAATTGATTCTGATATGGGCTAGGCCCAATTGTTCCTGATATGGAGAATGGGCTAGGCCCATTTGGTTCTGATAAGGATTGAGACCCAAGTGAAATTGCACTGGGCTTAGATCCACACATATTATTCTCATTATCAGATTGGGGCTCCACCCGCATCGATTATGATTTCATCTCTGCCTTAGTAATCTGCTTTTAGTTAGGAGGATTACACACCGAGTTTTCGCAAACTCACCCTATTTTTAATCAAAGGTAATCCCCATCTTTAGGAGGATTGGTGCTGCGAGGGACTCAGAGATGACCACACGACTACCTTTAGATTTCATTTATGCTTTAGATTCTATTTTGGGTTTTAATTTTTGTAATAAGGCCTCTTTAAGTTTCTGGATTTTAACTTTAGGTTTTATTTATGTTTGAATTATATTCGTTAGAAGTAAATCACGGTTTTCCAAAATGTTAATCTGCTTTTAAACAACACTACGCTTTCGCAACATTTTTGAAATGGTTTCATGACTTAATCTTTTCAGAAATCAATTTCTTTCAAAATTTGCTTCCGCAACTAAAAACATATTTTGGGAATAAAATTAATAATTTTTCAATGTACCACGTTTTAAAAATAAACTAACGTAGCTGAGAGTTTAGCTTTTAAACAAGAAGGGTTTTTAATGAAAATAAGGTTTTCGAAAAACACTTTAATGTGACACACCAGATTTGGGCCTAACTTCTAGGCCGGGTTTGGGGTGTTACATTTAGTGGTATCAGAGCCTAGTTGCAAAACTCAACTGTGGATTGAGTTTTTAAAAATTGAATTTCCAAAAGAATTGTTTCAAAAAGGTTTGAAAAGAGTTGAAGTTTTTTGAAATGTTGTACTGACTGTTTTTCTGGAAGTGTGGTTCACCGAGTCTCCGACGCCAAATCCGTAGTTTTTCTATTAGACAGTATTTAAAATTAGATTTTGTATTTATTCAGTGTATGTTTTGGAAATCAGATTGTTTTTTTAGCTAGCAACAGTACTGTGATGGATTTCGAAGGCAAGCAAGGTCGCGAGGAGTCGCCCGTCTCTCCGGAACATAAGATGGTTCAGGAGACGGTGGTCGAGGTAAGGCCGCCAACTTCGGGTAGCGATAACCCAGAGCTTGGTATGGAGGCACTGACCCGGTTGGTAAGAGAAGTGCTGGAAGGTGTGTTTGAGGCAGGAGTTAAGGCGTACGATAAAACACTTCAGGCTAGGTGCTCGGAGTGCAGCAGGAAGAGGGATCACAGTCCTCTGAAGCAGGAGCCTCGTTCTGTGAAACGCGTTAAGATGCGTCCAAACTTTTTGGCTTGCGAGCATTGCAAAAGGTGCCATCCGGGTGAATGCTGGAGGAAGTCAGGAGCATGTCTTAGATGCAGGTCTAAAGAGCATCAGGTTTGGGATTGCACAATCCCTTTTAAGTCAGGTGTGTTTTGTTTGGATATGATGTTAGAATATAGAAATTGTATGCATGTGTGATAAATATCTGCTTGCTTCGTGGTTAGATGTTTGGTTGTGTGTAAGAGGTTTCAAGATTAAGTTAAAAGTGTATTAGTGTTATTAGGATCAGAGTGCGCAGCAGTAGCATAGGGGTGTAGTTGTTACACAACCACCTCATAGTTGGAAATTTCAGGACGAAATTTCTTTAAGGAGGGGTGAGTTGTAACGCCCGAATTTGGGCCTAGAAGTATTGGACCTTGAGTATGGGTCCGTATGAGGTCATGAATAGGTATTTAATTGTGTAAGGATATAACACAATTAAATGTCCGCTCAAGTGGTTAAGGGTCCCGAGAAGTGTTGGAAAAGTCCTGGTTCAAACTTGGGCTCTAGCAAAAATTTTGGTTTTAAGTGAATAAAACCTCGGATGCTTGGATGTAGGCCTTTTAAATTATTTCCATAAAAATGATACAAGGAAGCATGTGGCCTAGTGGTTGTGGTGTCATTAAGGGTGTAAGGGAGCTTGGGTTCAAATCTTGGCTCTTGCAATTTCTTTAATTTTTGGCTCTTATAAGAATCTGACACCGCACATAGGTTTTATAAATATTTATGATGTTTTAAGTCACAAAAGGAGCTTTTGTTTTGGTGGCATGTAGCGTCTAGAGCATAGGAGAGGGCAAGGGTTCGAATCTCATTGCAAGCAAAAAGGGATATTTATTTTGCAGTTGGGACGATTTTGGAGGATTGATGGAGGGATCCCACATCGGGAAGCTAGCATGAGAGTAGGCGAGAAGCTGGCTTTAAATAGAGTGATCTATGAGGAGAGTAAGCATACCTTGGTTGGCGTTTGGGCATAGGAGTGTTTGGAGCGCGGATTAACTCCAGATTCCTATCAGGAGTGTATTTCGCACTACTCTAGCTGTAGAGTGGCAAATGCCGAAATGCCGGTCACACAGCGATGGTAGCCACATGAGCGTGCGAGCGCACGTGTGGGAGCTTCGACGCGATGGTTGAGGCCATCCTGAGTGTTCTTGTGGGTTTAGGCTGTTTAGGCCACGATGGGCCGAAAGGGGCCATGTGTGGCCAATGGGCTCGTGGGCCCAATCGAATAAGTTGTATGATTGTGTAGTAAATATTGGACTGGACTATGTGAATCTCATATCTGTGGCTAGATTTGGGCTAAATGGGCCACACGAGCGTGTGGGCCCATTTGGGTCGAGAATGGGCCCTTGGTTTTTAAAATTACCAAAATACCATCGATTTGCGAAATTACCAAATATCATCTAATTTGCAAATTTACCAAATATCATCGCTTTACAAAATTATCGAAATACCCCCGATTTGCAAAATTACCAAAATACCCCCAATTTGCAAAATTACCAAAATACCCTTATTTTGCGAAATTACCAAAGTACCCATGATTTGCAAAATTATCAAAACACCCCCGATTTGTAAAATTACCAAAATACCCTCGATTTATGAAATTACCAAAATACCCTTAATTTGCAAAATTACCAAAATACCATTGATTTGTAAAATTATCGAAATACCCCTGTAGGGTAGAATTACCGAAATACCCCTGTAGGGTAGAATTACTAAAATACCCCTGTAGGGTAGAATTATCGAAATACCCCTGTAGGGTAGAATTACTAAAATACCTCTGTAGAGTAGGATTACCGTAATACCCTTGTAAGGGTAAAATGACCATTTTGCCCCTCGAGGGTAATTGACTCACTTGAGGTACGATTGGACTGATTTGATGGTAATTGACTATTGTGACTGTGTATGTATGATTGTTTATGGGCATAACATTTCGCATACATGACATACTACATGGGGTTGGGATATTGATACGGAGGAAGTTCTGATAGGGTTGCACGGGTCGCATGACGACTGTGGATCCAGTATTGATCTGTTAAGGTCGTACGGGTCGCCCGAGACGACTGTAGACCGACGGATGACTTTAAGCCGCGTAATCTGATTATGGCTCTGTGCCATCTTGTTTATGGCTTTGTGCCAATCGTATTTACCCGTGGCTATGTGCTCAACATATATATCGATGACTCTATATCGATCATCTTTACCCAAGGTCAGGTGCCGATTATATTATCAGAGTCGATGGCTATGTACCGATCTTATTACGCTATCGATGGCTATGTGCCAATTATGAGACTATTATCAAGGCTTAAAGCCACATAAATACTAGCAGCCTATGTCGCAATTTTGGTTAGTACCGCAACCTGCAAACATTGGGAGTGTAGGGATGGCGTGGGTGATTTATTCCCGCAGGTAGTGCAGGTTGGACGAGGCAAATGCAAGGTTGATGGGATGGGTTAGCATGCATCACACATTATTATATAGAATTGATTTTGATATGGGCTAAATGGATAGGCCCAGAATGGTTCTAGGCCCATTTGGTTCGAGACCTAAGAGACCTGCTGAAATTGTACTGGGCTTAGATCCACACATATTGTTCTGTTACTGTAATTGGGCTCCGGCCCAGATTGATTATGATTTTTGTCTGTCTTATTAACTATTGTAGTTAGGAGGGGATTACAAACTGAGTTTTTGCAAACTCACCCCGTTTTTAACTGTGCAGGTAATCCCCATCTTTAGGAGGATTTGTGCTGCGAGGGACTCGGAGATGGCCACACGATTGCCTTTGGATTTTATTTATGCTTTAGATTCTATTTTGGGTTTTAATTTTTGTAATAAGGCCTCTTTAAGTTTCTGGATTTTAACTTTGGGTTTTATTTATGTTTGAATTATATTCGTTAGAAGTAAATCACGGTTTTCCAAAATGTTAACTATTTTTAAACAACACTACATTTTCGCAACATTTTCGAAATGGTTTCGCGACTTAATCTTTTTCGTAAATCAATTTCTTTCAAAATTTGCTTCCACAACTAAAAAGATATTTTGGGAATAAAATTAATAATTTTTCAATGTACCACGTTTTAAAAATAAACTAACGTAACTGAGAGTTTACTTAAGCTTTTAAACAAGAAGGGTTTTTAATGAAAACAAGGTTTTCGAAAAACACTTCAATGTGACACACCAGATTCGGGCCTCAGTTCTAGGCCGAGTTTGGGGTGTTACACGACATGCTCATGCTCATCCCGGGAATATATCAATATATCATCAATAAAAACAACCACAAACTTATCTAAATACTGTCGAAAAATGCGGTTCATCAAATCCATAAACACCGCAGGGGCATTCGTTAAACCAAAAGGCATGACTAAAATTTCATAATGCCCGTACCTCGTCCGAAATGCAATCTTTGGCACGTCCGAGTCTTTTTCTCTCAACTGATAGTATCCTGACCTCAAGTCTATCTTGGAGAACATAGTGGCTCCCTTCAATTGATCAAACAAATCGTCGATACTTGGCAAATCGGATATTTGTTCTTCATCATCATTACTTTATTAAGTCGCCAGAATCTATACATAACCTCATGGTACCATCTTTCTTTTCACAAATAGCACTGGGCACCCATGGTGAACAACTTGTTCTTGCAAAGCCTTTATCCGCAACTCTTGTAACTGTGTCTTCAATTCCTCAACTCCGTTGGAGCCATTCTGTAAGGAGCAATTGATATCGGTACAGTATTGGGAGCTAACTCGATACCAAATTCAACCTCTCTAACCGGAGGATATCCTGGCAATTCCTTGGGAAAAACATCTGGGTACTCACATACTATCGGTACTGATTCAATCTTTAATTTAGTTTCTTTGGCATTCATCACAAAAGCAAGATACGCCTCATACCCTTTTCTTACATACCTCTGGACCGACATGTGAGAGATCACTACCGGCGACCTGTCTTGTTCATCTGATTCAACACGAAGAGTGTCCCCATTTTCACATCTCAACTCAATATATTTCTTTCCATAATTTACTGTCACATCATGAGTGGTTAACCAGTCCATACCAAGAATAATGTTAAATTCATAAAATGGCAATAGCATAAGATTTGCCTTAAAACAATGACCTCTAATCATCAATGGGCTGTAACACCCCTAACCCGTAACCATCGCCGATTTAGGGTTAAGAGGCATTACCAGACAATCGAAAACTTTTACAGACATTTCATAACATAATTAGACAAATAAATCAAAGTGTCCTTTAAATAGGTCAACGGGACCTTAATCATGCTTAAGAATAGGGTCAGGACTAAACCGAACACATATGGAAATTCTCAGAAATTTAAATTTTTTTTAAAGGTACAGAGGTCACACGCCCGTGTGGGCAGGCCGTGTGCCTTCCACTGCATCAGACACGCCCGTGTGTCTAAGCCATGTCAAAACAGGGCATACATACTGACCTATCCACACGGCCGTGGACACGCCCGTGTGCCTCACTCGTGGTCGAGCCTGACTTGCACCACACGGCCAGTCACACGCCCATGTGTCCAGCCCGTGGTCGAGTCTGACTTGTTTTGAAATTGAACCACGAAGGACACGGTTGAGCCACAAGCCCGTGTGCTCAACCGTGTGGGCAAATATAGGCCATTTGCAAGGCCAAAATGCCACCCACACTTTGGGTCATCCATACAAGCACCTACAAGCATCAAACCAAACACAATTGGCAACCAAAAACATACCAAATGGTCATCCTTTTTAACTCATTCAAGTACATTTCATCACAACAAATTATAAGTCCTTTAACTCAACTAAAACACAAGCACATCAAAGTATAATCCATCCCAAGCTTACCATCAATAATATGCTAACTATGCATCAAAAAGCTTACCATTCATAAGACCATTTCATTTGCTATCAAGCTATACTAAAACTAAGCATCCTAGGACATGAATAGTCATTCATAACACAACCATTTTGTAACACCCCAAACCCGGCCTAGAAGTTAGGCCCGAATCTGACGTGTTACATGGAATAACTTGTTCGAGAATTACAGCCTCTTTGTTAAAACCCAAAACACTTAAGCAATTGTTAACTACTTGAAAACGTAATTATTTTTTTTTTAAAACCTTTTTGGTGGCAAAAGCATATTTGAAATAAACAATTTACAAAAATGTGATGTTTAGAAAAAGAGTCATGTAAGTATTTTGAAATCGCTATGAAACATAGATAAAATACAAGTATTTTTGAGAGATCGTTTGATGAGTTGAAAATTGAGGTAGTGAGCTTTAAAACCGTGGCTTTTGAAAATATTGTTGATAATTCGAGAGAAAATTTCGAGTTAAAATATTTGTAAAAGTTTGTTATAAAATCCATTTATTAATCAATTTTGGAAAACCATTATTTATGATTTTAGAAAATCCTCATAAAACAATTCAAGCAATATTATAAGTACGACTAAACATAAAGCAATTTAAAACATATCCCAGAGGCCTTATTACAACTTAAACCAAAATAGCAAAATAATAAAATAAACCAAAATAGAAATTTAAAGTTCAATAACACCATTTCTGAAGTATGGCCTCCACCGAGTCATCCATGGGCCCAAGTCCTCATTACGGAGCATTACCTACAAGGGTTAAGAAAAAGGGGGGTGAGTTACAAGAACTCAGTGTGAAATCCCCTTACCGTCATCCACTGGGCCTGAACCCATAAAGCAATATCATGGGCCTAAGCCCTTTTTACATAACAATTCTTAAAATGAAGCAAATGTATGAATGTAATGCAATTCCCAACCCAACCTAATAATCCATCAGCTACACACCACCCGTACCATCCATCACACCTGTGGGGATCAAGTCAACCCACCCCGCCAACACACCAATCACAGGCAAGCTACCATATACAGAATTTGTGGCGAAGCCACTAGAATAATAGATTATACGTGGCATAGCCACTGCATGCATTGTGGCGAGCCACCGAATTAGAATATATGTGGCATTGCCACTATCGATATATGTAATATAATTGGCACACATCCTTTGTAATATATGATCGACACGCAGTCGTTAATCCATATGCTAGGCACATAGCCATTATCGATATTTGTGGTAGAGCCACCGTATCGAATGTGGCAGAGCCACCAGCTATACTTCTCTTCAAAGATTTTTCCCATCCCATACATAATAATGTATCAAATATATCATATGAATGTAATGCAATCCCAAACCAACCTAATAATCCATCCGCTACACACCACCCGTATTCATCCATCACACCTGTGGGGATCAAGTCAACCCACTCTTCCAACACACCAATCGCAGCATTATGCCTTTTATAACACATTTAATTGTGGGCAAGCCACCGTAATCTCTCAGTATCATATTATCAAACATATTTTGTGGCAAAGGCCACCACGAATTTCTTCTCTCCAACATTTTCCCAACCCATGCAAATTCATGTAGATGCATCATATATAGCAAATCATGATATTTACAAATATATCAACAATAATTAGACAAAAGTTCAGCCCATTAACACTTTACAAATCGGCCCTTTAAGGTAATTTATCAAATCGGCCCATTAAATAATATATCAATTCGGCCTATCAAGCAATATATCAATTCGGCCCATTAAGCAATATATCAATTCGGCCCATTAAGCAATATATCAATTCGGCCCATTAAGGGTTCGGCCCATTAGGGGCATTTTAGTAAATCGGCCCGTAGGGGCATTTTCGTAATTCGGTAATTTTACCCACTAAGGGTAATTCAGTAATCTCGCAACCCAGGGGTATTTCGGTAATTTACCCTCTAAGGGTATTTTGGTAATTCCGCAACCTAGACTTAACTACTAATGTGGGGCATAAAAATTGAAACTGTCCATCTGCGTCATACTGACTAAATTGACTATAACTCGAGTTAAGAAACTCAAAATTTAAATCCGTAAATTTTCCTTGAAACTAGACTCATATATCTTCTTACTACAATTTTTCTAGAATTTTTGGCTTAGCCGTTTAGTACAGTTTATTCATTAAAAATTCCCTTATTTCACTGACCAACGGTTCTGACCTCTCTTACCCAAAATTCAAATATCTCATTGTACGATTTTCATATGTTGCTCCCACTTGTTTCTATTGAAAATAGGATCACTAGTAAATCTATACATATAACTTATAACTTATAATTCACTTTGTACAATTTTAAACGATTTTTCCAAGACAGAACAGGAACCATGAAGTCAATCGTAACAGTCTCTCACTAAAATTAAGATATCACAGTAATATACAATTCCTCTTCCTCCTCCATTTCTTTCATATAAAAATAGACACAGTAATATTTTATTTGGATATCTTTTCACTTTCTAACTCCCTTTATCCTATTTTTCGTGATTTTTCAAAATCACGTCACTGCTGCTGACCAAACTATTTCATTGCAAAAATATGGTTACCACTACGAATATGCGCACGCCCGAGTGGTCACGGATGCCAGTTTCCAGTTTTCTTCGGTATTTCGACCGAATCATAGAACATATCATACAAACATTCAGAGAGGTATGAGATTACACACCATTTCAAACATGTATTCGGAAGGGTACGAGATTACACACCTTATTCAGAATTCGTAACACGATACTCTCCACGGCACCAACAATCCGAGTCTCTTATTATGAGGGATAGGTGATCGGGCGATTTGGTTCTTTGTTGATAATGGATTCAATTTCCACCACTTGACTTATGACTAGAATGATATTCGGCCACCCACTAAGATCACAACTCGATCAGGAAGAGATTGTCCAAGGCAAAAAGAAAAGAAGTAGTGAAGAGATGGAATGATACTAGATTCAGCTTTGGAAGGAAATCAAACAAGAAAATGTGATCTTAAAGTGATGTCGATTTTAGAGAAGAGGAAAGATTGAAGAAATGGTTAAAAGAAAAGAATGGGTGATGGATGGATGCTAGATGGTTCGGCTATCAAGGGAAGGTGATGCAAGAGATGAATGTTTCGACCAACAAAAGAGAAAGAAAATTGTACAAATGTGCTAGGAGGTTTCGGCCAAGAGGAAAGGAATTGGAAAAATAAAAAATCACCAAAAGGCTAAGAAGAAAAGTAACCTCTCAAGCACTAAAACTTACCAAATGCCTAAAGGATTTTCGGCACTCCCCTTTACCCCCTCAAAACCGTGTACACCAAACCAAAAAGGTCAAACATTTTGGCCATCAAAAATGTTCCAAAACATTTTCCTCTCTTTGGGCCAACATGTTCCCTATACTTGCCTTTTCTTTTGATTTCTTTCCCTACCTTCATCCTTTCCTAATATCCTTAGCCACCTTGCCAAAATTAAAAAGTCCAACTTGCCTTATTTACTAGCTTGGCCGACACTTAGGGAAAAAAATACAAAAATAATAGTCAAAATTTGCATCAAGGGGATTCGAACCTCTTCCCTCCATACTCTTCACTTAATGCCATAACCTCTTTGCCATATGCTCACTTATGCTAGCACATTACTCATTTAATTCCATAAACATTGAGGTCACTTACTATATCTCCTTAAAGTGCTAAAACATAAATTTTTTGCAAAGGCCCAATTTGAACCCGGAACTTCCTAGAACCCCGTAACTTTCCAAAATCACCTTCTTAATAAGTCCAACTTGAAATAATGCCGTTCTTAAATTCCCATAAATTTTAAAACGCTTCTACGCTCAAGGTCCAATGGGCCCAATTGGTCCAATTCTACTAGGCCCAATTTTGGGATGTTACACATTTATCTAGCCATATCACATGGCTATGTACATATCCCAAACATATTCCAAAATAACTAGCCTATACATATGCCATACTCAGTATATACACTTTCAAAAGATACCAAAATAGGATTGAGTAGTGTGATGACGATCCTCGACGATCCCTGAGCCTTTCGTAGCTTTGACGATCTATAAAATAGAGCAAACACACACAAAGTAAGCTTTCAAAAGCTTAGTAATCCATATACAAATAAACTTAACATGTAATCATATATAAGCATAGCAAACCAAATTCATTAACATATTTTCATTTCATATATATAGGTTTCTCTTTGGCTCAAATGGTTTGCCATTTCTTACCAACATTTCATATCTCAAACTATCAGTTTTGCTCATAGCACACTCAAGCACATATCACATATTGTCTCATCAATTTTATACACATATACACCTTGGTAAGTCCATACATATACTTACCTTTCATACACTTACTTAGTGTACAATTCAAACGTACCTGTTTCACTTAAACATTTTACGTAGCCACTCATTTTTCTGATTTGCCCGTTGAACCGTTCGAAATTAAATAGAAAGATCAAAATACTCAGAATGGTCGTACAATGCCAACGTCCCGCACTTGGTCTTACATGTAACTAGATATCGATGCCACTTTGTCCGCATGTGGTCTTACACGAATCAATACGATGCCAATGTCCCAAACATGGTCTTACACGTAAATCTCAAATCGATGCCAACGTCTTAGACGTGGTCTTACACGAATCAATACGATGCCAATGTCCCAGACATGGTCTTACACATAATCACATATCGGACACCTATGTCATGACATATACAATCCTATCTATTCCTAGGTTCACACAGGACTTTTTTGAATGTTGTCACCATGTCGATACTACCTCAGATTTCATGTACATAATATCTTGAATATATTCATTGCAATCTAGACTTCATAGATACATAAATAACTCAATTAAAATGCATTTATTTGTATATTGACTTACCTCGGATTCGGATAAACGGAAACAAACTCGGCTACTCAATTACTTTCGATTTCCCACGATCTAAGTCCGTTTTCTTCAGTTCTTGATCTATACATATTCAAATTTAACTCATTTATTCACTAAATTATTCAATTCAATCCAAAAACACATATTTAGGGCAATTTACAAATTAGCCCTCACATTTTCACATTTTGACATTTTATTCCCTATTTCACAAATTCACAAAATACACAAAATTCCATATTACCCATGCTTGGCCAAATATTCATGTAGTTCATGCAAGTCCATACATTTCATTTATTTCACAATTTAGTCCCTCAAAATATTATTTTCTCAATTTAATCCAAATTACTCAAATTCATCAAAAATTCAAAGACAAACTATGTAAATCTAACACATATCTTTCATAATTCATCTTCAAACATCACAAAACTCATGTGTTAATCAATGGCACATTTCAAAATCTTCATCAATTCACAAAATTGAAGCATGGGTTTTGTAGAATACAAAGCAACGATTACAAAATGTAGAAATTATCAAAACCAAACCAAAACATACCTTAATTTAGCTTAGAAGTAGTTGAAACCTAGCTTGATTTTTTATTTCTTCTTTTCTTTCAATATTCGGCTACATGAACACCAAAAAGATAGCATATTTTATGTTTTATTTTTATTAAACTAACATTATTAATCATTTTACAAAATTAGCCTTTTAATTAACATAATAGCTTTTATACATTAAGGCCATTTTTGTCCATTAACCATTCCACTTACTAAATAATGGCCTAATTGCCTCATAAGGCCACTACATTTAAAAGCCATAACACATTAGTGCTTTTAACATATGGCATGCAAAATTTGCATCTTTCACAATTAGATCCTTTTATCAAATTAAGCACACAAATGACAAAATTAATTCACTTTAACTTTAACACATGCTTATTCACATACAAAGAGGAACAAAAAATAATATTAAAATATTTTTCTAACTCGGATTTGTGGTCTCGAAACCACTATTTTGACTAGGGTCTAAATCAGACTGTTACATGGGCAATCATTACATACCTTATCAACTAGCACACTTTTTCCTAAAGGATTAGACACCTTTATCACAAATTCTGTAGACTCTACGGGCACACTCATTCTAGATACTAATTTCATGCAAATGTATGAATGGATAGATCCCGGATATATTAAAGCAATAACTTTAGTATCATGAAGAGAAAATGTACCCGTAATTACATCGGGAGACGATGCCTCTTCGCGAGCACGTATAGCATAAGTCCTTGCAGGCGCCCTGCCCTCAGATCTCCCCACTTCCCGAGTTTCTCTGTGGTCTTCCTCTAGCAGTGCCTCCTGATCTTGCATCCTGAGTTTTCTCTTTCTCATCCGCCTCTGGGCAATTTCAAATAAAATGGTCTAGAGACCCACACCTGAAACAAGCCTTCTCATTGGTTCAACATTCACCGGAATGACATCTGCCACACTGCGGGCACTCCAGTCTACTCGGTCGGGCGTTGCTAACACTAGCAACCGATGTGGTTTGGGCTTTAGACCCTGAATTTTATTTACTCTTGCTTTTGCCTGAAAACTCAGCTGAAGTAGCTGATCGGGTAGGAAAATTTCTCGACTTCTTGGACGAGGATTGAAATGACTTACTCAATTGTCTCTTTCTTGAGTCATGAGACTCCATCTCAGCTTTTCTTTTCTCTTTCACTAATTCCTCGGCCTTACAAGCCCGGTCCACTAACACAACAAATCCCTTCAACTCGAGGACACCAACAAACAACTTGATATCTTCATTTAGTCCGTCCTCAAACCTCTTACACATAATGGCTTCGAAGAACACACATTCCCGTGCGTATTTGCTGAGCCTCACAAACTCACGCTCGTACTCAGTCACCGTCATCTTACCTTGTTTCAATTCAAGGAATTCTTCCTCTTCTGATTAATGAATCTTTGGCTTATGTATTTCTTCTAAAATTCTTCTTGGAAAAACTCCCATGTAATTCATTCCCTTGGTACCACCGGAAACGGATTCAAGGCATTACCATGTTGACCTTGCTGGAACATGCAATTACGGGCTATAAAATTTCTTTCCAACTTAAAACTTTTCTTTCCTAATAATAACATAATATCATGGGCCCACGAGGCCTTAGATATACATCCAAAAGGTTTCGGAGTTCAACTGAAAACTTTTGCACTCTTTGAAAATTTTTGCCTAGACAGGGGTCACACGCCCGTGTGACATGAGACACGCCCATGTGGGCAGGCCGTGTGGTCACACACGCCCATGTCCCTAGCCCGTGTAGAATTTATTTTCATTTCAAACCTACAGGGGTTTTCACACGCCCGTGTCAGTGACCCGTGTCCTTCACACGGCCTAGACATGCCCGTGTCCTCACTCGTGTGTGAAAACTTGGGGTATTCTATTTATGATGTCAGTAACCCCTTAAGAAGCACACGGCCTAGGCACACGCCCGTGTGCTGACCCGTGTGACGATTCAAATTCTTATAAATAAAATGTAGGGGAAACACAGCCTATCAACACACCCATATGGGTTGACCATGTGACACACACGGCCTAGACACACGCCCGTGTGTCTACCCTTGTGGACACTTAGAGGCTATTTTCCAAGCCTTTTTGCCACTCTGAAACATAGACCCATTCATTTCATCACAAGTAACACATATCATAGCAACATGAAACTATTAAGAGTCTTTAAATTATCATTCATTCCATCCACATTTTACTCATTATCTTGCATGAACATTCATTTCATTATACCCATCAACCTTAAAACATGTACTTGACAATATTGGCCAATTCATCATGGCCATTTACAAAATGAGTGTGAAACACTAATAGCCAACCCTTTGGCCTACAACATGACATGACCCAAAATGATCAAGTTTCTATACATGCCATAATCAAAATGAATTTACTTTACTATACCAAAAGAATGGTTGATAGTGTGACCCGAGCTCCGACGTTCAATGATCCCCGAGCTAACTTGGCGAAACTACAAGAAAAAGGGAAAAGAGAGGGGTAAGCATATAGCTTAGTAAGTTTACATGAAATTCTAAAGCAACATAATTGCTCAAACTAAATTCATCCATCTATGAAACAATAGCAACTTATGATACGGTTCGCCTCGAGATGAGTCGAGTCGTATGCGAATTGCCCAATCGTCTACGAAGAGGAATTAAGCCTTCGGGAATTAATAAGAAAATATGGATGAGTTTGCGGAAACTTTTAAGTGAATTTGTTTTGAGAAATGAAATTTAGGAATGGAGGTTGGAAAATGAAGGAAACGGTTTAGATGAATGATTGGATAGGTTCGGCTATAATTAAGAAAGGAAAATATTGATAAGGAATGTCTCGGGTGGATAGAAAATGAATGAAGATGGATGAAGTTAATGGTTAGATGATAATTTGGTGGAAATGGAGAATAGGACTTAAACACAGAAACGATTCAACACTAGAAAAGTGTCACCCCGATTTCTATAATTGTTTAAGGTGGAAAAATGGAAATCGATGATGGACCACGACCCGTTATCTAGAAAGATAAGAACCAATGGTATAATAGAATGGAAGAGTACGACTGACACTACAAGCAAGCTTGATAAGTTAGAATCAAAACTCGTACGAAAACGAAGAGGAGATAACTCACTCGATGAACAAAAGTTCATATATTTTAATCAAAGTTCAAAATTCTTACTTTACAAATGAAAATAGCAAATATTTATAGCCAACTAAAGAGTTAGCTGAATGGACATAAAACATTTAATAACTAAGTTTAATTTCAGCTATAAATTGCTGGAAAAATCTGGAATAAAATCCCTTGAATTCCTTGGCAAAATTCGGCTGATCATGGCCCTTGATGTGCTTGCAAAATTTGGCTGAATGTGGAACCAAATGGACAGCTTCTAGAACAACATGGTTCTGCTGGACATGGATGGATGTTGTCTACATTCGGCCTTGGTCCTTTAATAAAGCTTGAATGTCCCTTGGAGAAGATAAATGGTCATCTTTAAAAGGAAATAACCTTTTGGCCGAATGGTCACTTGGGAAGAGCACCAAACAGTAACCTCTTGAACTCTACGAAAAGCCACCAGCTGGTCATTGAATTCCTTTCCCTTTGATCTCCACGACGAAGCTTGAAGGAGAAATAATCAGCACTTAAATGCCGTCCATGCATGGGGAAAATAAAACCCAATAGCTCCTTTAATATTGCTCATTTTAATCACATGGGAAAAGAAACCAGCAGCTCATTAACTCCCTTCTTGTTCACGAAAAATGTGCTTTGAAGAGCTGAACAAACAGCTCATTAAATAACGTCCCATGCATGTAAGACAACCCCTTTAATGCCGTTTCATGCATGCTTAGCTGAACTTAAATGCTGCCGTCCCAACCAAGCACCAACATCTTCTTTAATTCGGCCATCATGCTTCTTTATTACTGCTGCTAATCACGAAATTGCACTTTAGTGGCTGCAATAAATTTGGCTGTACCTACAAGATGCAAGAACCAATTTAATGAGGGAAAATCGGCTGGACAAAGAGTTAAAACACTCATAAATTCGCACCACACTTTAAGACAATTTAAAAATGTAATAGCCAAAAACGTATTAATTCTTTGGACACTTTAAAATTTGCTGCACATTAAATTGGTCTCAAACTAAACATATTAAAGTCAACTTAAAAACGTGTAATAAAATGTGACAAATTAAATTCAACTAAGACAAATTAAATTCAACACAAATTAAATTATCGTGACACTTTAATTTGCTTGTGGGAAAATTAATAGATAAAATGTTCAATTTATTTAAAGCATTAAATTTAAATAATCACTCAATGAGCTGGAGTGAGCTCAAGTGAGCTCAATTTGAGCTTGAGTGAGCTCAATTTGAGCTCAAATGGACTAATCCGGCTCAATTTGGAAGTGCACCAAAGTGCACATTAGCTCCACAGCACTTGGGTCATTTGATCCGAACTCCAATAATTTGTAAAACGTTGGTGCCCCGGGCGTGCCCGTATCATCCCCCCTCTTCAAGATGATTCGTCCTCGAATCAACCCGTTGGTGTTCCGAACAAAATTCCTTTTGGCTCAGCTTACCTCGGTCAAATGGGGCAGATAGTTTTCGAATCACCTGAAAAAGATAACCATGAGTTAGCAAGAGTTGTTTCAAATACTTGCAAACCAAATATGAGCAAAACAAGACAAGTAAGTCGCACGCAAATGGGTATAAACACATTATCATACAAAAGGAACAATGCCTTATCAAATGTTTGACTCACGTTGGAATAGATTTCAAGGCATGCATACAATCTAATTGAATTCCACAAGTCAAAATCATCATGCGAGTAACACATCAAATGATAGATATAATCGTCACAGGAAGATATTTGAAATGGTTTACATGCATCACGAATTTGTACAATAATATCATGCATTGGTCGATATATGGACTCTTTTACACGAGAATTATCAAAATTATCAAACATAAGAATCCTTTCATCAATCATCAAGACAGATAGATCATCAATAAGCAGAATAGGATATTCAAACAATTCATGATCTAAATGATTTACAATAGGGTAAACGGTAACATGAGTTCTATCAAGATCCGAAGAGAGCAAAAATGCATCAACAATTTTAATAGACTTACCGTTATGTGCGGAAAGACAAAGATCATTCTTACCTTGCTCGAATAATACAAACCTTCTCTCCGCGGGCATGTAGTGTAGTCGAATCTTCGCGTTTGAATCAACAATTTTCAAATGGAATGCGAATTTTAAGTACAACCACAGAACTTGCTTAAGGAACGAAAAAAATTGAACAAAAAGTGGGCAAAGTTCGTTACCTTATTCAAAAGCCAAGTATCAAAACAATAGGAATTTCTCACACACATTTGATGATACTTGATTTTTCTACAAAACAAATCAGAAATAATTCTCGGTTTAAAAACATGTGTTTGATTATTTAAGTCAAGATGTAGCAACATTTTCGATAAATCAAACATGTTTAACCAATAGGACTTGTACATATTCAGAAACGAACAATCAAAACTCTTGACATGCTTCAAAACAGATTTGCAAAAACTTAATGATTTCGTATAGGACAATGAACAAATCTCGTACTTACCACAATCAAGCAAATTGGGCTTAAAAGAAAATTCATCGTCATACTTAATCGAGTCTTGCATTTGCTAGACATACGTTACTCCACCATCATACTTTGCAATGCAATGATTTTTAATAAACAAACTCGTCTTACCATCATTTAAAACATCACAATTAATCGAGGGATAGCAAATGACGATATTATCCACATATTCACAAACATTAGAAAAATTTGGTGGAGACTGAATTGTTTCAAAGCACTTACCTTCCTTACCTTAAATCTCGTGGGGCAAAATTTCATCTTCAATCTTACCTTTTTCGATCATATGAAAACGTCTTTCGTCGGGAAGGTATTGAAGTTGAAGGTCACCGTGCGATATATCGGGAACCTGAAAGGATGAAACAGGAGAAGAGCAAACTTCAAATGGGTTAGTTGAACCAACTCCCTCTTTTTCTCACTCATCTTGTTCTTTTGTTTCTTTTTCAACATCTTTTTCTTTTTCTATCTCAATTTTTTTCTCAATCTCGATTTCTTTTTCAATTTTTCTTTCTTTATTTATTTTCTTTTTCTTCTTTTTCAATCTCTTTTTCTTTTTCTTCTTTTTCAAGCTCTTTACAACTTGTAGAGGTTACAAAAGAATCGAAAAGATAAGGATTTGCCTCAAAGAAAGAAGTCATTTTCTCATAAAAATCACGTTCGATCCTTCGTGTAAGATTCTTCATGAGGGACTTCTTTGAATCATACATTGAATAACTCGTGCTTTCTTGTTCATCACCATAATAGGGTTTAAACTTGCAATTTGCTTCGCTTCGCCTTAAATTCCTCGTCGAATAGGAATCATGATTTGAACCACTTCGATAACAATCTTTCGTGGATGAATACTTGGACGCATATGAACCACGTTCACTTCCTCGTTGGTAACCTTGAGAGGGCTCAAATTTGTGATTTGATTCATAACGTCTCGAACTTCTTGAGGAATAAAAATCTCGGTCAAAATCTCTTCTCGGATGATATTCGAATGCGTGTCTTTGAGACGATCTTGACTCCGTCCTTTGACTTGAAGAAAGTCGTTCTTGTTGGTCTCGTTCCTCGATTCGATCCAATCGCTTATGCAACTTGTCAAACTTGGTGTTCACGATTCTTCGCATCCTGTTCAACAAGTATTGATAATCAGATTCTGACAACGCTTCTTGTTTCATGTTTATTTTCTGAAAAGAAAGATTGTTAACACAAAACAAATATAATACCTTACTACAAAACTCACAAGTCACTCACAAAAAAAAATTCACTCCACTCGTGTTTTCACTCGTTTTATGGCTTTTTCTCTAATGAGTACACTCGTGCCTTTTACCACTCAGTCTCATCTCACAATTTTGTACTTCATTTCAAAAAGAATTATTACGGCTTGAGGGTCGGTTTCAAAATGGTTAACAAGGGATTGATGTCGGGTATAGGGTAGGATGAAACAAAAAAAAAGAAAAAAATTTGGGTGTGTGTGGCGTTGTGGTTTTTTTTTGAAGGAGTGGGGGCAAAATCTGATCTTGGTGATCGGAAATAGTAGAAGAGAATAAAAACAAACTTGCAAAACTTTCAAAGAACTTTAATTTTTTTTTCAACTCAAATACACTATATGCTGATTACAAGAAAAATTAAATTACAACTTTGAACTTTTTTTTTAATTTTTTTTAACTTACGAACTAACTTTCGGCTTCACGCTCTTCGTCGAAACTCCTCGTTTTGTAGCTCTGATACCAGATGATAAGGTTTGCCTCGGGATGAGTTGAGTCGTATGCGAATTGCCCAATCGTCTACGAGGAGGAATTAAGCCTTCGAGAATTAATAGGAAAATATGGATGAGTTTGCGGAAGCTTTTAAGTGAATTTGTTTTGAGAAATGAAATTAAGTTAGGAATGGAGGTTGGAAAATGAAGGAAACAGTTTAGATGAATGACTGGATAGGTTCGGCTATAATTAAGGAAGGAAAATATTGATAGGGAATGGCTCGGGTGGATAGAAAATGAATGAAGATGGATGAAGTTAATGGTTAGATGATAATTTGGTGGAAATGGAGAATAGGACTTAAACACAGAAATGATTCAACACTAGAAAAGTGTCACCCCGGTTTCTATAATTGTTTAAGGTGGAAAAATAGAAATCGATGATGGACCACGACCCGTTATCTAGAAAGATAAGAACCAATAGTATAATAGAATGGAAGAGTACGATTGACACCACAAGCAAGCTTGATAAGTCAGAATCAAAACTCGTACGAAAACGAAGAGGAGATAACTCACTCGATGAACAAAAGTTCATATATTTTAATCAAAGTTCAAAAGTCTTACTTTACAAATGAAAATAGCAAATATTTATAGCCAACTAAAGAGCTAGCTGAATGGACATAAAACACTTAATAACTAGGTTTAATTTTAGCTATAAATTGCTGGAAAAATCTGGAATAAAATCCCTTGAATTCCTTGGCAAAATTTGGCTGATCATGGCCCTTGATGTGCTTGCAAAATTTGGCTGAATGTGGAACCAAAGGACAGCTTCTAGAATAACATGGTTCGGCTGGACATGGATGGATGTTGTCTACATTCGGCCTTGGTCTTTTAATGAAGCTTGAATGTCCCTTGGAGAAGATAAACGGTCATCTTTGAAAGGAAATAACCTTTTGGCCGAATGGTCACTTGGGAAGAGCACCAAACAGCAACCTCTTGAACTCTACAAAAAGCCACCAGCTGGTCATTGAATTCCTTGCCCTTTGATCTCCACGACAAAGCTTGAAGGAGAAATAATCAGCACTTAAATGCCGTCCATGCATGGGGAAAATAAAACCCAACAGCTCCTTTAATATTGCTCCTTTTAATCACATGGGAAAAGAAACCAGTAGCTCATTAACTCTTTTGTTGTTCACGAAAAATGTGCTTTGAAGAGCTGAACAAACAGCTCATTAAATAACGTCCCATGCATGTAAGACAACCCTTTTAATGCCGTTTCATGCATGTAAGACAACCCCTTTAATGTTGTTTCATGCATGCTAAGCTGAACTTAAATGCTGCCGTCCCAACCAAGCACCAACATCTTCTTTAATTCGGCCAGCATGCTTCTTTATTGCTACTGCTAATCACGAAAATTGCACTTTAGTGGCTGCAATAAATTCGGCTGTACCTACCTACAAGATGCAAGAACCAATTTAATAAGGGAAAATCGACTGGACAAAGAGTTAAAACACTCATAAATTCAGTAGCCACACTTTAATACACAATTTAAAACATGTAATAGCCACAAACATATTAATTCGGCTGGACACTTTAAAATTTGCTGCACATTAAATTGGTCTGAAACTAGACATATTAAAATCAACTTAAAAACATGTAATAAAATGTGACAAATTAAATTCAACTAAGACAAATTAAATTCAACACAAATTAAATTATTAGGACACTTTAATTTGCTGTGGGAAAATTAATAGATAAAATGTTCAATTTATTTAAAAGCATTAAATTTAAATAATCAGCTCAATGAGCTAGAGTGAGCTCAATTTGAGCTCAAATGGACTAATCCGGCTCAATTTGGAAGTGCACCAAAGTGCACATTAGCTCCATGGCACTTGGGTCATTTGATTCAAACTCCAACAATTTGTAAAACGTTGGTGCCCCGGGCGTGCCCGTATCAACTTAAGTCTCAAATGCTTAGGCATACTTATTCATACTTACTCATACTTATTCTTACCCATCTCATGTCACACTATGATTTCCTAACTTGTACTTAATCATAGTACCTGTATCACTCAATCACATAACTTAGCACTTAGGCTAACATAAGCATAAACTCCCATCTTCATCATTCTAAACATAGGTGAAACTCAAGATTATCCATAAATGGATTTGAATTTATACCATTTTACATACTTAGTTCTTTTGCCCACGAATGAATCAGATTATCGTAGGATACTCGAATTCATCGTTCATAAAACTTGATGCCAACGCCATATCCCAGATATGGTCTTACATGGGATCACCCCTTGATGCCGATGCCATATCCCAGATATGGTCTTACACGGGATCTCATAGCTCGATGTCGATGCCATGTCCCAGACATGGTCTTATACGAGATCTTTCTTTGGTGCCGAGGCCATATCCCAGACATGGTCTTACACGGGACTTTCTTTATTCAATGCTAATACATGGGTAACCTCATTATTCTGAATCTTCATCCGAAATTTCACATAACTTATTTTCAACATTTCCTCATCGAGGCTTCATCACTCGATTTTCATAATAATAACATACTTTGTCATAATATTAATTTGTTTCAAATATCAAACCTTATGAAACTATAACTTCATACAAACTTACCTCGATTCTCAAAATGCGTATTGATGCTCGATTTAGTCCTCGATTGCCTCGGTTTCAATCCAGGCTTCATGTTTCTTGATCTATAATAATAATTTCAATTGTTAAATACAAACATTGACTAAATCGATTCGTAACTCATATTTTGGTAAATTACAATTTTGCCCCTAAACTTTATCATAATTACACTTTTGCCCCCTAGTCTCGTAAAATGATTTTTATACAACTTTCTTACATTTCAAGCCTAGCCGAATCATATTCTCAACTATAACAACATTCAGTTCCCACTATTTCTCTCATGTATGACCATTTCTACAACTTTTACAATTTGGTCCTTTTATGCATTTTTCATGAAAATTACTTAGAAAAAGATGTTTATCATACATCAAACTTTCATATTCTTCCATAAAACATCAAAATACATGCATGTCATACATGGGTAAATTTTTGAACATAAACCCTAGCTCAAAATATAGCTAGAAATAGCTAAATCGAGTTACGGGATTCTCAAAAATACGAAGAACATTAAAAACAGGGCTAGGATGCACTTACTATCAAGCTTGAAAGTTGAAGAAACCCTAGCTATGGCTCCTTGCAAATTTCGGCACTAGAGGAAGAAGATGGACATGATTTTGGCTTCTTTTTCCTTTTTAATTCTTTTATTAACCAAATGACTAAAATGCCCTTAATGATCCTTTCTTAAGATTTTTCCTTCCCATGTCCATTTTTGTCCATCATCAAATATAATGGTCTAATTGCTAAATAAGGACCTCTAGAAATTTTTATAATTCTATTTCATACTTAAATATTCTAGAATCTCGTATTTTCTATTCTTTGCAATTTAGTCCCAATGGACAATTTAAATCACTAATTAATAAAATTTCTTAATGAGATTTTCACACAATCATGAAATCACCTCATAAACTTTATAGAAATCATAAAACTCATATTTCTAGTTCGGATTTGTGGTCTCGTACCACTATTCTGACTAGGCCCTAAATCGGGCTGTTACAATTCTCCCCCTTAGGGATTTTCGTCCCCGAAAATCTTACCAGCAAAAAGGTTTGGGTATTGGTTCCTCATAGCCTCCTCGGGCTCCCATGTAGCCTCTTTTACCCCATGTCTTTGCCATAGTACTTTCACAAGAGCTATACTTTTATTTCTTAGCTGCTTGACTTCCCGCGCTAGAATCTTAATCGGTTCTTCACTATAAGTCATGTCGGGTTGAATCTCAACCTCTATCGGTGTGATCACATACGAAGGGTCTGACCAGTAGCATCGCAACATAGACACGTGAAACACATCATGAATCTTCTCTAACTCAGGTGACAAAGCCAATCGATAGGCTACCGGCCCAATCCTCTCCGTGATCTCATATGGTTCGATAAAACGCGGACTCAATTTGCCTTTCTGGTCAAATCTAAGAACTTTCCTCCAAGGTGACACTTTCAGGAATACTCTATCACCAACTTGATACTCAATCTCTTTCCTTTTCAAATTCGAGTAGGATTTTTTTCTGTCAGAGGTAGCCTTTAAACAATCTCGAATCACTTTTACCTTCTCTTCAGTTTCTCTAATCAAATCAACCCCGTGGATCTGATTTTCCTTAAGTTCAGCCCAATATAAAGGCGATCGGTACTTACGCCCATATAAAGCCTCATAGGGTGCCATTTTCAAACTCGACTGAAAATTGTTATTATAGGCGAATTCCACCAAAGGTAAGTATTTCTCCCAGCTGCCCTGAAACTCAAGAATGCAACACTGTAGCATATCTTCAAGTACTTTATTACTCTCTCTGACTGTCCGTCGGTTTGGGTGTGAAAAGCCGTACTAAAACTCAACTTTGTGCCCAAGGCCTCTTGCAATTTTTTCCAAAATCTGGACGTAAATCTCAGATCTCTATCCGATATAATTGATAAAGGCACTCCATGAAGCCTTACTATCTCTGAAATGTACAAATTTGCCAACTTATCCAGTGAGTAGTCAACTCATACAAGTATGAAATGGGCTGACTTCTTAAGTCTATCGACTACAACCCATACAACATCTTTCTTACTCGGTGTCAACGGTAAACCCGTTACAAAATCTGTGGTAACACGATCCCATTTCCACTCGAGTACCATAATAGGTTGAATCAAACCTGAGGGTACTTGGTGTTCGGCCTTTACTTGCTGACAAATCAAGCATTTTGAAACAAACTCAGAAATATCTTTCTTCATATTCGGCCACCAATACCATTTCTTCAAATCATTATACATTTTGGTACTACCCGAATGTACAGATAGACATCCATTATGTGCCTCGTATAAAACTTTACGAATGAGCTCATCGTTCATCAGTACACATACTCGATCCCTAAACATTAAACATCCGTCTAAATTGATCTGAAAACCGGACTCAATACCTGACTCGCATTGAACTCTTCTGGCTTGCAAGTCGCTATCATCTTTCTGAGCCTCATAGATCTCTCGAACGAACATCGGTCTAGCTCTCAACTCAGCTAGAATAGAACCATCATCTGACAGTATTACCCGTGTATTCATAGCTCTCAATGCAAATAGGGATTTTCTACTTAAAACATCGGTGACTACATTTGCCTTCCCTAGGTGGTAGTCAATGACCAACTCATAATCTTTTATCAACTCTAACCATCTTCGTTACCTCAAATTCAATTCCTTTTGAGTCATTAAATACTTTAAACTTTTACGATCGGTGAAAATCTGACATCTTTCACCATACAAATGGTGTCTCCAAATCTTCAGTGCAAAAACAATGGCAACCAACTCTAAATCATGCGTCGGGTAATTCCTCTCATGTGGCTTTAGCTGTCTAGAGGCATACGCTATCACCTTGCCCTCTTGCATAAGTAAACCACCCAATCCATTTAAGGATGCATCGTTGTAGACCACAAATTCTTTTCCCGACTCAGGTTGCACTAGAACTGGAGCTTCTGTCAACTTCACCTTTAATTTCTCAAAACTATGTTGGCACTTTTCCATCCATTCAAACTTTACATCTTTCTGTAACAGTTTCGTCATTGGAGTCACTATTATAGAAAACCCCTTGACGAACCGCCTATAGTAGCCGACTAAGCCAAGAAAACTTCTAACCTCTGATACATTTTTCGACAGTTTCTAATCAATAATAGCTGAAATTTTACTTGGGTCAACTTGAACACCATCTCCTGAGACAAAAAGGCCCAGAAATCCAACTTCCTTGAGCCAAAATTCGCTTTTGCTGAACTTGGCATACAACTGATTATCTTGTAGAATCTGTAAAATGGTCCTCAAGTGCTCGGCATGCTCATGCTTATCCCAGGAAGATATCAATATACCATTAATAAAAATAACCACAAACTTATCTAAATACGACCGGAAAATGTGGTTCATCAAATCCATAAACACCGCAGGGGCATTCGTTAAACCAAAAGGCATGACTAAAAATTCATAATGCCCGTACCTCATTTGAAATGCAGTCTTTGGCACATCTGAGTCTTTTACTCTCAACTGATAGTATCCCGACCTCAAGTCTATCTTGGAGAAAATAGTGGCTCCCTTTAATTGATCAAACAAATCGTCGATCCTTGGCAACGGATATTTGTTCTTCACTGTTACTTTATTAAGCTGCCGGTAATCTATACATAACCTCATGGTACCATCTTTCTTTTTCACAAATAGCACTGGGGCACCCCATGGTGAACAACTCGGTCTTGCAAAGCCTTTATCCGTCAACTCTTGTAACTGTGTCTTCAATTCCCTCAACTCCGTTGGAGCCATTCTGTAAGGAGCAATTCATATCGGTACAGTACCGGGAGCTAACTCGATACCAAATTCAACCTCTCTAACCGAAGGCAATCCTGGCAATTCCTCAGGAAAAACATCTGGGTACTCACATACTATCGGTACTGGTTCAATCTTTAATTCATTTTCTTTGGCATTCATCACAAAAGCAAGATACGCCTCATACCCTTTTCTTACATACCTCTGGGCTGACATGTGAGAGATCACTACCAGTGACCTGTCTTGTTCATTTGATTCAACACGAAGAGTGTCCCAATTTTCACATCTCAACTCAATATATTTCTTTCCACAATTTACTGTAACATCATGAGTGGTTAACCAGTCCATACCAAGAATAATGTCAAATTCATCAAATGGCAATAGCATGAGATTTGCCTTAAAACAATGACCTCTAATCATCAATCGGTAATCATTACATACCTTATCAACTAGCACACTTTTGCCTAAAGGATTAGACACTTTTATTGATGCGAGCACGCCCCGCGAACTTCTTTGGACAAGTATTCCGAGTCGAGCACTGCATTGCTGGCAAGCTGATCCCAGCTCGTTTCCAGCTCCACGAGCTTCGTCCAGTTCAAATTCAGCTCATTTGAGCTTGAATCAACTCAATACTTTAGTCTTTAATTATGTCTTGTTTAATTAAATGCATCTTTAGTTAATTTCATGCATTATTGATCTACATATTTTAATTATGACATGCATTATGTGTTTTGCATTAAATTAAGTCATGCATTAAGTAACTCATTTGTTCATTTAGTTTGCATTTTAAATAATTGCATTTAAGCATCTTAGTTAATAAATGAGTTGCTGGTCATTAATTCAACTCAACTTAGTTTAATTAATTGAGTTCTTTTAATGAATTTAATTTTATTGTTGCTTCATTAATTAATCTAGTTCCTAGGATTATTTATTGATGCATGAGTTAAGTTTTATTTAATGATGTATCTTTAATTAACTAGTTGCTGGAGTAATTGATGCATAGTTCATTTAACTAAGTTAAGTATTAATTTGTGTTATGTTTAATAAGTGATTACATGTGTTTAATAAGCTCATTTTAATGTATTTATTGTAGGAGTCTTTTCAAGTCATAACCATTACATTACAAGGGCTGCTACACATTAAATAAAGTGACTTTTTAATTCATTTTTGGTTACAATTGAAGTGGCTGTTACAAGGGATGTTTTATACATCGTTTAAAGGAGGTTTAAGGAGCATTTAATCATCCAAATTAAATTTGGTAGCAACCTTTCCACTACCAGCCGTTTTTGCCATTTCAAGGGTTATTTCAAGCATTCAAACATCATTAAGAAGCTGATTAAGTAGATGGTGTCCATTCGGCTGACCAAGGGCTAACTCAAGAGTCATTTTTCAAGCACTTAAAGTCATTCATTCAGCTGAATTAAAGACAATTCAAGGATGGATTTATTTGGCTCAAGAATGTGAAAAGACTTGAGTTAAATTTCAGCTTTTAATTGGCACATTAAGTTGAATGTTTGTGACCATTCAGCTAGCCTAATTTAGCACTATAAATAGGTGAAATCAGCCTTTGTAAAAGGGGCTTTTGATCTTTTTGCTTAGTTTGAAAACATTATTGAACTTATATGAAATTTGTGAGATTATTTTCTCTCATATTTCGTTGAAGACTCGTTGGCTTATCTAGTCTCTAGTGGCGTCAACCCGTTTTCTTCTATCCGAACTTATCACTATTATATAGTGTGGCGTTCACCTTCATACCAAGGTTCCTACTTTTCTAAGTAGTGGGTCGAGGTTTCACTACTCACAGCTTCCACCTTGAAACCCTATAAGTATTCGGGTCAATACTTTTTAGTATTGGTTCTTACTTGTTTTTGAGTTGTTTTATTCCATATCCATCATCTACCAAACTTTCTTTCTTTCCTTCCTTTCCCTTCATTATAGTCGAATCCTCCTTTTACTTATCATCCATTATTGTTAATTCCCTTCCATAACAATCTCCATCTTCATACTTTAACCGAACCTATATAAAATTCATATCCTTCGACCTATCTTTGAAACCCCTTTTCAATAGCTTCCGCACCATTTTACCCAAAAGTACCATCTTCAAACTTGTCGAACAAAACCTTCTCATAGACGATTGGGCAACTTCACATACGACTCAACTCACCCTGAGGTGAATCGTATCATTTATCACAAATTCTGTAGACTCTACGGGCATACTCATTCTAAATACTAATTTCATGCAAATGTATGAATGGGTAGATCCCGGATCTATTAAAGCAATAACTTTAGTATCATGAAGAGAAAATGTACCTGTAATTACATCGGGAGACGACGCCTCTTCGCGAGCACGTATAGCATAAGTCCTTGCAGGCGCCCTGCCCTCAGATCTCGTAGCCTACTCTCTGGGGGTACCCTTACTACTCGTCCCACTTCCCGAGTTTCTCTATGGTCTTCTTCTAGTAGTGCCTCCCGATCTTGCATCCTAAGGTTTCTCTTTCTCATCCCCCTCTGGGCAATTTCTAATAAAATGGTCTAGAGACCTACACCTGAAACAAGCCTTCTCATTGGCTCAACATTCACCGAAATGACGTCTGCCACACTGCGGGCGCTCCGGTCTACTCGGTCGGGCGTTGCCAATACTAGCAATCGATGTGGTTTGGGATTTAGACCCTGAATATTGTTTGCTCTTGCTTTTGCCTGAAAACCTGGTTGAAGTAGCTGATCGGGTAGGAAAATCTCTTGACTTCTTGGACGAAGACTGAAATGACTTACTCAATTGTCTCTTTCTTGAGTCACGAGACTCCATCTCAGCTTTTCTTTTCTCTTTCACTAATTCATCAGCCTTACAAGCCCGATCCACTAACACAACAAATTCCTTCAACTCGAGGACACCAACAAACAACTTGATATCTTCATTTAGTCCGTCCTCAAACCTCTTACACATGATGGCTTCCAAGGACACATTCCCGAGCGTATTTGCTGAGCCTCGCAAACTCACGCTCGTACTCAGGCACCATCATCTTACCTTGTTTCAATTCAAGGAATTTCTTTCTCTTCTGATCAATGAATCTTTGGCTTATGTATTTCTTCCGAAATTCTTCTTGGAAAAAACTCCCATGTAATTCTTTCCCTTGGTACCACCGACACAAGGGTATTCCACCACTGATAAGCGGAATCTCTCAGAAGAGAAACCACACACTTCATGCACTCTTCAGGTGTGCAAGATAGTTCATCAAATACCCTTTATGGTATTTTCAAGCCAAAATTTGGCTCTTTCTAGATCATCATCTTTACTAGCCCGGAATTCCTCGGCTCCTTATTTTTAGATTCTATCAACCGGAGGCTTTTCTCTTCTTACAACTTCTACCACTTGAGGGCCTACATGGGTAGGTTGAGGAATAGGCGGGGGTGGAGGAGGTGGAGCATTAGGATTTTCTCTCATGTACTCGGTGTACTAATTGCTCATCATACAGAGAAAGGCTTCTCGGGCCTTTTCTCCTTGACCCAAAGTCTCGCGTCTACTCTCTACGGGTGCAGTCCCTTACGCGAGAGCCGGCGCATTACTTGTAGCATCATCGACTGCAGCTCGATCAGGATCAGGATCCATTAACTATATAAAAATACAATTCAAATCGTAAGAAGTCATCACACTATCATTACACAAGTACTTTTACGTATGGCATGTATAACTAGACTCATACTCACGCTATGTTAGTTCGAGAATTGACTAAATCGTAGCTCTGATACCACTAAATGTAACACCCCTTACCTATATCCGACATTGGGACAGGGTACGAGGCATTATCAGGCTTAACATATTCAAACATACAACTTTGGGCTATAAAATTTTGTAACACCCCTTACCCATGTCCACCGCCGGAAACGGATCCGAGGCATTGCCATGCTTGACCTTGCTGGAACATGCAATTACGAGCTATAAAATTTCTTTCCAACTTAAAACTTTTCTTTCCTAATAATAACATACATATCATGGGCCCACGAGGCCTTAGATATACATCCGGAAGGTTTCGGAGTTCAATCGAAAACTTTTGCACTCTTTGAAAATTTTTGCCTAGACAGGTCACACGCCCGTGTGACATGAGACACGCCCGTGTGGGCAGGCCGTGTGGTCACACACGCCCATGTCCCTAGCCCGTGTAGAATTGATTTTCATTTCAAACCTACAGGGGTTTTCACACACCCGTGTCAATGACCCGTGTCCTTCACACAGCCTAGACATGCCCGTGTCCTCACCCGTGTGTGAAAACCTGGGGTATTCTATTTATGACATCAGCAACCCCTTAAGAAGCACACGGCCTAAGCACACGCCCATGTGCTGACTCGTGTGACGATTCAAATTCTCGTAAATAAAATGCAAGGGAAACACGACCTATCAACACACCCATATGGGTTGACCGTGTGTCACACACGGCCTAGACACATGCCCATGTGTCTACCCGTGTGGACACTTAGAGGCTATTTTCCAAGCCTTTTTGCCACCCTGAAACATAGACCCTTCCATTTCATCACAAGTAACACATATCATAGCAACATGAAACTATTAAGAATCTTTAAATTATCATTCATTCCATCCACATTTTACTCATTATCTTGCATGAACATTCATTTCATTATACCCATCAACCTTAAAACATGTACTTGACAATATTGGCCAATTCATCATGGCCATTTACAAATTGAGTGTGAAACACTTATAGCCAACCCTTTGGCCTACAACATGACATGACTCAAAATGATCAAGTTCCTATACATGCCATACTCAAAATTAATTTACTTTACTATACCAAAAGAACAGTTAATAGTGTGACCAGAGCTCCGACGTTCAATGATCCCCGAGCTAACTTGGCGAAACTACAAGAAAAAGGGAAAAGATAGGGGTAAGCATATAGCTTAGTAAGTTTGCATGAAATTCTAAGGCAACATAATTGCTCAAACTAAATTATTCCATCTATGAAACAATAGCAACTTAAGTCTCAAATGCTTAGGCATACTTATTCATACTTACTCATACTTATTCTTACCCATCTCATGTCACATTATGATTTTCTAACTTGTACTTAATCATAGTACCTGTATCACTCAATCACATAAATTAGCAGTTAGGCTAACATAAGCATAAACTCCAATCTTCATCATTCTAAACATAGGTGAAACTCAAGATTATCCATAAATGGATTTGACTTTATTCCATTTTACATACTTAGTTCTTTTGCCCACGAATGAATCATATTATCGTAGGATACTCGAACTCATCGTTCATAAAACTTGATGCCAACGCCATATCCCAGATATGGTCTTACATGGGATCACCCCTTGATGCCGATGCCATATCCTAGATATGGTCTTACACGGGATCTCATAGCTCGATGTCGATGCCATATCCCAGACATGGTCTTACACGAGACCTTCTTTATTCAATGCTAATACATGGGTAACCTCATTGTTCCAAATCTTCATCCGGAATTTTACAAAACTTATTTTCAACATTTTTTCATCGAGGATTCATCACTCGATTTTCATAACAATAAAATACTTTGTCATAATATTAAGTAGTTTCAAATATCGAACCTTATGAAACTCTAACTTCATACAAACTTACCACGATTCTCAAAATGCATATCGATGCTCGATTTAGTCCTCGATTTTGTTCTTGCCTCGGTTTCAATCCGGGCTTCGTGTTTCTTGATCTATAATAATAATTTCACTTGTTAAATACACACATTGACTAAATCGATTCGTAACTCATATTTTGGCAAAATTATAATTTTGCCCCTAAACTTTATCATAATTACACTTTTGTCCCCTAGGCTCGTAAAATGATTTTTATACAACTTTCTTGCATTTCAAGCCTAGCCGAATCATATTATCAACTATAACAACACTCAATTCCCACTATTTCACTCATGTATGACCATTTTACAATTTGGTCCTTTTATGCATTTTTCATGAAAATCACTTAGAAAAAGATGTTTATCATACATCAAACTTTCATATTCTTCCATAAAACATCAAAATACATGCATGTCATACATGGGTAAATTTTTGAACATAAACCCTAGCTCAAAATATAGCTAGAAATAGCTAAATCGAGCTATGAGAGTCTCAAAAATATGAAGAACATTAAAAACGGGGCTAAGATGCACTTACTATCAAGCTTGAAAGTTGAAGAAACCCTAGTTATGGCTCCTTACAAATTTTGACACTAGAGGAAAAAAATGGACATGATTTTGGCTTCTTTTCCCCTTTTAATTCTTTTATTAACCAAATAACTAAAATGCCCTTAATGGTCTCTTAAGATTTTTCCTTCCCATGTCCATTTTTGTCCATCATCAAATATAATGGTCTAATTGCTAAATAAGGACCTCTAGAAATTTTTATAATTCTATTTCATACTTAAATCTTCTAGAATCTCATATTTTTTATTCTTTGCAATTTAGTCCTAATGGACAATTTAAATCACTAATTAATAAAATTTCTTCATGAGATTTTCACACAATCATGAAATCACCTCATAAACTTTATAGAAGTCATAAAACTCATATTTCTACTTCAGATTTGTGGTCTCGCACCACTATTCTGACTAGGCCCTAAGTCGGGCTGTTACAAGTAATTTTGTTGATATTTTGAGCACTTGGAGAAGAGGAATAGACTGCTAAATTTAAATGATGCAAAATGCTCTTCTTAAATGTTGTAACAGTCGTATTTAACACTTTATAACAGCTCCCTTGTACATAACTTATTCCAGCTGAATAGTCACCTACAAGCATTAACAAACACATTAAAAACACATTAAACACATTAAACACTTTTAAACATTAAACACATTAAACTTAATAAGCTTAATTAATAAACTACTAAATAAACACATTTAACAGTAATTTATTCCAGCAACTAAGAAATGTATAAATTAATTATTGAACATGCAACTCAAATTTATTTAAAATGAAAATAAACACACTTTAATTATTGCAATAAAATGTAACATCCAAATTAAATAACATACTTATATAAACAAACTCAAACATATTAAACAACTAAGATGCTTAAATACATGGTTTAAGATGCAAACTAAATAAACAAATTAGTTACTTAATGCAAGACTTAATTTAATGATGCAGACTTAAACTAACATGGGAGTTACATAATGCATGACATAATATATGATGCAGAACACACAAAGTGCAAGTCAAAATTAAAATATGCTAACTTATTAATTTAAATAAAACTTTATTAAATTAAAAAAAGTCCTTAAAAACATTGGCCCAATAATCAATCAGGCCTATGAGATGTTTTATCTTGCATTTGGGCCCCTCAAGTTTAGGCCAATCTCAATGGCGTCGAGTTGTGTCGTAACATGATGCGACCGAGTTCGCATCATACCCTCCCTCTTGAAGATGATTTGTCCTCAAATCGGGCCACTTGTGTAACGCCCCAAAATTTTAATTTTTGATTTCGTGTATGTGTGACACACAATGTCTATCTGCTTCAGTGGTTAAGTGTTCTGGGTGTGTCTGGGAGGTCCCAAGTTCAAGCCATGCCTTTGGAAAATTTTAAAATTTTTTTGAATAAAGCCCTAACCCTGCTCAGTAGGCTTAAGTTTAATTGTTGGCAAAAATATATCAGAATGGGCCTGCTGGTCTGGTGGTTAAGTGGAGTGTTAATATGTTAGTGGTCTTGAGTTTGAATCCTTGTGCGTGCAAGGGAGTTATTTTTGCTATTGGTGTCGTGTAGGAGTTTGAACTGAACTAAAACACCGAGTAGTGGATGTGTAGTGGGAAGTGTGGGGAGCGGATTAAGGGATTTTAGTGGGTTATCAAATTATCTTGATATTATTTTTTTTCCTTCCAAATTTCGGGTTTCTCCTTCTTGCAAAAAAATATTGGCGTTTGCTTTTCTTTTCCCCCTGTTGTAATAGTCTGAATTTGACCCTAATCGGAACGGTGGTTTCGGGACCACGAATCCGAGTCTAAGAGATATTTAAATATTATATTCTATGCTTATTATGCGTGAATTAATGTGTGTGAAAATTTCGTAGAAAAATTTTATCGTTTGTGTGTTCAATTTGACAAAAGGACTTAATCGCGTAAAGAGTAAAAGTTGCATACTATAGTGAAAAGTGCTAGAATGATGATGGCTTTTTAATATGAGGTATTAAAAGGGAAAATAGCCCATTTTTAAGTTAGTGGGTGGCATATGACAAGATTGACCTTAATTTATATGTTGTTTTTATTTTTTATTAAAGGTTAAAATAGTAAAACATTAAAAAATGTTATTATATGTTTAATAATATGAAATTAAAAGCCATCATGTTTGTTATTTCTCCTTCATTGCCGTATGTGAGCTAGGAAATAAAGGTTTAAAGGTTTTGAGCATTCGGTCATACATTCAAGCTAAATTGGGTATGTATTTTTAGTCGGTTTTTGATAATTTTTACGTTTTTGTGATCGTTGCTTCGTATACTATCTGACCCATGTTAAAATTTTTGAATCTAAGCATGCTTGATGTTCGGCTATTGATAGGTTCATATGGTTTTTGATGTTTGATGATTTTAGATAAAAGATAAGTTAAGGATTAGTATTTTATGTATTGGAAGTTTTGATGAATTTTTATTTTTAGGGCCAATTTATAAAAATAAAATTTTAGAGGGGTTTAATTGCAAAATAAATAAAATGGAAGGGCTTGTAAAGCCCCTAGGAATATTCGGCCCTTGTATAGTCTTGGCAAATTGGGAGTATTTTGTGTTTTGTGTAATTAGTACCAAAATGCAAAATTTTGAAATAGTAGGGGTAAAATAGTAAATTGCATGTTGATGTGTTTTGGGACTAAATTGAAGTGATTTGTACTTGAATAAGCTGAATTTAATGTGTTTTAGATCAAGAGCAAAGAAAAACAGAATTAGATCGGGGGAAGACGAA